>CM058230.1:88272707-88872707 GCA_030180135.1 Orychophragmus violaceus | reverse complement strand
CTCCTGAATATTTATTTGCAAAATGTATAAACTCCAAACCTTTTATACCATTGCATGGACATTTTCTGGAATGCTAAAGGATTTGAGGTGATCAGATTTAATTGCTTATACTCTTGTTTTGACTAACCCTTTTGTACAGAACAATTAAAGTTTGTTTGGTAATTTTGTTACCTTAACATTGAACTGCAGAGAACAATACAATACATCATTGCTTGGCTCTTTTGTTATTCAAACAATCAAACATGGGAATAACGATATATATCAAATATAGCACGATGTAAAACATTTAAAAGTTATTCCTCGCAAGAGTATGTAATAAATAAGACGAAGAAAACCTCCTTATACGTAATTTTCAAGTTATTTATAAATTGACAAAGAATAAGGCCTTTATTAACAACTTACGCACATTACATAAACTTTATTAATTAATTAATAAATTTTAATAAAAAACAATACATAAGATCGAGTACAATAATTATTAGACTTAAGAGGTTGGATTATGTATACAAATCAATTCCCCTTATTTGTTGATTATAAATTTAGAAAACCACTTGCTAGAATGTTTTTCCCTTCGATCAGCAGGATTAGTGAAATTGACCCAATTCATACCAAACCGGAGAGTGTAACCATTTCCAAATTTGTAATTGTCCATCAACGACCATGCAAAATACCCTGCTACGTTGCATCCATCCCTATAATATAATATATTTATAATAATGTTAACACTTAAAATTATGAAATAGAAGTATATCAATTAAATAAAATACAAATTATTGAAACTTACTCGATGGAGAATTTGAGACACGAAAGATGGCTGCAATGATTTTGAATTCGTCCTTTATCAGCAAGAGCATCTGGCAGCGTTAAGTTTCCTGTATCGAGATCGGCAACTCCTGAAAAATTTAACACGTACAAGCTTTTTATTTTAGTTTTAGTTAAACAGGCATATAAGGTTTCCATTGGTTAAACATATTAATGTGATATATATGTAGATACCATTTTCAGTGATGTAGGTAAGTGGGTTTCCGTAGTTGTCTTTGATATAATTTAGAATTTGGCGGAACCCTGGAGGGTAGTAGACGAAGCTAGGTGCCTATAGATGAATCGAAATAAAAAATGAGAAAGATTGAAATAAATGATATAATCTCTTAAATACAAAAATAAATGAAGCTGATTCCATATTAAAGTCGATAACCTGAACACCAATAGGTACTCCATTTCGATAATCTGTGGCCAAGTAGAGAAAATTAAATGAGTTTAGCAAATTCAATATATAAGAGATACGGCAAGAAGTATTTACGTACATCCAATAGTAACTCTTGGATCGGTTATGACACTAGGTTGTGTCGGAATAGAAGGAGATGCGTCGGTCGCATATTGTGTAACGTAATAGTTCAACCCTAGAAAATCAAGTGATCCTTTGACTAAATTTGATTCTTCGGGTGTGAATACTGGCAATCTATCTCCAACCATCTGTTGCATTATCTTTGGATATCTTCCGTATACCAATGGATCCAGAAACCTTCAAACATATACGTCAGAACAAAATGATAAATTAAACACTGCAAGTATGTTTGTTACATTTAAAGGGTTTTATAACCAAAGCTTTATATATGTGTGTGTGTGTGTATTAGAATTAAGAGTCAATTAAATTGAGAATATATACATACCATCCAACAAAGAAATCGAATGCTCGTGTTGCAGCAGCCTGGTCGAGAAGGCTAGTATCATTTAGTGGGGTGAACCATCTCCCGATCAAGGTTGTTCCTATCTTCCCACCTTGATATTTCTGCATGCACGCATAGATAATTTTAGACTATAGAATACACAAAAAGAAATAAAGGTAAAATTCTGGATAGATTTGGTAATTAGGTATATGAACCTGATATCTTTTCCTGTATAAAGATACAGCTTGTGCATGAGCTAGAAGTTGGTTATGTGCAACTATATAAGGTTCGGTTCCAGAATCTCCTCCAAACTCACAGTCAGTGCACCGTCCCGGCGGATACGATCCATCTCCATAACCTTTGCTTGCGAGAGAGTAAGGCTGGTTTAAAGTGATCCAAAATTTGATTCTGTCTCCGAATCTTTGGAATAGAAGCTCCGAGTAGTTTTTGTAGTCCTCCCTGTCCATGTATCATTCATATTAAATATAGATGTATATATCCTAATTTCCAAAGAAAACACAGGTTTAGAATTTAATGCACTTACACTATGCGTGAGTTTAAGAAGCCTCCGTATTCATCTTCTAAAGTTTGGGGAACATCCCAGTGAAATATAGTCACATATGGTTCTATGCCTGTATATATTAATAAGTTAAATTTCTATATTTATATAACCCAGCCGAATTATTACCATTGCATGGACATTTTCTGGAATGCTAAAGGATTTGAGGTGATCAGATTTAATTGCTTATACTCTTGTTTTGACTAACCCTTTTGTACAGAACAACACTACAAGAAAACAGGGCTATTACCGACGGAAGTAATTCCGTCAGAAATTACCGACGATAAAACGACGACTTTCATACGGGAAGTTTTCCGACGGAAAACCGTCGAAAATTTCCGACCGTTTTCTCATTCCGTCGGAAACACCCGACGGTAAACCGACGGTTTAATTTTCCGTCGGTATTCCGTTGTATTTCGGTCGGTTTAGCGTCGGTTTACTATAGCCGTTAAACTGACCGTCAATGGAACCGTTGGGTCGACTAGAAACCGACCGATTTCCGACGGAATTCCGTCAAAAATTATGCTACATATACCTCATCCCTCCTCTCTTCCCCTCCACACCTATCCCTCCATAACTCTCTCTCTCTCTCTAATACTTCTAGTAACCAAGAAAAATGTCTTCTTCTAACTATTATAGATCGTGGATGGACGGAGTTAGGATTGATGAGGCGACGAAGCTAGTGGACCGGGAATATGCACTTGGTATTGCAGAGTTCATGTCGCTAGCTTGCAATCAACCACATACGCTGAAAAATGGTAAGTTAAAATGTCCATGTGCGAATTGCCGGAATTTTAGAAATCTTACGATTGGCGAAGTATGGTTTCACTTGTATTCAGTTGGGTTTATGTCGGGTTATAAGATTTGGTATCTTCATGGGGAAACTTCGGATTATGCAAGTAGTAGTAGAGAACCTTACGGTGGTACTAGTACTAGGGAACCTAATGTTAGTTCTAGCGAACCTTATACTGCCGATGTAGATTTTGGTGTAGGCACCATTCAGATGGTTAATGATGCACATAGAGAAATTATTCCAGAGGTAGGTGAACATCAAATTCCTAGGGTAGGTGAGGAACCAAATGTAGAAACTAGGAGATTTTTTGACATGTTAGATGCAGCGAAGCGGCCGCTTTACGATGGTTGCAGAGAGGGTCATTCGCCATTATCATCTGCTACAAGATTAATGGGCATTAAGACGGACTACAATCTGCCGGAAGAATGTGTGGATGCGATTTGCGAGTTTTTGAAAGATATTCTTCCAGAAGATAACCTTGCGCCGGGTTCATACAATGAGGTCGAGAAACTGGTTAAAGGGCTGGGATTACCGTATGAGATGATAGATGTGTGCATCGACAACTGTATGATATACTGGCGAGAAGAACAATTCCGTCTGGAATGCAAATTCTGTAAGAAGCCGCGCTATGAGGATACAAGGGGAAGAGCTAAGGTTCCGTTCAAGCGAATGTGGTATATGCCATTAACCGATAGGCTGAGGCGGTTATACCAGTCGGAGCGAACTGCGGGGGAAATGAGATGGCATTCTGAGCATAGAAGAGAGGCAGAGATTGCACATCCGTCGGATGCTGAAGCGTGGAAACATTTTCAGAGATTATATCCAGATTTTGCTTACGATCCACGTAACGTGTACCTCGGATTATGCACAGATGGTTTTAACCCGTTTGGAAGGCATGGGAGACAATATTCGTTGTGGCCTGTGATTCTGACTCCTTATAATCTACCGCCGACTATGTGCATGCGTCGAGAGTTTCTTTTCCTCTCCGTACTCGTTCCCGGTCCAGAGCACCCGAAAAGATCACTTGATGTATTCTTGCAGCCGTTGATACATGAGTTGCAAATGTTATGGCAGCCCGGTGTTGTAGCATACGATGTTTCATGCAAGGAAAATTTTTTGATGAGGGCTGCATTGATGTGGACCATTAGCGATTTTCCGGCTTATGGTATGTTATCAGGATGGACTACACATGGGAGGTTAGCATGTCCGTATTGTCAGGAAAATACCGATGCATTCCAATTGAAGAATGGACGTAAATCATGTTGGTTTGATTGTCATAGAAGATTTCTACCGCATGATCATCCCTACCGGAAAAACACTAAACATTTTACGAAGAAGAAGAAAGTGTTTGATGATCCTATTCTTCCAGAAGCTGGGTCGACTACCTTGGGCCTCTTAGAAGGATTTGGTGCATTAAGAAGTAGTGAGTGTGGTGGGAACGGGCATGAGAATATATACGGAGCTGGTATAGTCCACAACTGGCACAAGCAAAGCATTTTCTGGGATTTACCGTATTGGAAGGACCATTTACTAAGGCATAATCTTGATGTCATGCACATTGAGAAAAATTTCTTCGATAACATTATGAACACTGTGCTCAACGTGCAAGGGAAGACGAAAGATAATGTGAAGTCTAGGCTTGATTTACCTGAAATTTGTGATCGGCCTGAACTTCATCTTCAGACGAACGGAAAACCGCCAATTCCAGCATATTGGGTAGACTCGAAGTCAAAAGAAGAGTTGTTTAAGTGGATTATGCTACAAGTTAAATTCCCTGACGGGTATGCATCAAACTTGCGTAATTGTGTTGACACTGACGGAGGAAAGTTTATCGGAATGAAGAGTCATGATTGTCATGTGATGATGCAGCGACTCCTGCCGTTTGCATTTGCTCATCTCCTTCCTCGAGATGTCCACAAAGCAATTGCAGCTGTTGGATCTTTTTTCAGGGATATATCCACCAGGACACTCACTGTTGATGGGATCAGGAGTCTGGAGCAAAATATTCCAAAAATATTATGCAATCTGGAAAAAATATTTCCACCGTCTTTCTTCGACGTCATGGAACATTTGCCTATCCATCTACCGGGTGAAGCTAGACTTGGTGGACCGGTACAATATCGGTGGATGTATCCGTTCGAGCGCTATATGTTCCACCTTAAAAAGAAGGTGAAGAATCCCGCTAAAGTGGAGGGTTCTATTGCCGCTCAATATAACAACGAAGAGACTGCGACCTTTGCTGGCTACTACTTCCCTTCGCAAGTACGCACAAGGAGCAGGCGCCCAGCTAGGAACGATGACAGGGGAGAAAGGCAAATTTATCGGTCAAGCGTTCCTAACATTTTTCAACAGGTTGGGCGGTTAAGTGGGAAAGTAGGCAAGCGGCAACTAACACCTCAAGAGCATACACATCTCCACAAGTACATTCTAACCAACTGCGATGAAGTATTCCAATATGAGAGGTATATACATGTTAGCTAGATTTATAATTTTGTATTACACTTGCTTTACTTATTGATATTCTTTTTACCTTTTGTAGGATATATATGGAAGCTCTCCAATTTCATCATCCGGAATTGGACGAGGGCGAACGTGAGGCTCGGAAACAAAAATACTTCAGCCGTTGGTTAAACTTTTATGTAAGAATTAGTTTCTTAAATCATATTAAACACTTACGAACTGGAGCAATATCTTTTAACTTTGATGTGATCATATTGTTAGGTCCGGGGGGAACTCAATGCTGGACGCATCCCCGATGATTGGTTAGTTGACATTGTGGAGGGCCTCCACTACACAGCAAAGTCTTATCCAAGATATTGCACTAGGGGGTATGCATTTAAGGTGCATGTAGAAGGGTCAACAAGAATTACTGCCGATCACGGAGTATCATCTGCATCCGGAGAAGTTGTTTACTATGGTATTCTTAAAGAAATACTAGAAGTAAAATACATAGGAAAGCTTGGAATGCGCTGTGTGGTTTTTCTATGTGACTGGTATAACCCGATCGTAGGGCAAGGTGTTGTGATCGACGAGTTCGGTGTGACGTCGATTAATTCGAGCAAAAAACTAAGAAACTACGATCCTTTCATTATTGCATCACAAGCAGATCAGGTAAGTAATTGTAAATAATTATTTTGGATTTCAAACTCTAATTATAAAAAATTAATAATATAATATTTACGCAGGTGTGTTACATTCCATACCCTCGACTAACTTATAAAAATGATCCATGGATCACCGTTACAAAGATAAACCCTCGAGGGAAGGTGTACGGAGTTGAAGAGCGCGAAGTAGAGCCCTTACAAACAAGTGGTTCTGGTGTGATCGCCCCGGTAGAAGAAACCCTTGAAGTTAATTTAGTTGTCGACTTTAGTCAATTCGGGGACATTGTTCTTCATTCAGAATCAGAAGAAGAAAGAGGCGAATTTGATGATAGTGACTCAATTTCGTCCGACTACAATACAGAAAGTGATGAAGAATAAAAATGTATTATGAATTTTATATTTATGATTGTTCTTAAATATATATATATATATATATATATATATATATATATATATATATATAATGTGTTATATATATATGTCTGAGAACAACAATAACATTATTTGAGAGTACGTACAAAATAAAAGTAATTTTAGACTGTTATAGATATATAGAATTAGTATGTAATTTTAAACAAATAATACTAAATCGATCAACTGGTTAAGGGTATAAAATACATGGGTTCAGGTCCGGGTTCGAACCGGCCCTTCCTCGGTTACATGTTTTTTTATTTCCGACGGAATATCGTCGGTTTTTCGTCGGTTGGTCGTCGGTTTGCCGTCGAATTGTCGTCGGAATTCCGTCGGTTTATTGTCTAAAAACCGTCGGCTGACAGCAGTAAATCTCTCGAGTAAATGTTATTTAGTCGGTAAATGTCATGTCCAAATTAACTCGATTTCCGACGGATTTCCGTCTGTTTTACCGTTGAAAAGTTTTCTATATATACACGGCCAATTCATGAGATTTTCATTCAAATCATATAAAATAAACAACTAACCAAATGGATTTCGTTTATTTTTCTCCGGAAGCCCGTGAAACGGCAATACGCCAACTTGGAATGCCGGGTCGGAGTCATCTTCCTAATCTCGACCCAACCAGGCAAACTCATCGGGGGATTTGGTTCGGGTACAACACGGTTATTATATCCGTGACCAGTGAGATCATCCAGACACGTTGGTCCGGCGGCTATCTGACGTACTACCAACTCCCGACGTCCTTCAAAGAAGCGTGGTTCATGGACTTTCTCGTAAGTAATTTCATATTTTTATAGATTGTTATATCCATGTAATTATAATTAACGTATATATTTATAAAATTATTTACAGGAATACTTCACCTGTTCTATGGACAATTTGTTCCGCGTCTGGCGGGAATTCCACAGGACTGCTAGGCGGGTTTTCCAAACAAAAATGCGGCGGTTGAAGCTACTCTGGCAAAGAGGAGAAGAAAGACCTGCGTGGATTCCTAGGAGGTCTTGGAGATTGCTGGTGAGCCAATGGCGCGAGACGGACGTCGGAGATTGGTTTACTAACCAATTCCCGAACTACAATAGATTTTAAATAATGTTGTTTTTTATTTCTTGTAATGTTTTAAATTTCATGTTGTTTGTAAAATATGTTTTTAATTCAAGTACTTAACCTATTCGGATATTTTAAAAAAAAAATCAAAACCAAAGCATAATTACATTTACAATTAATATGTAATCATAAACGTCAAACACAATCTGGCTCAATTGGTCTAATGCGAGAGAACGATACGTTTAGGTGGCGGGTTCGAAAGGAGCCCGCGGCATTATGTATTTATTTTAAATATAATTTGCGACGGATTTCCGTCGATTAAACATTATTCTGACGGTATTCCGTCGGTAATTATTTTCAGACGGTATTCCGTCGGTAATTTTTGACGGATTTTTGACGGTATAGGGTTTAGGGTTTTAGAATGATAAAAAAGAATCGCAAAACCCGTCACTAATCAATGTAATGTTATAATATATTATAATTCTTTAGTATGTGATCTATTTTGATAGTTTTTGTTTGATTTGAAAAATTAAAAACACGTTTGACCTAAACATTTCGAATTGTACATTAACGTTTAAGAAGAACTTTATGTAAAACACTATCTCACTATGATTTTTCTAATTTTCTTCAAATCGAGACATGAAATTATAAACTTCATGCTTAATGCTACACTAATGTGTTACCAGAAATAAAATATCCAACCCTAAAACCTAATCCAAACCCTAAACCCTCTTCCCTCGGAAATCCGTCGGAAATTTCCGACGGATATTCGTCTGTTTACCGTCGATTTTCAGCATTTACCCCCTTTGGTTAAGTGTCTTGTCAGTAATTAAAACCGTTTCCGACGGATTTCCGTCGGAAATCCTGGCAAAATGTGTTGTATAAATATATACGCTACCAAAGAAAGAAATCTTACCCCAAACCCCAAACCCTAAACCCTAACTGAAACCCTAAACCCTCTTCCCTCGTAATTCCGTCGGTAATTTCCGACGGAATTTCGTCGGAATTCCGTCGGTTAGTGCATGTATCGGTCAAAATCTAAATTAACTCCCTTCTCTTCCCTATGCAACGCATTGGTAAAGTGTATAGTCAGTAATTAAACCGATTTCCGACGGAATTCCGTCGGAAATACTGTCGAAATGTTTGTGTATATATATGTACGGACTTTTCTTTGGTTATTCAAACATTTCTTGTAAGATTCTATTCGAAAAACCAAAAAATGGATGATGTCTTTCTAACCCCGTCAGAACGTACTTGGATAATTACAAGGATATTACCTCAACCGGGACGGGAACATCTTCCTGTGCTGGATCCTCACCGCCGTAACCGGACCATTTGGTTCCATTCCAATGCTGCAATTCCCGCTGTAATTAGCGACATAATAGAGGCTCGTTTTGAAACCGGTCACCTAGCTTACTACAATGTCCCTAGAGGCATTAAGGAGTTATGGTTCGAGGATTTTCTGGTAAATAATTTGTATTTTTTTTGTGTAATTTGGGAATTTTGTACATTAATAAATATTTTTCACTTATTAAATTGCAGGAATTTTTTAATTTTGATCCGCAAATAATGTTCGAGGTTTGGGTGGAATTCCACGTGGTGGCTAGGCGTGTTTTCCAGACCAAAATACGTCGGGCCAAACTGCGATGGTATAGAGGACAAGGAAGACCGTCGTGGATGTCGGAGGGGGATTGGAACCGCATGGTTCAGCTTTGGGAGGAGACTGACATCGGCGAATGGTTCGGGAACATTCCCCCAAATAATAACTGAAGAATTTTATAGATATGCTATTTATTTTTATGTAATGTTTAATTTTATGCAACTACTTAAGTTTTTAATATATGTGATGTTTTTATTTTTTTTTTAATAATCAAAATAATATCAAAACAATAAGTAAAATTATCATGTAAGTATAAACAACTAACACAAAATGGATCAACTGGTTAAGGGTACTCTATGTATTAGTCAAGGTTGGGGGTTCGAACCGAGCCTTCCTCCAATTTTATGTTTTTTAAACGTTTATAGATATATATACAAACACTTTGTATCTATAAACAACGAGTACTCAATGGATCAACTGGTTCGGTTACACAATAAATTGTTCGAGGTTGCGGGTTCGAACGGAGCCTGCTGATAATTATTTTTTTAATTTCCGACGGAAAACCGTCGGTTTTCAGATAACCGTCGGTTTCCGTCGGAAGTTTTGGCGCATTAAACCCGAAATTTTTCGAGTTAACCGCCAATTTTTTGCAAAAACATTCGAACCGCCTGGAATACCGACGGATAACCGACGACAAATGATTTCCGACGGATTTCCGTCGAAAACCAATTAATATTCTCACGATCTAACTTCTTCTTCTCCATTTTCTCTGCAACTTCTCTCTCTCTCTAATCGCAAAATCGGACCTCTCTCTACGATTCCGCCGGATTATCGCCGTTTTTCCTCATTTCCGACCGCCACCAACACCACAAACATGTAAGTAACCCTTTTAACCGATTGAATTTGGATAATTTTGCTTAGATTTGTAGAAATAGTTGCATGTGTTGGATAAAACGGTGGTTAGGTGTTGACTAATAGATAGAACGATAGTCAATAGGATATATGCTTGTTTGAGTTAGATTGATTGTGAATTTCATGTTGAAGTTTTTTCAAAATCATTTAAATTGTTTTTTGGTGTAAATTTGGAATTTGTTTTGGTTTTTTAGATGTTTTAAAACGTTTTCTCATTTCTATAAAATTTTGAAATCGTTTTTGTAAATTATTATGGGTTTTTTAAATGTTTTAAAACCTTTTGTTAATTTTTATAAAAATTTAAATTCATTTTTGTAAATTATTATGAATTTTAAAGGTTTTAAAAACTTTTACTGCTCATTTTAAAATTTTTTAAATTTTTTTTTGAGTTCTAAAATGTTTTCTATTTTTTATATAAATTTAAAATCGTTTTTATAATTTATTTTTATTTTTTATATTTTGTAGAAAATTTTAGTGTTGATTTTAAAATGTTTATAAATTTTTTTTTGAGTTCTTAAACGTTTTTTTATTTTTTAACTCTTAAAAACTTTTTTTTGCAATGTATTGTGAATTTTAAAACGTTTTAAAATTTTTTCTTGTTGATATACATGTTTTTAATGAATTCTTAATTTTTGATTGGTATGTAGGGATGATTTTCTGGCGTTTGAGATGCACCTTATGAACGACAGTCCAATAGATGAGGTGCCTCAGGAACCGGTCCATCGACAACAACCGAGAGCCCAACGGTCTCGGTCGACTCAGGTGCTACCCATACCGGATCCGACACAGCCGGGAACGTCTGAGACTATGCCGGAAGCTAGTGGGAGTCATTCCGTGTCTCAGGCGCCCCACTATGTTTTACCGTCGATTGCCGATGAGATATCGGCATTAGTCGATCAGCCGGGACGAGAGATGCTCAAACGGCTCGACCCTTTCTACGAGACCAACCCGGGCACTTTCTGGTATGAAATTTATAACTTTAGATTCTCATTAACAATTTTTTGCATATTCTATGTTTTAGTAACCCTTTGTTTTTTCTTGTCTTATATATTAGGTTTACGTTGACCGAGTCGAAGGTCACGAAGAGCATCTTGGGAATGATGTACAGCATGCTCAACTGCGGGTACCCGACGTACAGGGAGATGCCTTTATCCGATAGGCATAACTGGTTCCGCCAATTCGCGGTAATACCTCCTCGTTAACTTTGTTGTATATATATATATTATTATTATTTTTAATAATCTATGTTAAAGTTTTTAATTCTAACAAATATTTATTTTTTGTTTTGAATAGCAAGAGTATACTTGGGATAGGAAGTATACGGTTATGGTGGAAGACGAGTTCCACCAGAAGGCGGCGACGCATTACTCAAACGTCCTCAACACTTGGAAACAGAAGTGGTGCCGTAATGAAGTTCCCAAGGGTATTAACAAAGAGAGCGATACTTGGAAGGGCTTCATCCGTCATTGGAGTAAGCCTGCAACCGCATCAACCGCTTCTACGAACTCCCAGAACCGTAGAAGTGAGAGGGATGGTGCCGGTCAATCAACTCATAATGCGGGAGCAAGAAGCACCGCGTCAAGGAAGTTAATCCTGGTAAGCAGTTTTTTTTTTACAATTTTCGTTATGTTAAGTTATATTTAAATTTTAAGTTCAAAATCGTTTTTGCAGAAACAAAAGAAAGGAGGGCGAGATCCGACTCATATTGAGCTCATCGAGGATGGCCACAAGAACAAGGAAACGGGCCAAATCCAAGATCCAATTGCTCGGAGGATTGTGGAGTCGACGAAGAGGCGTTTGGATGAGGTGGTAACCCAATCCGAAGGAATCGGTTCAACAGAAGAGATACCGGACGAGCAGATCAACCAACTCTTCCTCGCGGTAAGTTTTAAAATTTAAAAAATTTGAAATATGTTTAACCATAAACTCTAACTTAAAATTCATAACGTATTATTTACTTTACAGGAAACTGAGAAGAGAAGAGGACGAGTTTTTGGTTTGGGAAACTTGGCGGACAAAGTGTCGACACCGCATTCCCGTTTTCGTCCGGAAGAGGACTATGCCCAGATCTTAAGGGAAAAGGATGCGGAGATCGAAGCATTGAAGGCTAGTCAATTGCAAATGGAAGCCCGGATGGAAGCCCGGATGGTAGAACAAGCTGAAGCAAACGCAAAGAAGTTCGAAGAGATGAACCAACGGTTTGAGACATTCATGCAACAACAAGCCAATGTTTCAAATGTCGGACCGTCGACCAAGACCGGAGGGAGGGGGACGACAAAGAAGTTGAGGAAGAGGGCGACGTGAGCGTGATTCGCTCTCGTTGAATGTAATTTTTTAATGGTTTTATGTAGTTTTTAAAACATGTTTTGAATATTTAAATACTTTTTTTTTTTTTTTAATTAATAAATTTGCGAATATATATATTTTTTTTTAAAATTATTAAATATCCGTCGGTAAACCGTCGATAAAACGCCCTCGGTAAACCGTCGATAAAACGCCCTCGGAATGCCGTCGGTAATCTTCCCTCGGAATACCGTCGGTAATCTTCCCTCGGAATACCGTCGGTAATCTTCCCTCGGAATACCGTCGGTAATCTTCCGTCGGAATACCGTCGGTAATCTTCCGTCGGAATACCGTCGGTAATCTTCCGTCGGAATACCGTCGGTAATCTTCCGTCGTAATACCGTCGGTATCTACGTCGGAATACCGTCGGTATGCACGGTCGGTTTATAGTCGGTAAACCGTCTGAATAAACCCTCGGTTTACGGTCACAAAACCGTGGGTAAATGTGCGTCGATAAACCGTCGGTAATCAGTCGGTATTATATCCGTCGGTATTCCGTCGGTTTCTATAGACGAAAAACCGACGGAAATTTTTTACCGACGAAATAGAAATGACGGACAGATTTCGTCGGAAATCCGTCGGAATACGTCTTTTCCGACGGAAACCCGTCGATTTAATCCCTCGGTAATGGCCTGTTTTCTTGTAGTGCAATTAAAGTTTGTTTGGTAATTTTGTTACCTTAACATTGAACTGCAGAGAACAATACAATACATCATTGCTTGGCTCTTTTGTTATTCAAACAATCAAACATGGGAATAACGATATATATCAAATATAGCACGATGTAAAACATTTAAAAGTTATTCCTCGCAAGAGTATGTAATAAATAAGACGAAGAAAACCTCCTTATACGTAATTTTTCAAATTATTTATAAATTGACAAAGAATAAGGCCTTTATTAACAACTTACACACATTACATAAACTTTATTAATTAATTAATAATTTTTAATAAAAACAATACATAAGATCGAGTACAATAATTATTAGACTTAATAGGTTGGATTATGTATATAAATCAATTCCCCTTATTTGTTGATTATAAATTTAGAAAACCACTTGCTAGAATGTTTTTCCCTTCGATCAGCAGGATTAGTGAAATTGACCCAATTCATACCAAACCGGAGAGTGTAACCATTTCCAAATTCGTAATTCTCCATCAACGACCATGCAAAATACCCTGCTACGTTGCATCCATCCCTATAATATAATATATTTATAATAATGTTAACACTTAAAATTATGAAATAGAAGTATATAAATTAAATAAAATACATATTATTTAAACTTACTCGATGGAGCATTTGAGACACGAAAGATGGCTGCAATGATTTTGAATTCGTCCTTTATCAGCAAGAGCATCTGGCAGCGTTAAGTTTCCGGTATCGAGATCGGCAACTCCTGATAAATTTAACACGTACAAGCTTTTTATTTTAGTTTTAGTTAAACAGGCATATAAGGTTTCCATTGGTTAAACATATTAATGTGATATATATGTAGATACCATTTTCAGTGATGTAGGTAAGTGGGTTTCCGTATTTGTCTTTGATATAATTTAGAATTTGGCGGAACCCTGGAGGGTAGTAGACGAAGCTAGGTGCCTATAGATGAATCGAAAATAAAAAATGAGAAAGATTGAAATAAATGATATAATCTCTTAAATACAAAAATAAATGAAGCTGATTCCATATTAAAGTCGATAACCTGAACACCAATAGGTACTCCATTTCGATAATCTGTGGCCAAGTAGAGAAAATTAAATGAGTTTAGCAAATTCAATATATAATAGATACGGCAAGAAGTATTTACGTACATCCAATAGTAACTCTTGGATCGGTTATGACACTAGGTTGTGTCGGAATAGAAGGAGATGCGTCGGTCGCATATTGTGTAACGTAATAGTTCAACCCTAGAAAATCAAGTGATCCTTTGACTAAATTTGATTCTTCAGGTGTGAATACTGGCAATCTATCTCCAACCATCTGTTGCATTATCTTTGGATATCTTCCGTATACCAATGGATCCAGAAACCTTCAAACATATACGTCAGAACAAAATGATAAATTAAACACTGCAAGTATGTTTGTTACATTTAAAGGGTTTTATAACCAAAGCTTTATATATGTGTGTGTGTGTATTAGAATTAAGAGTCAATTAAATTGAGAATATATACATACCATCCAACAAAGAAATCGAATGCTCGTGTTGCAGCAGCCTGGTCGAGAAGGCTAGTATCATTTAGTGGGGTGAACCATCTCCCGATCAAGGTTGTTCCTATCTTCCCACCTTGATATTTCTGCATGCACGCATAGATAATTTTAGACTATAGAATACACAAAAAGAAATAAAGGTAAAATTCTGGATAGATTTGGTAATTAGGTATATGAACCTGATATCTTTTCCTGTATAAAGATACAGCTTGTGCATGAGCTAGAAGTTGGTTATGTGCAACTATATAAGGTTCGGTTCCAGAATCTCCTCCAAACTCACAGTCAGTGCACCGTCCCGGCGGATACGATCCATCTCCATAACCTTTGCTTGCGAGAGAGTAAGGCTGGTTTAAAGTGATCCAAAATTTGACTCTGTCTCCGAATCTTTGGAATAGAAGCTCCGCGTAGTTTTTGTAGTCCTCCCTGTCCATGTATCATTCATATTAAATATAGATGTATATATCCTAATTTCCAAAGAAAACACAGGTTTAGAATTTAATGCACTTACACTATGCGTGAGTTTAAGAAGCCTCCGTATTCATCTTCTAAAGTTTGGGGAACATCCCAGTGAAATATAGTCACATATGGTTCTATGCCTGTATATATTAATAAGTTAAATTTCTATATTTATATAACCCAGCCGAATTATTAGAAGTGTATATGATTAATCCATTTAAAATTTTGATTTTACCATTTGCTTTTAACTCATTGATGAGATTGTTGTAGTATGTTATCCCATTCTCGTCGACTCCTCCAGTCAGTCTTCCCTCTAATATTAGAATAAAATCACAAATTAAGTTAACATTATAGAATTATGTAAAACAAAAAGGTTTACGAACTCTATTGCCAATTACATAGCAAAAATTAGAAGATACATTTTTATTTTCTGTACTTACTTGGTAAAACCCTTGACCATGCTATTGAGAGTCGGTATGCTTGAACCTTCATTCTTTTCAGTAATTTGACATCCTCCTGTTATATGAGAGTTTGATTAAATTTTTGAAATGGAACAAATAAACATACATTTATCATTGATAGCCTCTCACCTTGTAATTGTTATACGAATCACAAGCAAGGTCTCCGGAACTGTTATCAGGAACTTTCTCTGTACATATAGCAAACCGAAATATATATATGAGCATGACCTGGATATCTATGAGTGAAATAGTCCCATCCGTTCACTTAATTTCCCACCCAAAGTGGATGCTAATTAATTATATGGTTAATTTTTAATTGATGATTTTTAATTAATGACCTGGATATCTATGAGTGAAATAGTCCCATCCGTTAAGTGCCCTATGTGCTGCACCTTCAATCTGATATATAGAACACATATTGGAAACCGTTAAAAAGGTTACTCGAAAATTGTTTTATATCTATGGCCTAATATAATTAAAGCCATCATATCAAACATGAAGGATGAATATAATATACCGACTTGGTATGCAGAAGTAGCCGCTCCAAATGTGAAATTCTTTGGGAATCCAGTTCGGTTGAATGTCAGAGTATTGTCGCAATTGAAGGGTTCTTTAGCCTTGCATAATGGATTGCAGACATTTTTGGCAAGTGGAAACGACAAAGAGAATGACAAGGATGGCTAAAGAGCACTGAGCTTTCAGAATGGCCATGGTTAAGAGACTCTATCTATATGTAGCTATATTTTTTCTGCTTACGTTGATGGGCTTGTGTACGTATGTTTTATTTGATGATGATGAAATGATGAACTTGGAGATATAGAAGGGTTTGAGTGCATGGGAATTGTGCATGGACATTTACGTAAACTCGTTACGTAGGTTTGCATTGATCCCCCATGTTCTCCACCTCGCTGTCTTTTTTTTGTTTTGCTGTGTTATATAAGTAATTAACGAGATCACATGTAATAAAAAAAAAAAAAAAAAAAAGCTGAACTAATAAACAAATTAGACACCTCAAGTTTTACGGGATGCATATCATATATCTTTTATATGTGTAGAATACGTTTACAACACAGAGCTTCACACGATACATAGCTACCTGCTTCACACGATACATAGCTACCTGTACATACATTTCTGCGTAAGAATATATGTTCCTTAACTAATTAACTCTAATTAATATATTATTTATTAGATAAAACTAAAGTTACAATTTACGTACAATTCTTTTTATAATAATTTTTAGGTTCCCTGACCCGTTTCATTTAGCTAATATTATTGGGATTTCATTCTCAGCAACCTTTTATTTTTGTTGCAAAATATGGCTTGTATCTTAACAAATATTGTTAAGTATCAATTACAAAACGTTGAACCCTATCTCTTTAATTGGACAATAATTATTAGTAATCACAAATTATTATAACATCCACATTATACTCTGGTTTTTAAATTAAATAAGTATTTAAATACAAAGTAAATAAATTATTGCAACAAATCTATATATATATATATATATATCTATATATCCAAATATAAAAATTAAATGTCTAGAAAATACAGAGAGTGGGCTCGGCATGTGGAAGAAATTGTTAAAATACAGAGAGTTGGTTCGGCATTTCCATAGATCGAATCGAGATTGGTAATGGATACAACTCTTCTCTTTGATATGAAGTATGGAGTGAAATGGGATGTTTAAGTGAAGTCCATAACTACTAATCAACGCCGTAGTCACAACGCTAATCATTACTAATAGTAATGAACAGCGAGAACATATGTCCAAGGCTATGATAATTATGATTGGCGATAAATGACGTCAGTTCACCCCTTAATCTAAAAATAACATTGATTCTTGTCATAGCTATACCTTGACATTTTAAAAATGACAAAAATAAATAAATATGATTTTATTTTATTTAATATAATTTTATAATAAAATAAAATTACAAAAACTGAATAAATACAATTGGACAAAAAAAAAAAACAAAAATACACATAAGCCTCAGTTGCCCACCCCGACGCGACTGCCATATAAAATGCCTTCATAAGATGGGATATGAGGAGGGAGATCCCATAATGCCGTCTCCATGTCTATTTAGGGAGGCGGAAACACTGCAGCTGCGGCAATATATAACAATGGTGGAGGAGGGTGATCGGGACCAATTTCCATCTTCTTCCTCTTGGCCCTCTTCGTCTTTTTCCCATCGTAATTCTCACCGAACACATACTCCAATCTTCTTCACAATTGAACCCATTCTTCGGTCTAATCATCTCTCCGTGTTGAAACCCAAAAAGCCCCTTCCTCTCGAAACCCAAATATATTTTTTAAAAGAAAATTGAAGTACGCTTTTAACCGACAAGATAATAGTTTAATTGAGTAATTAGTGATAATTGATTCTTAAATCAAATCTGGTATACATTGATGATATTGTGGGGTCACCGAGAAACAAATTAAAATGGAAAAATAGTAGGGTTTTAGGAGTAAAGTTAAAAAAGGAGAGTGGAGATCGAACTGTGAATATTTAAGATAGGAATGTAGATCTCATGGTTGAGATATTGATCCATGTATACAGTGAGAATATGTATGAACCGTTCATATTTTTAATTAATGGTTCTTATTTGTGATCCACATGATGGTTGTAATAGGCAATAAGAATAACTTTGGGGTTTAATCAATATACAATAATTGAAATGATTAAAAAAATAATAGAATGGTTAAAATGAAAATTTAAAAGTGTCAAATTTAAAAGAGTTAGATATAAAAACTTTAAAGGTGTATAAATTTGAAGGTGATTTGAAAATTAAAAAAATGACTATACATAATAATTAAAATAATAAAATTATTAAGTATAATATTTATTTATTGTTTAAGAATTTTTCAGTTTATTACTAGTATTAAAATATTATTAGATTATTAAACATGTCATCAATATTATTATTTTACTTAATTCTAGGTAAACTATAGATTTATATGGTTTAAATTTAGTATTATTTATATATAATTAATGGTTATATTTTGATTTTATATTTTATGATTAAATGTTTAAGATTTACGGTTTTACATTGAAGGTTTAAGTTTACGTTTAAAATATTTTATTCGGAAAATATAATTATTTTTATAAATGATGAATCTCAATTTTTGATATATTATAGTCATTAGAGTTTTAGTAAGTAGATGTTTGTTTATACTATAAGGTTTTAGGGTTTGTATGGAGTTTAAAGTTTTGAATAGCCACAAATAAAAAACGTAGTTATACCAGTTATATTAATATTATTTGGTAGATATAGCTATGGATAGCCATAAAAAATGTTGTGGCAATTTTTCCATGTTTTGTGTTATAGCCAGTCGTGGCTATTTGTTTTCACGAATAAGTTGTAGAGATTCATAGTTATTTTGTTATGAAATTCACAAAAAAAAATTCTTATAGTTATATAGTCACGATTAACTATCAATTAGCCAGAAATTCATTAAAAAAAACAATTGTGTCTATTTCATGGTTATTCGTAGACAGAAAATTATAGTTATGAATCGTTCATCGCTAATCCATGGTTATTGGATATTTTTATGTAGTGTTAGTTTCACATAGCCCAAAGCTAGATAGATGCAATGATATTCGTTTCCTTTAAGAAACTCCGGATAACCAAGCCTTCTTATCCCCTCTGAAATCTCTAAAGATTTAGCCGATAACAAAGATTGAGAGTACTCTTCTGAGTGCTTACCAAAATCTCTTATTAAAGTATCAATAAAATAATACTTTATTAAAACTATTGGCCAAAGAAACTTTTATATAAAACTTGAAAGCCTTGAAACCCCTAATCCTAATTAATACATGAAAACTATTATAATAGACAGTAAAAGAAAACTGTTGGATAGCCTTGGATTACCCATGAAGAGCTTGTGACAATATTTTTCTAGCTATGAGTAGTCATTCAAGAAGTAACCACAAATTGAAAATGCTAGTTTTTGTGGCTATTTCGTGGCTATTGGTGACTATCTAGCTACAAAAAATATGTGTCTATTTGTAGATTATGATACAAAATGTAGAAAAGTAGCCACAATATATATATATATATATATATATATATATATATATATATGTGTGTGTGTGTGTGTGTGTGTCTATGCATATCTATCTATAAACAAAAATCTAACTAATAAACTCCAATAATATAACATATCATAAACTAAGATTCAACACTTATACAAAAATTCTTATTTTCCAAATTTAATATTCTCAAAAAATTAACTTAGTATTGCAAAATATTCTTTTACGATTTTCTTAGTTACTTGAGATCATTTTCTTCATGAATAATTCTCCTGAATATTTATTTGCAAAATGTATAAACTCCAAACCTTTTATACCATTGCATGGACATTTTCTGGAATGCTAAAGGATTTGAGGTGATCAGATTTAATTGCTTATACTCTTGTTTTGACTAACCCTTTTGTACAGAACAATTAAAGTTTGTTTGGTAATTTTGTTACCTTAACATTGAACTGCAGAGAACAATACAATACATCATTGCTTGGCTCTTTTGTTATTCAAACAATCAAACATGGGAATAACGATATATATCAAATATAGCACGATGTAAAACATTTAAAAGTTATTCCTCGCAAGAGTATGTAATAAATAAGACGAAGAAAACCTCCTTATACGTAATTTTTCAAGTTATTTATAAATTGACAAAGAATAAGGCCTTTATTAACAACTTACACACATTACATAAACTTTATTAATTAATTAATAAATTTTAATAAAAACAATACATAAGATCGAGTACAATAATTATTCGACTTAATAGGTTGGATTATGTATATAAATCAATTCCCCTTATTTGTTGATTATAAATTTAGAAAACCACTTGCTAGGATGTTTTTCCCTTCGATCAGCAGGATTAGTGAAATTGACCCAATTCATACCAAACCGGAGAGTGTAACCATTTCCAAATTCGTAATTGTCCATCAACGACCATGCAAAATACCCTGCTACGTTGCATCCATCCCTATAATATAATATATTTATAATAATGTTAACACTTAAAATTATGAAATAGAAGTATATAAATTAAATAAAATACATATTATTGAAACTTACTCGATGGAGCATTTGAGACACGAAAGATGGCTGCAATGATTTTGAATTCGTCCTTTATCAGCAAGAGCATCTGGCAGCGTTAAGTTTCCGGTATCGAGATCGGCAACTCCTGATAAATTTAACACGTACAAGCTTTTTATTTTAGTTTTAGTTAAACAGGCATATAAGGTTTCCATTGGTTAAACATATTAATGTGATATATATGTAGATACCATTTTCAGTGATGTAGGTAAGTGGGTTTCCGTAGTTGTCTTTGATATAATTTAGAATTTGGCGGAACCCTGGAGGGTAGTAGACGAAGCTAGGTGCCTATAGATGAATCGAAAATAAAAAATGAGAAAGATTGAAATAAATGATATAATCTCTTAAATACAAAAATAAATGAAGCTGATTCCATATTAAAGTCGATAACCTGAACACCAATAGGTACTCCATTTCGATAATCTGTGGCCAAGTAGAGAAAATTAAATGAGTTTAGCAAATTCAATATATAAGAGATACGGCAAGAAGTATTTACGTACATCCAATAGTAACTCTTGGATCGGTTATGACACTAGGTTGTGTCGGAATAGAAGGAGATGCGTCGGTCGCATATTGTGTAACGTAATAGTTCAACCCTAAAAAATCAAGTGATCCTTTGACTAAATTTGATTCTTCAGGTGTGAATACTGGCAATCTATCTCCAACCATCTGTTGCATTATCTTTGGATATCTTCCGTATACCAATGGATCCAGAAACCTTCAAACATATACGTCAGAACAAAATGATAAATTAAACACTGCAAGTATGTTTGTTACATTTAAAGGGTTTTATAACCAAAGCTTTATATATGTGTGTGTGTGTGTGTGTATTAGAATTAAGAGTCAATTAAATTGAGAATATATACATACCATCCAACAAAGAAATCGAATGCTCGTGTTGCAGCAGCCTGGTCGAGAAGGCTAGTATCATTTAGTGGGGTGAACCATCTCCCGATCAAGGTTGTTCCTATCTTCCCACCTTGATATTTCTGCATGCACGCATAGATAATTTTAGACTATAGAATACACAAAAAGAAATAAAGGTAAAATTCTGGATAGATTTGGTAATTAGGTATATGAACCTGATATCTTTTCCTGTATAAAGATACAGCTTGTGCATGAGCTAGAAGTTGGTTATGTGCAACTATATAAGGTTCGGTTCCAGAATCTCCTCCAAACTCACAGTCAGTGCACCGTCCCGGCGGATACGATCCATCTCCATAACCTTTGCTTGCGAGAGAGTAAGGCTGGTTTAAAGTGATCCAAAATTTGACTCTGTCTCCGAATCTTTGGAATAGAAGCTCCGCGTAGTTTTTGTAGTCCTCCCTGTCCATGTATCATTCATATTAAATATAGATGTATATATCCTAATTTCCAAAGAAAACACAGGTTTAGAATTTAATGCACTTACACTATGCGTGAGTTTAAGAAGCCTCCGTATTCATCTTCTAAAGTTTGGGGAACATCCCAGTGAAATATAGTCACATATGGTTCTATGCCTGTATATATTAATAAGTAAGTTAAATTTCTATATTTATATAACCCAGCCGAATTATTAGAAGTGTATATGATTAATCCATTTAAAATTTTGATTTTACCATTTGCTTTTAACTCATTGATGAGATTGTTGTAGTATTTTATCCCATTCTCGTCGACTCCTCCAGTCAGTCTTCCCTCTAATATTAGAATAAAATCACAAATTAAGTTAACTTTATAGAATTATGTAAAACAAAAAGGTTTACGAACTCTATTGCCAATTACATAGCAAAAATTAGAAGATACATTTTTATTTTCTGTACTTACTTGGTAAAACCCTTGACCATGCTATTGAGAGTCGGTATGCTTGAACCTTCATTCTTTTCAGTAATTTGACATCCTCCTGTTATATGAGAGTTTGATTAAATTTCGGAAATGGAACAAATAAACATACATTTATCATTGATAGCCTCTCACCTTGTAATTGTTATACGAATCACAAGCAAGGTCTCCAGAACTGTTATCAGGAACTTTCTCTGTACATATAGCAAACCGAAATATATATGAGCATGACCTGGATATCTATGAGTGAAATAGTCCCATCCGTTCACTTAATTTCCCACACAAAGTGGATGCTAATTAATTATATGGTTAATTTTTAATTGATGATGTTTAATTAATGACCTGGATATCTATGAGTGAAATAGTCCCATCCGTTAATTGCCCTATGTGCTGCACCTTCAATCTGATATATAGAACACATATTGGAAACCGTTAAAAAGGTTACTAGAAAATTGTTTTATATTTATGGCCTAATATAATTAAAGCCATCATATCAAACATGAAGGATGAATATAATATACCGACCTAGTATGCAGAAGTAGCCGCTCCAATTGTGAAATTCTTTGGGAATCCAGTTCGGTTGAATGTCAGAGTATTGTCGCAATTGAAGGGTTCTTTAGCCTTGCATAATGGATTGCAGACATTTTGGCAAGTGGAAACGACAAAGAGAATGACAAGGATGGCTAAAGAGCACTGAGCTTTCAGAATGGCCATGGTTAAGAGACTCTATCTATATGTAGCTATATTTTTTCTGCTTACGTTGATGGGCTTGTGTACGTATGTTTTATTTGATGATGATGAAATGATGAACTTGGAGGGGTTTATATAGAAGGGTTTGAGTGCATGGGAATTGTGCATGGACAATTACGTAAACTCGTTACGTAGGTTTGCATTGATCCCCCATGTTCTCCACCTCGCTGTCTTTTTTTTGTTTTGCTGTGTTATATAAGTAATTAACGAGATCACATGTAATAATTAAAAAAAAAAAGCTGAACTAATAAACAAATTAGACACCTCAAGTTTTACGGCATGCATATCATATATCTCTTATATGTGTAGAATACGTTTACAACACAGAGCTTCACACGATACATAGCTACCTGTACATACATTTCTGCGTAAGAATATATGTTCCTTAACTAATTAACTCTAATTAATATATTATTTATTAGATAAAACTAAAGTTACAATTTACGTACAATTCTTTTTATAATAATTTTTAGGTTCCCTGACCGTTTCATTTAGCTAATATTATTGGGATTTCATTCTCAGCAACCTTTTATTTTTGTTGCAAAATATGGCTTGTATCTTAACAAATATTGTTAAGTATCAATTACAAAACGTTGAACCCTATCTCTTTAATTGGACAATAATTATTAGTAATCACAAATTATTATAACATCCACATTATACTCTGGTTTTTAAATAAAATAAGTATTTAAATACAAAGTAAATAAATTATTGCAACAAATCTATATATATATCTATATATCCAAATATAAAAATTAAATGTCTAGAAATTACAGAGAGTGGGCTCGGCATGTGGAAGAAATTGTTAAAATACAGAGAGTTGGTTCGGCATTTCCATAGATCGAATCGAGATTGGTAATGGATACAACTCTTCTCTTTGATATGAAGTATGGAGTGACATGGGATGTTTAAGTGAAGTCCACAACTACTAATCAACGCCGTAGTCACAACGCTAATCATTACTAATAGTAATGAACAGCGAGAACATATGTCCAAGGCTATGATAATTATGATTGGCTATAAATGACGTCAGTTCACGCCTTAATCTAAAAATAACATTGATTCTTTTCATAGCTATACCTTGACATTTTAAAAATGACAAAAATAAATAAATATGATTTTATTTTATTTAATATAATATAATTTTATAATAAAATAAAATTACAAAAACTGAATAAATACAATTGGACAAAAAAAAACAAAAATACACATAAGCCTCAGTTGCCCACCCTGACGCGACTGCCATATAAAATGCCTTCATAAGATGGGATATGAGGAGGGAGATCCCATAATGCCGTCTCCATGTCTATTTAGGGCGGCGGAAACACTGCAGCTGCGGCAATATATAACAATGGTGGAGGAGGGTGATCGGGACCCATTTCCATCTTCTTCCTCTTGGCCCTCTTCGTCTTTTTCCCATCGTAATTCTCACCGAACACATACTCCGATCTTCTTCACAATTGAACCCATTCTTCGGTCTAATCATCTCTCCCTGTTGAAACCCAAAAAGCCCCTTCCTCTCGAAACCCAAATATATTTTTTAAAAGAAAATTGAAGTACGCTTTTAACCGACAAGATAATAGTTTAATTGAGTAATTAGTGATAATTGATTCTTAAATCAAATCTGGTATACATTGATGATATTGTGGGGTCACCGAGCAACAAATTAAAATGGAAAAATAGTAGGGTTTTGGGAGTAAAGTTAAAAAAGGAGAGTGGAGATCGAACTGTGAATATTTAAGATAGGAATGTAGATCTCATGGTTGAGATATTGATCCATGTATACAGTGAGAATATGTATGAACCGTTCATATTTTTAATTAATGGTTCTTATTTGTGATCCACATGATGGTTGTAATAGGCAATAAGAATAACTTTGGGGTTTAATCAATATACAATAATTGAAATGATTAAAAAAATAATAGAATGGTTAAAATGAAAATTTAAAAGTGTCAAATTTAAAAGAGTTAGATATAAAAACTTTAAAGGTGTATAAATTTGAAGGTGATTTGAAAATAAAAAAAATGACTATACATAATAATTAAAATAATAAAATTATTAAGTATAATATTTATTTATTGTTTAAGAATTTTTCAGTTTATTACTAGTATTAAAATATTATTAGATTATTAAACATGTCATCAATATTATTATTTTACTTAATTCTAGGTAAACTATAGATTTATATGGTTTAAATTTAGTATTATTTATATATAATTAATGGTTATATTTTGATTTTATATTTTATGATTAAATGTTTAAGATTTACGGTTTTACATAAAAGGTTTAAGTTTACGTTTAAAATATTTTATTCGGAAAATATAATTATTTTTATAAATGATGAATCTCAATTTTTGATATATTATAGTCATTAGAGTTTTAGTAATTAGATGTTTGTTTATACTATAAGGTTTTAGGGTTTGTATGGAGTTTAAAGTTTTGAATAGCCACAAATAAAAACGTAGTTATACCAGTTATATTAATATTATTTGGTAGATATAGCTACGGATAGCCATAAAAAAAATGTTGTGGCAATTTTTCCATGTTTTGTGTTATAGCCAGTCGTGGCTATTTGTTTTCACGAATAAGTTGTAGCGATTCATAGTTATTTTGTTATGAAATTCACAAAAAAAAATTCTTATAGTTATATAGTCACGATTAACTATCAATTAGCCAGAAATTCATTTAAAAAAACAATTGTGTCTATTTCATGGTTATTCGTAGATAGAAAATTATAGTTATGAATCGTTCATCGCTAATCTATGGTTATTGGATATTTTTATGTAGTGTTAGTTTCACATAGCACAAAGCTAGATAGATGCAATGATATTCGTTTCCTTTAAGAAACTCCGGATAACCAAGCCTTCTTATCCCCTCTGAAATCTCTAAAGATTTAGCCGATAACAAAGATTGAGAGTACTCTTATGAGTGCTTACCAAAATCTCTTATTAAAGTATCAATAAAATAATACTTTATTAAAACTATTGGCCAAAGAAACTTTTATATAAAACTTGAAAGCCTTGAAACCCCTAATCCTAATTAATACATGAAAACTATTATAATAGACAGTAAAAGAAAACTTTTGGATAGCCTTGGATTACCCATGAAGAGCTTGTGACTATATTTTTCTAGCTATGAGTAGTCAGTCAAGAAGTAACCACAAATTGAAAAAGCTAGTTTTTGTGGCTATTTCGTGGCTATTGGTGACTATCTAGCTACAGAAAATATGTGTCTATTTGTAGATTATGATACAAAATGTAGAAAAGTAGCCACAATATATATATATATATATATATATATATATATATATATATATATATATATATATATATATATATATATATATATATATATGTGTGTGTGTGTGTGTGTGTGTCTATGCATATCTATCTATAAACAAAAATCTAACTAATAAATTCCAATAATATAACATATCATAAACTAAGATTCAACACTTATACAAGAATTCTTATTTTCCAAAATTAATATTCTCAAAAAATTAACTTAGTATTGCAAAATATTCGTTTACGATTTTCTTAGTTACTTGAGATCATTTTCTTCATGAATAGTTCTCCTGAATATTTATTTGCAAAATGTATAAACTCCAAACCTTTTATACCATTGCATGGACATTTTCTGGAATGCTAAAGGATTTGAGGTGATCAGATTTAATTGCTTATACTCTTGTTTTGACTAACCCTTTTGTACAGAACAATTAAAGTTTGTTTGGTAATTTTGTTACCTTAACATTGAACTGCAGAGAACAATACAATACATCATTGCTTGGCTCTTTTGTTATTCAAACAATCAAACATGGGAATAACGATATATATCAAATATAGCACGATGTAAAACATTTAAAAGTTATTCCTCGCAAGAGTATGTAATAAATAAGACGAAGAAAACCTCCTTATACATAATTTTTCAAGTTATTTATAAATTGACAAAGAATAAGGCCTTTATTAACAACTTACGCACATTACATAAACTTTATTAATTAATTAATAAATTTTAATAAAAAAACAATACATAAGATCGAGTACAATAATTATTAGACTTAAGAGGTTGGATTATGTATACAAATCAATTCCCCTTATTTGTTGATTATAAATTTAGAAAACCACTTGCTAGAATGTTTTTCCCTTCGATCAGCAGGATTAGTGAAATTGACCCAATTCATACCAAACCGGAGAGTGTAACCATTTCCAAATTCGTAATTGTCCATCAACGACCATGCAAAATACCCTGCTACGTTGCATCCATCCCTATAATATAATATATTTATAATAATGTTAACACTTAAAATTATGAAATAGAAGTATATCAATTAAATAAAATACAAATTATTGAAACTTACTCGATGGAGCATTTGAGACACGAAAGATGGCTGCAATGATTTTGAATTCGTCCTTTATCAGCAAGAGCATCTGGCAGCGTTAAGTTTCCTGTATCGAGATCGGCAACTCCTGAAAAATTTAACACGTACAAGCTTTTTATTTTAGTTTTAGTTAACAGGCATATAAGGTTTCCATTGGTTAAACATATTAATGTGATATATATGTAGATACCATTTTCAGTGATGTAGGTAAGTGGGTTTCCGTAGTTGTCTTTGATATAATTTAGAATTTGGCGGAACCCTGGAGGGTAGTAGACGAAGCTAGGTGCCTATAGATGAATCGAAAATAAAAAATGAGAAAGATTGAAATAAATGATATAATCTCTTAAATACAAAAATAAATGAAGCTGATTCCATATTAAAGTCGATAACCTGAACACCAATAGGTACTCCATTTCGATAATCTGTGGCCAAGTAGAGAAAATTAAATGAGTTTAGCAAATTCAATATATAAGAGATACGGCAAGAAGTATTTACGTACATCCAATAGTAACTCTTGGATCGGTTATGACACTAGGTTGTGTCGGAATAGAAGGAGATGTGTCGGTCGCATATTGTGTAACGTAATAGTTCAACCCTAGAAAATCAAGTGATCCTTTGACTAAATTTGATTCTTCAGGTGTGAATACTGGCAATCTATCTCCAACCATCTGTTGCATTATCTTTGGATATCTTCCGTATACCAATGGATCCAGAAACCTTCAAACATATACGTCAGAACAAAATGATAAATTAAACACTGCAAGTATGTTTGTTACATTTAAAGGGTTTTATAACCAAAGCTTTATATATGTGTGTGTGTATTAGAATTAAGAGTCAATTAAATTGAGAATATATACATACCATCCAACAAAGAAATTGAATGCTCGTGTTGCAGCAGCCTGGTCGAGAAGGCTAGTATCATTTAGTGGGGTGAACCATCTCCCGATCAAGGTTGTTCCTATCTTCCCACCTTGATATTTCTGCATGCACGCATAGATAATTTTAGACTATAGAATACACAAAAAGAAATAAAGGTAAAATTCTGGATAGATTTGGTAATTAGGTATATGAACCTGATATCTTTTCCTGTATAAAGATACAGCTTGTGCATGAGCTAGAAGTTGGTTATGTGCAACTATATAAGGTTAGGTTCCAGAATCTCCTCCAAACTCACAATCAGTGCACCGTCCCGGCGGATACGATCCATCTCCATAACCTTTGCTTGCGAGAGAGTAAGGCTGGTTTAAAGTGATCCAAAATTTGACTCTGTCTCCGAATCTTTGGAATAGAAGCTCCGCGTAGTTTTTGTAGTCCTCCCTGTCCATGTATCATTCATATTAAATATAGATGTATATATCCTAATTTCCAAAGAAAACACAGGTTTAGAATTTAATGCACTTACACTATGCGTGAGTTTAAGAAGCCTCCGTATTCATCTTCTAAAGTTTGGGGAACATCCCAGTGAAATATAGTCACATATGGTTCTATGCCTGTATATATTAATAAGTAAGTTAAATTTCTATATTTATATAACCCAGCCGAATTATTAGAAGTGTATATGATTAATCCATTTAAAATTTTGATTTTACCATTTGCTTTTAACTCATTGATGAGATTGTTGTAGTATGTTATCCCATTCTCGTCGACTCCTCCAGTCAGTCTTCCCTCTAATATTAGAATAAAATCACAAATTAAGTTAACTTTATAGAATTATGTAAAACAAAAAGGTTTACGAACTCTATTGCCAATTACATAGCAAAAATTGATACATTTTTATTTTCTGTACTTACTTGGTAAAACCCTTGACCATGCTATTGAGAGTCGGTATGCTTGAACCTTCATTCTTTTCAGTAATTTGACATCCTCCTGTTATATGAGAGTTTGATTAAATTTCGGAAATGGAACAAATAAACATACATTTATCATTGATAGCCTCTCACCTTGTAATTGCTATACGAATCACAAGCAAGGTCTCCGGAACTGTTATCAGGAACTTTCTCTGTACATATAGCAAACCGAAATATATATGAGCATGACCTGGATATCTATGAGTGAAATAGTCTCATCCGTTCACTTAATTTCCCACACAAAGTGGATGCTAATTAATTATATGGTTAATTTTTAATTGATGATGTTTAATTAATGACCTGGATATCTATGAGTGAAATAGTCCCATCCGTTAAGTGCCCTATGTGCTGCACCTTCAATCTGATATATAGAACACATATTGGAAACCGTTAAAAAGGTTACTCGAAAATTGTTTTATATCTATGGCCTAATATAATTAAAGCCATCATATCAAACATGAAGGATGAATATAATATACCGACCTGGTATGCAGAAGTAGCCGCTCCAAATGTGAAATTCTTTGGGAATCCAGTTCGGTTGAATGTCAGAGTATTGTCGCAATTGAAGGGTTCTTTAGCCTTGCATAATGGATTGCAGACATTTTGGCAAGTGGAAACGACAAAGAGAATGACAAGGATGGCTAAAGAGCACTGAGCTTTCAGAATGGCCATGGTTAAGAGACTCTCTCTATATGTAGCTATATTTTTTCTGCTTACGTTGATGGGCTTGTGTACGTATGTTTTATTTGATGATGATGAAATGATGAACTTGGAGGGGTTTATATAGAAGGGTTTGAGTGCATGGGAATTGTGCATGGACATTTACGTAAACTCGTTACGTAGGTTTGCATTGATCCCCCATGTTCTCCACCTCGCTGTCTTTTTTTTGTTTTGCTGTGTTATATAAGTAATTAACGAGATCACATGTAATAATTAAAAAAAAAAAGCTGAACTAATAAACAAATTAGACACCTCAAGTTTTTTTTTTTTTTAAATATAATATTATATTTATAACTAAACCGGTCCAAAACCGTTGGAACCACCGCAAATTACAATTGAAACCGAGCCACAGTAAAAAACCAAACCACAGACCCCTAAACCTAATAAACCGAACGGGAACCTACAAACCGGCAGGAAATTACGAAGATGCCATCGACACTCTTGAAGGAACAGATCGGAGATCTACAACGCCGCCGACGGATTCGAGTCGCCGGGAGTCGCCTTAACGGACGAGGACCTTCCTGCAAGGCGTGGAGATCCGACCCCAGCCTACTTTCCGGTACCGCCGCCTCAGCTCCTCCCTCGTTCTCCCGACAAACGCGCTTCCTTCCGAAACCCTACGGTGTCGCCCGGTGGAACCGCTCCCAGCTAAGCTCCGCTGTCGAATCTTCCTCCGCCTCCAAACCCCGGCTCGTCTGATCTATCCCTTCCGGTTGCCTCGAATCGAATCTCTCCTCCTGTCGAAGAGCTTTCTCCGGTGGCGCAAGCATGCAACGAGGCACGGACCCGCTTGACACCACCGCAGTCACCTCGGCGTGGCCACCACCTCCGTGACAGCTCCCTGACCGACCTCGCAACCCACCTTCTCTCCGCCGACATAAACCAGATCCAGATCCCTCATCGACACCTTATTCTGCGCTTAACCCGACCACCACACGTCCTCCAGCAGGGTCAGACTTCGCGACTAACGGAGCTCAGGCGAATCTAAGAGACCGGCACCGCCACGCCGAACGGAAAGAAACCACACCACGCGAAATCGGAGCAAAGGCGACGAGACATCTGCGGCTCGATTCAACCTCTACGGATGGGAAATGAAGCGCACGTCTGGTCGGGAGGCTTCTCACAGCATCGACGAAGATCGCCGGCACCGGAGAAGCCTCGAATCGTCGAAGAAGATGAAGAAACGAGCTTGTCGGTTGAGAGCTTTTTTCGTCGATCGCGTGAATCTCACGCGCACGACGACCCTCGACACCTCAAGTTTTACGGCATGCATATCATATATCTCTTATATGTGTAGAATACGTTTACAACACAGAGCTTCACACGATACATAGCTACCTGTACATACATTTCTGCGTAAGAATATATGTTCCTTAACTAATTAACTCTAATTAATATATTATTTATTAGATAAAACTAAAGTTACAATTTACGTACATTTCTTTTTATAATAATTTTTAGGTTCCCTGACCCGTTTCATTTAGCTAATATTATTGGGATTTCATTCTCAGCAACCTTTTATTTTTGTTGCAAAATATGGCTTGTATCTTAACAAATATTGTTAAGTATCAATTACAAAACGTTGAACCCTATCTCTTTAATTGGACAATAATTATTAGTAATCACAAATTATTATAACATCCACATTATACTCTAGTTTTTAAATAAAATAAGTATTTAAATACAAAGTAAATAAATTATTGCAACAAATCTATATATATATATATATATATATATATATATATATATATATCCAAATATAAAAATTAAATGTCTAGAAAATACAGAGAGTGGGCTCGGCATGTGGAAGAAATTGTTAAAATACAGAGAGTTGGTTCGGCATTTCCATAGATCGAATCGAGATTGGTAATGGATACAACTCTTCTCTTTGATATGAAGTATAGAGTGACATGGGATGTTTAAGTTAAGTCCACAACTACTAATCAACGCCGTAGTCACAACGCTAATCATTACTAATAGTAATGAACAGCGAGAACATATGTCCAAGGCTATGATAATTATGATTGGCGATAAATGACGTTAGTTCACCCCTTAATCTAAAAATAACATTGATTCTTGTCATAGCTATACCTTGACATTTTAAAAATGACAAAAATAAATAAATATGATTTTATTTTATTTAATATAATTTTATAATAAAATTAAATTACAAAAACTGAATAAATACAATTGGACAAAAAAAAAAAATACACATAAGCCTCAGTTGCCCACCCCGACGCGACTGCCATATAAAATGCCTTCATAAGATGGGATATGAGGAGGGAGATCCCATAATGCCGTCTCCATGTCTATTTAGGGCGGCGGAAACACTGCAGCTGCGGCAATATATAACAATGGTGGAGGAGGGTGATCGGGACCCATTTCCATCTTCTTCCTCTTGGCCCTCTTCGTCTTTTTCCCATCGTAATTCTCACCGAACACATACTCCGATCTTCTTCACAATTGAACCCATTCTTCGGTCTAATCATCTCTCCCTGTTGAAACCCAAAAAGCCCCTTCCTCTCGAAACCCAAATATATTTTTTTAAAGAAAATTGAAGTACGCTTTTAACCGACAAGATAATAGTTTAATTGAGTAATTAGTGATAATTGATTCTTAAATCAAATCTGGTATACATTGATGATATTGTGGGGTCACCGAGAAACAAATTAAAATGGAAAAATAGTAGGGTTTTGGGAGTAAAGTTAAAAAAGGAGAGTGGAGATCGAACTGTGAATATTTAAGATAGGAATGTAGATCTCATGGTTGAGATATTGATCCATGTATACAGTGAGAATATGTATGAACCGTTCATATTTTTAATTAATGGTTCTTATTTGTGATCCATGATGGTTGTAATAGGCAATAAGAATAACTTTGGGGTTTAATCAATATACAATAATTGAAATGATTAAAAAAATAATAGAATGGTTAAAATGAAAATTTAAAAGTGTCAAATTTAAAAGAGTTAGATATAAAAACTTTAAAGGTGTATAAATTTGAAGGTGATTTGAAAATAAAAAAAATGACTATACATAATAATTAAAATAATAAAATTATTAAGTATAATATTTATTTATTGTTTAAGAATTTTTCAGTTTATTACTAGTATTAAAATATTATTAGATTATTAAACATGTCATCAATATTATTATTTTACTTAATTCTAGGTAAACTATAGATTTATATGGTTTAAATTTAGTATTATTTATATATAATTAATGGTTATATTTTGATTTTATATTTTATGATTAAATGTTTAAGATTTACGGTTTTACATAAAAGGTTTAAGTTTACGTTTAAAATATTTTATTCGGAAAATATAATTATTTTTATAAATGATGAATCTCAATTTTTGATATATTATAGTCATTAGAGTTTTAGTAATTAGATGTTTGTTTATACTATAAGGTTTTAGGGTTTGTATGCTTTTAACCGACAAATATAATAGTTTAATTGAGTAATTAATAATAATTGAATCTTAAATCAAATATGGTATACATTGATGAAATTGTGGGGTCACCGAGAAACAAATTAAAAAGGAAAAATAGTAGGGTTTTGGGAGTAAAGTTAAAAAAGGGAGTGGAGATCGAACTGTGAATATTTAAGATAGGAATGTAGATCTCATGGTTGAGATATTGATCCATGTATACAGTGAGAATATGTATGAACCGTTCATATTTTTAATTAATGGTTCTTATTTGTGATCCACGTGATGGTTGTGTTAGGCAATAAGAATAACTTTGGGGTTTAATCAATATACAATAATTGAAATGATTAAAAAATTATAGAATGGTTAAAATGAAATTTTAAAAGTGTCAAATTTAAAAGAGTTAGATATAAAAACTTTTAAAGGTGTATAAATATGAAGATCTTAAGCAAATCTATCTAAAGAGGCTTAAAAGCCTGGGGAGAAACATAATTACCAGGAGGAGTCGAAGCCTTAGGAGATGATGCAATTGGAGGCGTCACCTACGAGACCGGAGAAGCTGAGAAATCAACCACCAGAGTTCCCCCAAGGGAAGGCTGAGTGAGAGCTAATTGAGGCCCAATAACAGAAGGAGCATCGCTAAGATAATCCGATAAAGCAACATACAGAGCAACGACTAGCATGATCACTGACATACAAAGAGCCGCCATGGTTGTCTGAGCCAAGAGGCTCAGTAACTTCAACATGCATATTATCAGGTATCAATCCAAGGAGGCAAGAAGAACAACACATTAGGAATGCAAGAAACTACTCAAGCTAAGCAAATCAAATAAAAAGGTTTACCTAACAACCTAAACAATCTCAAAAAGGAAATAAAGCAAGAGAGAAACAAACAAGCTAAAAGAAGGGTCCTAGGATGAGGCTATGGAGACTAGGTGATCTAGAGACAATCAATGATGCTTCAATCAATCAAACATTGCTAAACAAGGCTAATGATCATAATTAAACTAATCACATTCTCATGTTCATAACTTCTATGCTAATCATGCAATCAATCAATTCTCATTTGAAAATTACAAGACAAGCATGCATTAATATCCATCAAATACCTTTTAGCAAAGCTAATTCTTAGGTTAAGAACACTAATCATTAGACTAATCCAATCTCTTGGCACTAATTTCTTTGTCTCATCCCTAATCAAGATCAAATTCTCATTTGTGGTTAAGAGTCAAACAAGCATTAATTTCAAGTTCTCATTACCAATAATCACCTTAGATATCTAATCTCTTAGGCTAAGATGTGAAAATCCTCTAAAGAGTTCATTCAAGCATTTCATCGAACACCTTTCGGGCATGAAAAAGCCTAACATCTAGATTCAACAATTCCTTGCAACCTAGCATAGAGATCAACTAATTAGAGAAGGATCATTCATAAATAAGTCCTAAACATCACTAATCATCACATAAACCATCTAAATTAACCTCATCCACAAAACCCCAAAACTCTACTCCCTAATCATAAGAGAGATATAAGAAATCATAGATTAAGAGAGATAGAAAGAAGAGATTAACAAAAGATAACAAAGTACTTAATTAAAACTCAAAATCAAAGGTTTATAAATCCTAAATCATAAACATAAGAAGAGAGAAAACTAGGCTTAAGTAGCTTAGGGTTTTTAATCCCCCGATATGGTGGCCGATAAGTTTTGTTTGTTTTTCTTCGTGACTCCTGAGCAAAAGGTATCGGCCTCCTCAACCGATATGGTGGCCCATATGAACTTTCTGCTGGCTCTTTCCTCATCTTTCAAGCTCCATTCTCCATCCCTTGAGGTCCTCTTTTGCTCCTTAGCCACACCTAAACTCCAAAGCACCTGTAACACACTAAGAACACTCTAAATGCAAGCTTAAAGTGCTTACTCCTAGTCCTAGATACCTCTAAACTTTAGATGCAACAATGATCAACAAAATGTTACGAATGATAGTGAAATTAAGTCAAAACACGAACTATATACAAATCTAAATGCATGAAAATGTATGAATATCAATAATCAAGCACATAAGTATCATGTTTAAAATCCATCTTCTCAGTACTAATTTTAAGAAAATCTATCTAAAGAGGCTTAAAAGCCTGGGGAGAAACAGAATTACCAGGAGGAGTCGAAGCCTTAGGAGATGATGCAATTGGAGGCGTCACCTACGAGACCGGAGAAGCTGAGAAATCAACCACCAGAGTTCCCCCAAGGGAAGGCTGAGTGAGAGCTAATTGAGGCCCAATAACAGAAGGAGCATCGCTAAGATAATCCGATAAAGCAACATACAGAGCTTCAGAACAACGACTAGCATGATCACTGACATGCAAAGAGCCGCCATGGTTGTCTGAGCCAAGAAGCTCAGTAACTTCAACATGCATATCATCAGCAGAGAAATTCGTACCACAAATATTAATCATTGGAGATGAAGCAGTAGTTGGTCCGGTAATTTCTGGGTCGAAGTGACCGATCCAACGAGATAGGACTCAATTTCAGGAGGTGCAGCCCTACCACACCACTAATTTTCTTCGATTTCGAAACAGAGGAAGAACCCGAGGAACTGGAGCTACTTCCTGAAGCGGAATTTTCGAAAAGAACCTGTAACATCCCTAAACTAACAAAACAATATATATATATATATTACTCCTTTAGCCCATACATGTTCCACTCTTTTCTATTTTTTTATATATTTTCGATCATGATTATATGTGTATAAGTGTAACACCCGCCTCCCGGTTAAACCGGAGACGCGGCGTTAGGACACCCGTGGAGCCCATTCTGGTCCAACCGGGATGTCACTCAACTTGTCCCAGGACCCGGCGCTCTCTTCGGATTCAAATACACCAATGTCATCACCCGATCGAATCAATCCCGCATCCGGACCTGCAAGAAAACGGGGGCAAGGGGAAAAAGGGAAAGGAGGTCTGAGTAATTGTCTCAAACACAATTACCCAGCGAGGGGCGGATTTAGGGAACCCGCGATCCCAGCTTACACTACACAACAACGAATCACAAGTCCTAGGCTAATAGAATCTTGCAATCAACAATCATCACCCGAAGGCTTTCACCACACAACCTACGTCCCGAAGGACATCTACTCCGCACGAAGCGCAAACAATTCCCAGGGAAACCGAAGCCCGCCATTGGCCCCGGCGCCCAAATTTATTTCTCTCGGGGGGCTCGCCAAAACCCCCTTCCGACGACACAAGGGTTGCGTACCAAACTCGTTATACGCAAGCCGCCACCAAACACCCTTTCGGGGGCCCTACCACAGTTCTAAGAGAATACGAGTCCATCACACACAAACAACGTTTTCGGTTTAAGCGATAACCTAGCATTCTAAGTTCCACAATCAATCACATCATGCGCATATGACTACCCTACACTACCTAGGGAAAGATAGTATTAACTAAGGACTATCGTCCGGAATCGAATAGGCAAGCAAGGGTCAAGAACCGATCCTCACCTTAGCCAAAGAAGGGCATTTTCGTAATTTAGGAAGCTCATGAGACCGAACGGACGACAGATCTGGAAAGAGGGCGAGAAATAGATCAACTTAGGCTTTTGAATCACTCAAAACGGATCTAAGGCGGGCTAGATACGAAAGAAAGAAGTTTGGTAGTTTAAAGCCTAAACCGGTTCGAACCAAATCGAATTGAAATCAAAATCAATTGGAAACCGGTTTGGCTAAACCGGAAATCAAAATCGATTTAAGATAACCGGCTAAACCGAAGTCAATTAAATTGAACCGGAAATCAAAATCGAATTTGGAATTAAACCGGACCGGACCAACCAAACCGGACCTGTGGTCAACGGCGGCGGTCAACGGTCGGCGACGGCGGCTCCGGCGGCGGCGACGGCGGCTCCGGGCGGCGGACGGCGGCGGCGCTCCGGCGGATCTCCGGCGACGGCGGCGGCTCCGGGCGGCGGACGGCGGCGGCGCGTGACGGCGGCGGACGGCTCCGGTGGCGGCGCGTGGGCTCCGGCGCGTCGGCTCCTCCGGCGCGCGTGGATCTCACGCGCCCGACTCCCCTCCGGCGCGTGTGGGCGCGTGCGGCGGCTGATCGGCGATCGGTCGACGGCTCCGGCTTCGTCTCGTCGAGGCGGTCACGGTGGTATGCTCGGTTTCTCGGGATTCGGGATATTTTTTAGAAAACGATTGAAAACAGGTTTCGGGTTTTGAAAACTCAGATCTACGGGTTCGAATGTTACCTGGATCGAAGGGGAGGCTTGAAAACGTGAATAGTGGCTTCTAGGGCTTTGGTCAACTCCGTACTCCGACAGGGCTTCGCAGCAGAGAAAAGAATAGGTTTTTAGGAGGCTAGGGGCTGGTATTTATAGGCTAGGGGCTAGGGTTTTAGAAAAAGGAAATGGGCTTGGCTAATGGGCTGGGCTTTTTCCCTCATTTTCAAAAGAAATTTTGGGCCATGGTTTTGGGCCATTACAATTCTCCCCCCCTTGAAAAGAATTCGTCCCGAATTCTGAAGGACTCGGTTTCCCGGTCGCTACCGAACTCAAGGGTTCTAACATTGGGAGGAGCTGAAATGACTACGGAACGTCCGAACGGAAAGGCACGATTGAATAAAATAATGAATAAGTAGACCAATCGGCGTAGGGCTACAAAGGTCTGAATGAATGGAATGAAAACAAGCTGACTACGCGAAACCGCGGAAAAGAAAGGAACTCAAAACCAACACCAACTAACTAATAAATAAAACGCCCTACTCCTAACAACTCCTAAGTCTCCTGACTCTAGCCACTTGGCGATCCCGGGGTCCGGTGCTCGAGGTCCTGGTTGCCATGATACAACTGTCCTGACGCATCCTCATCCTCTGACGGGTCTGAGTCTGGCTCTGGCTCTGAATCTGAGATGGTGATCACGGGTGTTGCTGCCGTATGCTCTGGACTCTGTGTAGCCTGCTGCTGATTGAACCCATCTGGTCCCTGCTCCGGTATGTTCATCTGCTGGTCCAACCAAGCGTAGTCCCGATCTTCCTGCCTCTGCTGCCTCCTCTGCTCTCGCTCCTGCTCCCAGGTGGCCTGCTGTTGTGCCCACTCTGCCCGCTGCCGCTCAAACCTCTCTCGGGACCGGGCTAAGGCGAGCTTCTGCTCACTCATCCAGTCACGATCTGCAATCTCCTGTCTCCGTCGCAGCTCCTTGTTCCAAGTGGCCTGCTGCTCGGCCATTACACGTCGCCGGGTATCCTCATCTCTCTGACGCCCTTCTCTCACCCACTGTCGATACGCTGGATCCATCTGGTTCCGCTCCACTGCCTCTGCATATCTAGCAGCCATCTCAACCAGCCCGTACTCTCCGTACTCACTCCCATCTGTCATCCCTTGACGGATCTCCGGTAACAGTCCACTCATAAACATGGTCATCAGATGGGCCGGGGATCGGGGATAGGTGCAGTCGGCCCTAAGGATGAATGCATCTAGGTACTCCTGCACACTCATACCCACCATCTGGAACGGTCGGGGGACGTCGCGAGGGGGTGCCTGCGCCGGTGGCCTCATGGTCGACGATCCCGGGGCGTCGTCTGCCCGTGGTACCGCTCCTGGCCTCCGGTCCTGGAAAGCCGGGTCACACGGGGCTGAGGGTCGCACAGTCATGAAGCACACATGAGCTGGCGGATCCGGATGGCTCTCCTCAACTACATGCTCCTTCCCTGGCCTTCTCGCAATGGGTGGCTCTACTGGGTCCACAGGTGCTGCTGAAACAACGGTAGGCGTCTTCCGCGGTCGCCCTCTGCCTCTCACTGGTCTCGTAAAAGTCCCAACTGGCGGAAAGTCAAATCTACCTCTAGGGTGCGGGGTGGGTGATCGGACGAGTCTCGGAGTCGCGGCTGTGGCCCCGATCGTGAGACGTCTCCTCTGCCTTGGTGGTTCTGCCTTAGTCGAAACACGGTTGCGCAAGACGCTGGTGGGGCTTGGTGTCCACTCGGACCCCGAATCAGAACTCGAATCAGAAGACATACTGCAAAAATTAGATACTAAGAGAGGTCACCACAGGAGATAATCAGCAATGCATATTGGTGTTTGAAAAGGTTTTCACAACGTATCTATTTTAAAAAAAAAAAAAAAATTTGCAAACGCTTTGGAAAAGATTGAAATCAGGGTTTTGGGAAAACAACGAAAGCTGATCTCCCAGGATGGGACTGGGAGATCCTAACCTAGGCTCTGATACCAAATTGTAACACCCGCCTCCCGGTTAAACCGGAGACGCGGCGTTAGGACACCCGTGGAGCCCATTCTGGTCCAACCGGGATGTCACTCAACTTGTCCCAGGACCCGGCGCTCTCTTCGGATTCAAATACACCAATGTCATCACCCGATCGAATCAATCCCGCATCCGGACCTGCAAGAAAACGGGGGCAAGGGGAAAAAGGGAAAGGAGGTCTGAGTAATTGTCTCAAACACAATTACCCAGCGAGGGGCGGATTTAGGGAACCCGCGATCCCAGCTTACACTACACAACAACGAATCACAAGTCCTAGGCTAATAGAATCTTGCAATCAACAATCATCACCCGAAGGCTTTCACCACACAACCTACGTCCCGAAGGTCATCTACTCCGCACGAAGCGCAAACAATTCCCAGGGAAACCGAAGCCCGCCATTGGCCCCGGCGCCCAAATTTATTTCTCTCGGGGGGCTCGCCAAAACCCCCTTCCGACGACACAAGGGTTGCGTACCAAACTCGTTATACGCAAGCCGCCACCAAACACCCTTTCGGGGGCCCTACCACAGTTCTAAGAGAATACGAGTCCATCACACACAAACAACGTTTTCGGTTTAAGCGATAACCTAGCATTCTAAGTTCCACAATCAATCACATCATGCGCATATGACTACCCTACACTACCTAGGGAAAGATAGTATTAACTAAGGACTATCGTCCGGAATCGAATAGGCAAGCAAGGGTCAAGAACCGATCCTCACCTTAGCCAAAGAAGGGCATTTTCGTAATTTAGGAAGCTCATGAGACCGAACGGACGACAGATCTGGAAAGAGGGCGAGAAATAGATCAACTTAGGCTTTTGAATCACTCAAAACGGATCTAAGGCGGGCTAGATACGAAAGAAAGAAGTTTGGTAGTTTAAAGCCTAAACCGGTTCGAACCAAATCGAATTGAAATCAAAATCAATTGGAAACCGGTTTGGCTAAACCGGAAATCAAAATCGATTTAAGATAACCGGCTAAACCGAAGTCAATTAAATTGAACCGGAAATCAAAATCGAATTTGGAATTAAACCGGACCGGACCAACCAAACCGGACCTGTGGTCAACGGCGGCGGTCAACGGTCGGCGACGGCGGCTCCGGCGGCGGCGACGGCGGCTCCGGGCGGCGGACGGCGGCGGCGCTCCGGCGGATCTCCGGCGACGGCGGCGGCTCCGGGCGGCGGACGGCGGCGGCGCGTGACGGCGGCGGACGGCTCCGGTGGCGGCGCGTGGGCTCCGGCGCGTCGGCTCCTCCGGCGCGCGTGGATCTCACGCGCCCGACTCCCCTCCGGCGCGTGTGGGCGCGTGCGGCGGCTGATCGGCGATCGGTCGACGGCTCCGGCTTCGTCTCGTCGAGGCGGTCACGGTGGTATGCTTGGTTTCTCGGGATTCGGGATATTTTTTAGAAAACGATTGAAAACAGGTTTCGGGTTTTGAAAACTCAGATCTACGGGTTCGAATGTTACCTGGATCGAAGGGGAGGCTTGAAAACGTGAATAGTGGCTTCTAGGGCTTTGGTCAACTCCGTACTCCGACAGGGCTTCGCAGCAGAGAAAAGAATAGGTTTTTAGGAGGCTAGGGGCTGGTATTTATAGGCTAGGGGCTAGGGTTTTAGAAAAAGGAAATGGGCTTGGCTAATGGGCTGGGCTTTTTCCCTCATTTTCAAAAGAAATTTTGGGCCATGGTTTTGGGCCATTACAATAAGGATACACCTTTCCAGCAGGATCTGCACTAAGGGGAGCCATCATTGTCATCTCCACATGAACATTCCTTCTTCTTTATTCATATAAGATCTGTCCCTTTGATTCTTTTTCGGTCGATTCTCCTGGGGGGGGAGAGATTATTTTTCTCTTCTCATCTTTGATTGGCCTAAGAGGAAAAAGGAGACACAACCACCACAAAAGTCCACCGCCGAAGTCGTCATCAATCACTCGGGAAGTAGCAGACCACCGAGGAGCCACGTCCTTGTCGCCGGAGTCATCGTCGGCCACCGTCGTCGCGATCCGAGCAAGACCGGACATGATCTCACTCTTGCTTGTGAGCAAACTTCTTCTCCTCCACCATCGATATGCTCTGGTTTCTCTGACCCACGTCCATCATTGATCCGCTTCTCCGCCGATGTCATTGAGATGCCATCACACTCGCTACTTGTCACGATCGTGAGCTGTGATCGAAGTTGTACCAAGATCAACCGCAACTCCGACACACTTGTTTATTTCAAAACCAAGGCGAGGATAAGTTAAGTAAATCATGCCCACGTTATAGTTTGGTTCAACATACGATTCCTTAGTTAAGATATGATATTATGAAAACTAAGAATTAGGGACCATATACTTTATATATATTTTATACGCAGTGTATATTTATAATATATAATTTACGTATGTTACATGTGCATGAGTATCTATTTTGTATATGACTAATATCGTTACATAATTAAGTTGGTGACTAAGTTCGTGCACTAAATTTAATGTGTCTATACACTTGAATTTATAAATATTAGTTACTTATAATTATTGTGATAAAAGTGTGTGGGTGTAAAGTAATACACCGGTTTTGTGTTGGGCTATGATGACGGGCTCTTGCGTGGAGCGGTCATAGCTCATTTGGCTGACGAGCCATGGTGCTGCGTAGGTAGGGATGAGACATGCCTTTACCAGTATAGGCGCAGGGACACCTTGATGAGCCATGGTGCTACGTAGGTAAGGAAGGGACATTCTCTTACCGGTATAGGCGCAAGGACACCTTGACGAGCCATGGTGCTGCGTAGGTAAGGATGTGACATTCCCTTACCAGTATAGGCGCAGGGACACCTTAGTTTTAAGAGATAGTTTTGATGATGTGTATAGGTCGTGGTGCCTGATGCGTGTTTTAGCTTGACTTGTGTTGTTCTTATATTTAATATGTGAAATGACTTTGTAAATCCTAAGTTTCACCCTCATTGAGTATTCTTCAATTACTTACCCATCTTTCTTGTAGGTAAGCATGGCAGTTAGCTCGAAGATCACATCGGTGTGATGTTGTATATTCAGATTATGGGTGGTTTCTCATTGTTTATAGTTAAATTGAATACTAATGACATGCCGTCTTGGTTAAAAAGAAGACGGGTGTTATAGAACCGATCCACGACAGTGAGACCGATTCGAGGTGGCTAGAGCGGAGACTGAAAGAGAAGGTTTGGGAGAAGATTTCTTCTTCTTGCCCATGGAAACGAAGGAGAAGAAAGATCAAAAGAAGCAAAATTGGAAATCGTCTTCGAGAGGATTTTCTCTTTTAAAAGTGGAGAATTTTATATATGATCAGTTTGTTTCCTTGCATCTCCTCCTTGTTGTTATTAAACTTTGATTATCTCTTGTCAGTCTCTGCACTCTTTTGGTTCTCATCTTTGACCACTAGCTTCTTCTTCTGATGCTCCACATCTTTGATTGTTGTATTAGCCCCTTTTATAGTCTTCCATGATTGAGGCATATTTTCATCTTCTTGCCTTGCAGAGAACATGTGATACTCCTCATTTTCATCATATTCTTCTTCCTGAGTTGCTTGAGCTTGTTTCTGCCTCTTGCTTCTGCCGTCTCTAGATAAATGGCCAGGTTTGCCACAGTTGAAGCAGGTTCTTGTGTCTTTTTGTGTTGAGATCAGACTGGTTTCTTCCATGCTTGAAGAATCACACATCTTTACTGTAATTGTCTCGTTTATAGTAAATGCATCACTTCTTCTCTCTAAAACTTGTTTGACTTTAGTTTCCTCTGTTTCTTTATTCCATATTCATGCTTTTGAACCGAGAATGAAATTCTCATTCTGCCTCTTCTTCTTCCTCTGGAAAGAACGTCTTCTCATGTGCTTTTAGAGATCCAATCAGTTCAGCATATGTGACTGTTTTGAGGTCTTCCATCAATGAAGGCAGAGGTGCATAGCTCTTTGGCATTAAGGCCAGAATCTTCACCACCATATATATCAAAGTTGGATCTACCTTCTCTTAAATCCCTCATTTGATTGCTATTGTTTGAATTATGTATGAGTAAGTTTTAACTTTCTCTCCTTCCTTCACTTTTAGATTTTCAAAGTGTCTTCTTAAGGACTACAATCTTACCATATCCACTTTCTCATTTCTTTGATATGAGTGTTCCAGAAGCTCCCAAGCTTGTTTCATTGTTGTTGCTGAGAGAATCTTGTCAAAGATTACATCTGCTACAGCATGTTGAATGATTTGTAAGACTGATGTGTCTTTACCCTTGAGTGATCATAGATTTGCAATCTGCTTTGCATAGTCTCCAACTGATGTCTCAATTGTTTTGGCAGAGGACGAGGGACTCCATATTTTACAACTTCCCATAGTTCTCTGTTCATCAAGGATCTCCGCATACTTGCGGCCCGCAACCATCAAACACAATAACTAACTAAGATTATTGCCGGTTTATTTTCATTGTCTTCTCTTCTTTTGTTTTATGTTTCTTTCTTGCTCTCTTGCTCTGACTTCTTCATTTCTTCTTATGTCTTACTTAAACAAGCTCCACAGATCAAGTAAGCATTGATACCATGTTGAGTTTTTTCTCTTCCTTAGAACACACAAGTTTGTTCTCTCTTTCTCTCTAATTTATCTGTTTTTGCTATTTTTTGCTTAACACACATTTTCATTCGTGCTTGCATACTCTTACAATCAGTTACTCTTAAAACTTATAGCATCTTCTCTACTTACTCTAATCATGATTTCTTATTCTCTTTTATCACTACAGTCTTCTAGATACTAGCTTATTCATACACACTAAAACTGATCACTACTACACCAAAAACTTTAACCCCTCTTTAACACAATACTTGGACTTTTAACTTACTTAAGTAAACTAACTAACTAATTACTTAACATAACTAAGTCTTGTGACTCTTGTTACGATTTGGTACAAGTCCAACTTTAACTTTGAAATAGAGTTGACTTGTGTTTTCTTCTTCTTCTCTTACAGCTTTTATTCTCTTCTTCTTAACTTCGTTGTTGTTGTTCTTCTTCTTCTTCATCTTCTCATTGTTTTCTGTTTTGATTGCAGGGCTCTAATCAAGGAATAAACACTCAACAATACATATATTTTTATGACTAAACTGTTTGTATAAAACAAAGTTTGGTTGTTATTTTATATTACTTTAGTCTAGAATTGGATAGAACAATATAAACATAACAAAATGATTTGAATTTGGCATTGATTAATACATCCTTGGTTTGGCTCTTTCGTCATTCAAACAATCAAATTAGAGCACGTTGTAAAATTTTGAGAATATACTCCTAGCAAGAGTATATAAACAAAATAAGACAGATAAAACCTAGATATGTTCAAGTTATTTCAGAATTGACCAAGAATTAAGGCCTGGTTTTTACAATTGTATTAACAACACATACACATTAGGTAAACTTTACTAACTAATTATAAATAAAACCAGACAATACATAGAATACATTTATTATTATATTTAAGAGATTGACATATCGATTCCCTTTATTTATTGATTATGAACCTAGAAAACCATTTGCCAGAATCTTTTTCCCTTCTATCAGCAGGATTAGTGAAATTGACCCAATTCATACCAAACCGGAGAGTGTAACCATTTCCGAATTCGTAATTGTCCATCAAAGACCATGCAAAATACCCTGCTACGTTGCATCCATCCCTATATTATATTAAAAATAATGTTAATGTATAATTAAACTTTGTAATTTTCAAAAATAAGTATATCAAGTAAGTATCAGTTTTTATAACGCACTCGATGGAGCATTTGAGACATGAAAGATGGCTGCAATGATTTTGAATTCGTCCTCTATCGGCAAGAGCATTTGGAAGCGTTAAATTTCCGGTATCGAGATCGGCAACTCCTGAAAAAATTATATAACACGTACAAGATTTTTGTTTCATTTTTAAAAGGCTTTCATTGGTTAAGACATAATAATTTGTATTGGTGTGATATATATAGATACCATTTTCAGTGATGTAGGTCAGTGGGTTTCCGTAGTTGTTTTTAATATAATTTAGAATCTGACGAAATCCTGGAGGGTAGTAAACAAAGCTTGCGGCCTGTAGAAGAAGAGAACAAAAAGACAAAAACAAAAGATTCAAATAAATGCTGTAATCTCTTAAATACAAAAATAAAAGATGATTCCAAATTAAAGTCAATGATAACCTCAACACCAATAGGTACTCCATTGCGATAAACTGTATCCAAGTAAAGAAAACTTAATGAGCTTAGCAAATTCAATATATGAGAGATACAACAAAAAAAAAGTTCTTACATACATCCAATAGTAACTCTTGGATCGGTAATGACACTAGGTTGTGTTGGAATAGAAGGAGATGCGTCGGTGGCATATTGTGTAACGTAATAGTTCAACCCTAAAAAATCAAGTGAATCTTTCACTAAATTTGATTCTTGAAGTGTGAATTTTGGCAATCTATCTCCAACCATTTGTTGCATTGTCTTTGGATATCTTCCATAGACCAATGGATCCAAAAACCTTCACATATATATGTAAGAAAAAATGATAAATTAAATACTGGAAGTATATACACTACAAGAAAACAGGGCGTTTATCGACGGAATTACCGACGGAAAAAAATCCGTCAGAAATTACCGACGATAAACCGACGAATTTTCGACGGGACGTTTTTCGACGGAATACCGTCGGAAATTTCCGACGGTTTCTCATTCCGTCGGAAAAAACCAACAATAAACCGACGGTTTAACTTTCCGTCGCATGGTGCAAATTTTTTTTTTTGTTTTTAAAAATATTTCTGACGGAAATCCGTCAATATTTATATTTCTGACGGAAATCCGTCGATATTTATTTTTTCGACGGAAATCCGTCGATAATTACCGACGGATTTTCGACGGATTAGGGTTTAGGGTTTCGGAATGAGAAACAAATAATCGTAAAGCCTCTTAGTAGTTAATGTAATGATTGTTTGTACTATTAGATTTTAATATCTGATCCGAATGACATGGTTTGTATTATTAGAAAAACTAAATGTATTAAAGTTACAATGTATTTTTTTTTAAAAAATATTTCTGACGGAAATCCGTCAATATTTATATTTCTGACGGAAATCCGTCGATATTTATTATTTCAACGGAAATCCGTCGATAATTACCGACGGATTTTCGACGGATTAGGGTTTAGGGTTTCAGAATGGGAAACAAATAATCGTAAAGCCTCTCATGTGTTAATGTAATGATATTTTGTACTATTAGTTTTCAATATCTGATCCAAATGACATGGTTTGTATGATTAGAAAAAATTACAACACGTCGGACCGAAACACTTCGTAGTATATAATAACGGTTAAGACGTAGTTAGTGTCAAACCTTATCTAACTTTTCATTTTAATAATTTTCCTTAAACTGAGGTTTATAATCAAAAACTTCAATGTTATTGTTGCATATAAATGTGAACATTATAAAATGCCAAAGTCAAAACCCTAATTGAAACCCTAAACCCTAATTGAAACCCTAAGCCCTCAGAATTTCGTCAGAAATTTTTGACGGAATTCCGTCGGTTTTCCCTCAGTTTTTCGTCGTTTTTCCGTCATAAATTATGGCGCCTTTTTTCATGAAATTTTTTGGCGTAACCGCCAAAATTTGGCGAAATCAATTGAACCGCCAAAATTTCTGACGGAAAACAGACGGTAAATGATTTCCGACGGATTTCCGTCAAAAATTGTTTTTAATTGTCTCTACCAAACTTCTTCTTCTCCATTTCTCTGAAACCTCTCTCTCTCTCTCATCTCTCGGCATCTCTGTTCTTCTCTCAAGAAATTCGCCGGTTTCTCACCGTGAAACACCAAATCCGACCGCCAAATTCATCATGAACATGTAAGTGATCCTTTCAACCGATTGATTTTCTTTTAAATCTCTTGTTTAGGTTGTAGGATTCTAGGAAATGGTTGCATGTCTAGATTGAAAGGTATTTTAGGTTGAGAATGATGGATTGAACATTAGTTATTAAGATTTTGGATTGTTTGGGTATGAATATTTTGATTTCTTAATATTTTTTTTTGTTAAAACTGATTTAAACGTTTTGGAAAACGTTTTTAAACGTTTTAAAACATGTAAAACTCTTGAAATATTTTTATGAACATGAAATATATTTTTGGAATTTTTTTTGAAAATTGTTTTGAATTGTAAAACGTTTTTATCTTATAAAAACCATTTTCTAAAAATGTTTTTCACATTTTATATTTAATAAATATTTTAAATGTTATTTAATATTTTAGAAACTTTTCAGAAAGTTTTAAAAGATTTTTAAGAATTTTTAAAACATTTTGAAATATTTATTAAATATATTTAGTAAATATTAATAAATTTCTGTTTTTATTATATTTCTAAATAATAATAATAATTAATTTTCGAAATATAATTTTTTTTATTTTTTTTTACTTATCCTTCGGAATTCCGTCGGTAATATTCCGTCAAAATTCCGTCGGTAATATTCCGTCAGAAATTCGTCGGTATTATGTCCGTCAAAATCCTGTCGATAATCCGTCGATTTTATTTCTGACGGTAATCCGTCGGTTTTTACTGACGAAAAACCGACGGGATTTTTTTTCCGACGAAATAGAAATGACGGAATTTTTTGGTCGGAAATCCGTCGGAAATGACCATTTTTGACGGATATCCGTCTGTTTTTTCCCTTGATAATGGTATGTTTTCTTGTAGTGATATGTTTGTTACATTTATAAACAAAGATTTATGTGTGCCTTTGTGTGTGCGTGTATATATACGAGATTTGAGAGTCAGTTAATAGGAGAATATATACATACCATCCGACGAAAAAATCGAATGCTCGTGTTGCAGCAGCCTTGTCAAGAATGCTAGTTTCGTTTAGTGGGGTGAACCATCTCCCGATCAAGGTCGTTCCTATCTTCCCATGTTGAGATTTCTGCATGCATGTATATATTTTTAAATTATAGAGTACACAAAAATAGCGTTTTTTTAATTAAGTATATGAACCTGATATCTTTTCCGATATAAAGAAACAGCTTGTGCATGAGCCAGAAGTTGGTTATGTGCAACTATATACGGTTCGGTTCCAGAATCTCCTCCCAATTCACAGTCTGTGCACCGTCCCGGCGGGTATGATCCAACTCCATAACCTTTGCTTGCGAAAGAGTAAGGCTGGTTTAAAGTGATCCAAAATTTGACTCTGTCTCCAAATCTTTGAAACAGAAGCTCTGCATAGTTTTTGTAGTCCTCCCTGTCCATGTATCATTCATATTTAATATAGATGGATATGATGTCCTAATTTCCAAAGAAAAACAGAAGTTTAGAAGTTAGTTTACTTACACTATGCGTGAGCTTAAGAAGCCTCCGTATTCGTCTTCTAAAGTTTGGGGAACATCCCAGTGAAATATAGTCACATATGGTTCTATGCCTGTATATATTCTGGTTAGTTAATTTTCTAAATTTTTATAACCCAGCCGAATTATTAGAAGTGTATCTGATTAAACCATTTCAAATTTTGAGATTACCATTTGCTTTTAACTCGTTGATGAGATTGTTGTAGTATGTTATCCCATTCTCGTCCACTCCTCCAATCAGTCTTCCCTCTAAGATTAGAATAAAAAGCACAAAGTTGAGTAGTAGAATTATGTAAAAAGCTCCCCATATGTTTAATTTTCTGTACTTACTCGGTAAGACCCTTGACCATGCTATTGAGAATCGGTATGCGTGAACCTTCATTCTTTTCAGTAATTTGACATCATCCTGTTATATGAGAGACTAAATTACATTTCCGAAATGGAACAAATCAAGTGCAAGAGGAACCGATGAGAACAAGAAAAAGAGGAAACAAAGGAAGAAGAAGCTCAAGCAAGTCAAAGACAATGAGAAGAAGAAACAAGAAGTCAATAACGAGATTGGGTTGTGTAACGAGGAGTTACACATCAAAAAGAATAAGAGTAACTAGTTTAGTCTAGTTAAGTAGCTAACTAAGTTAAGTTAGAATGATAAAAACTGGTTGTGAGTTGTTAGAGTGGTTGAAGCTTAGAGTAAGATTTGCTTGTTAAACTAGTCTATTGAGCTAGGGGTCTAAACTAGGAGAAGTTGTCCAAGTAAGCATGTGGTAGGTAGTAAAGAAAGTACTATAAGTTCTTGCACAATGGATAAAAAAAACACAAAACAGAGTATAAGAGAGTGAGAAAGAGAGACAAATAGAGAACAAACCTGAGTGTTACACATCAAAAACAAAAGTTCAACAAACTTGTATACACACATTCATCATTGATAACCTCTCACCTTGTAATGGTTATATGAATCACAAGCAAGGTCTCCGGAACTGCGATCTGGAACGTACTCTGTACATATATGTAGCGAACCCAAATATGAGCATGACCTGGATATCTATGAGTGAAATAGTCTTATCCGTTATTTGTCAACTTAATTTCCATACATAGAAGTGCAAGCTAATTAATTACACGGGTAAATTTTTTAATTAATTACCTGGATATCTATGAGTGAAATAGTCCCATCCGTTAAATGCTCTATGTGCTGCACCTTCAATCTGTTATATAAAATCATATTGGAAACTGGTTATTGGGAAAATGTTTTATATATGTGGACTAATTAAAGCCATAGCGACGAAGGATGTATATACCGACCTGGTATGCAGAAGTAGACGCACCAAAAGTGAAATTCTTTGGGAATCCAATCCTGTTGAATGTAAGAGTTTTGTCGCAGTTGAAGGGTTCTTTAGCCCTGCATTCTGGATTGCAGACATTATGGCAACTCGAAACCACAAATAGAATGACAAAGATGGCTAAAAAGTAGTGAGCTTTTGGAATGGCCATGGTTAATTGAGAGACTAGTCTTTCTATAGCTATTATTTTTTCTGCTTTCGTTGATGGGATTGTGTAGAGTTTTGATGATGATTAAATGATTAATTTCGAGTGGTTTTTGGTGTTTAGTATTTACAAAACTTTGAACAAATGGATCGAAAGATATCGATGGGGTTAATATAGAGATGACTTGTAATACTATTTTTGGGGTTTAAGGAAAGAACATGAGGCTATTTTACATTTTCTGTCTTTAGGAATATTATCTTTGTTTCCGACAACTTTGTGGTAAATTAAACGTTTGGTTTTCCGCTTTATGATAACCCTATGAATAGTATGATTTGTGGAGGCATGAATTTGTGTGATGAAATGAATTTACGTTAAATGTGATCCTGATGATTTTCTTAAAGAAATCTGTGTGAGACAGTCTCAAATGATTCTTCTTGAATGGGGAATTGATTTAGAGATAGAGACTAAAAAGATGCTGCAACAAGGCATGAGAGAAATCTCACAATGTGTTATCATTAGAGAAGCATGAAACAGATAAGAAGATCCTTATTTTTTTATCTTTTGATAACTCAAGAGTAAATCCCAAATGTATAGAGGGATCCAGACTAATTACTCGGGGAGATGTAGTCCTCTCTGGATATTCAAATGGCGTAAAACAAAGGTTCGTATCTATATAAGTACACAAGGCAATGTGATGTAGTTTTGCATAGTAGATGGATCGAATTTGAAACGTATTGACGTCTCTTTACCACTTGACCACAAGACCTTGAACTTGTATAAACTTATTCAGCTTTACTAAAATGCAAAAGACCCAACTCGCAGATCCGTTAAGGCTTTAAAGTTTTGAAGCTCTCTGTGATTCTAACTTGCCATTAATGGTCCCAAGATGAACCTCTTTTTTTTTTGAACTAAGGTTTTCATATTGAAAGCATAAGACCAAAAAGAGTTTACAAGCCCATAGGGCTATAGTACAAAAGAGCCCAAATATTAAGTTCTAAAACTTAATTGTTACCCCAAAAGAAGCCCAAAAGAAAGGTTTTTGTCATTACTCTCACCTAACAGGGAATCGCAAGCGTTAATGGCGAAGCTTCCTAAGTGAACCGCTCGAAGATGGATTGCATGATCGAAGATCAATCGAAGCACAGAAGGAGCGATTGAATTCGATCACAAGTCGGTGGGGGAAGAGGCGAGCCAAATCTGCATCATTCCAGAGGAAGCAATCGGGTTGTTGTCTCGAAAGGTAAGGATTCTCTCCTTAATCTGTCTATTGATCATGCGACGCAGAAAAATTGAAGGTCTGAAAGTATTCCTGTGTAGTCTTGCATTACGTTCTGCCCATAGCCAGTGTAAGCTAGCCTGCCATAGTAGCCTAATTAACCGCTTGAAATAACGATTTCCTTGAATCTGTTGCAGTTGAGTCATCAATCCATTCCATTGTCTAAGAGATTGGAATCCTAGCCGAGACGATTGAGGTTGCCACACCTCCCAGGAGTAGTTGCAGTCGAAGAACAGGTGGTTTCTGGATTCACTAGCCGCATTACATAACAAACAGTTCGGGTCTGAGCTTAATCCCCAACCAATAATCCGATCTCTCGTAGGACTCCGGTTCAGTACAAAGAGCCAGGCTAGAAAGCTATGCTTTGGTATGCCACCTACAGTCCAAACAGTTTGCGCCCAAGGTACTTTTTCCATAGTCCCTCTAAGTTCACTGTAAACTAGAGGTCCCAAGATGAACCTCTTGCATGGGGATTTACGTAAACTAGTTACGTACATTTGCATTGATCCTCCATGTTCTCCACCTCGCTGTTTTTTTTTTCTTTGTTAAATAAGTAATTCACGAGATCACATCTAATAATAAACGAATTAACTAGGCACTCTTGAAGATCCTTTAAAAAAAAAAAAAAAAAAAACTAGGCACTTGGAGTTTACGGCATGCATCCTAATCCATTATAGTCTAAATATTATTAAAAATTAACAAAATAATCCTTTAGACCAAAAAAATAAAATAAAATAATCTATCAAAAACTGTGATCGTACCAAATTTGTAATAATTTAATTTATCATATATTAAATGGGAATTCTGCCAAAAAAACCAGATACCTTACACGAATTGTCAAAACGATCCCCAACTTTAGACCTCATCAAACAAACACTAAACTTATTTTATTTTAACCATTAACTTTCAATATTTTCGTTGACTTGTCAATTCAAATCCAAACTTCTCGTTGACTTGCCAATTTAAACACACCGTTAAGAAAACTTAACAGGCCGTTAAAAAAATTTAACAGACCGTCAGTTAGTTAAACGACGTCGTTTCGACAAGAGTCGAAATGACGTCGTTTTATTTGTCTTCGAAAATAAAACTTGTCATTCCCTGGATTCGAACTCGCGAACTCAAAGTCGCATAAATGGTTTTGTTGCCACTAAGCTACTAACACTTTAATTGGATTATGTAACAGACTCTCTTTTATTGTGTATTGACTGAATATCCAAAAAATCTCTAAAAAATTTCAAAAAATTACAAAAATTCAAAAAAAACTATGCAAAGTTCAAATTAAACTTATATTTTTGGTTAAAAATAAAATTCAAATTCAAAAATTAAGAAATTTTAAAAAATCCAAAAAATTAAGAAAATTTTAAAAATTAAATTATCAATTGTACACACATAAATTAGTTTTAGTTTTTATTTTATTTAAATTATTTGATCTAAACTTTGATAAGTGCAAATTATATTCATCATTGTGATGAAAATTATACTGCATTGAACTTATATTTAGTATTTTTTATACGAATTTGTCAACCACAAAATCGAACACGGCTACGCTATAATACGATCTAGTTGGGCCTTCCTCGGAAACTATAGGAACACGACTACGCTATAAGAAGGTGACACGTCGACACCATATAAATTTGATAATTTTCAGATTTTATTTTAATTTTTGGAAATTTTAAATTTGTAATTTCATGTGTATAATTAATTTTAATTTTTGGGTATTTTAATTTCAATTTTAAATTTTTGGTTACAATTAATTGTAATTTTTAGATTTTTGGAATTTTAAAAATTTTGGAATTTTATAATTTTAATTTATTTTTATTTTATTTTTAACAAAAAAAATATAAGTTTAATTTGAACTTTACATAAATTTTTTGAAGTTTTGTAATTAAAAAAAAAATATATATATATTTTTTGGATATTCAGTCAATACACTATAAAAGAAAGTCTGGTACATATTCCAATGAAAGTGTTAGTAGCTCAGTGGCTACAAGACCTTTTATGCGACCTTGAGTTCGCGAGTTCAAATCCAAGGAAGGACATGTTTTTATTTTCGAAGACATGTAACGACGTCGTTTTGACAAGAGTCGAAATGACGTCGTTTAAATAACTGACGGTCCTTTAAGTTTTTTTGACGGTCCTTTAAGTTTTTTTGACGGTCCGTTAAGCTTTTTAACGGCGTGTCTAAATTGGCAAGTCAACGAGAACTTTGATATTATTTGTAAAAATCAACTAAAAGTCCGTGTTTTTTTCTAGACCTAAGTTTGGGCTCATTTTGGCAATAAGTGTAAAGTTGAGGATTTTTCTGGCCGGATTTCCTATATTAAACTAATATAAATATTAAATAATTTTAATATTTTTTAATTATATCAATTGAAATTGTTTAATCCATCTTTTAATCCATTTTCGAGTATGCAAAGTTTTTTTTAGTATTTTTTTATATTTAGAATTGGTGAATCTATTTTTAACTCGTATTGTAATAGTCTAAATATAAATATTTTTATATTTGTTATAGATAAAATATAATAAAGTTATTTTATAATAAATTTTAGTAATAGTTAAGAATTTAATAAAAACAATTAAAGAAATTGAAAAATTAAAAACATTTTTATAAGATTTTTATAATATCTATATTTATATTTAAAACAAAATAATATATTAAAATATATTATGAATATATTTTGAATAAAATTAAAAATTAGAGAATATTATTATATATATATATATATATATATATATTTAATTCGGAAAGTGGAATCCATCATATTTACAGCGTTTGGATACATGTTTAATAATTATCTTGTTTAAAAACATATTTAGTGTAGATAATGTTATATTTTATAATTACCTGTAATGAAATTTAATTAAATCATTAATGTGCAATAATATTAAGAGTTCTTCGCTAAGCTTGAATAGTTTCACTCTCTTATGAAACCTCCTCCTTCTCTCTAACAGAGTCTTCATCATACGATCTCCGTTTTCCGGCCATCGGTGTCAAACCGATGGTCAGGTTACTTTTGTGTTAGCTTAGTTTTATCGATTTCATCCCAATTTTCTCTGTTTATGGGATGAATTCGATTTTTATTTCTCGGCTTGAATAACTACGGGTCTGTTGCCCGGTTTTCCTTCCGATCCTTTTCGAAGTTCTCTTCCGGATCTGTTCCGGAATCTACCAACCTCCTCCACGGTGCTCTCTGTCACGGCATCGTAGGCTCCTTCCTCCTTGTCTCCCGTGTTGCTTCGCGCTCCCTATCGATGGTTCCTTGGCCCGATCGAGTGAACGGGCTCAACACACGCTTCATCGTAGTTAGGTTTAATCGAATCGGGATTAACCTTCTTAACAGCGCTCTGGTTAAGCGACCGCGTAGTGAAGGATGAAGATTTCAATTTCTTATGCGATGATCCGGAGATGGAATGGCTGGACTTGGTTGGCAAGAAGACGAAGCTGAAGGTGGTGTAAGCATTTTCCGGTGACCGGAAATTTTTCTGCAGTTCCTGCATGTACCGGTTCCTCTTAGTTTAACACGTAGCCGCGCTTGAGTGATACGTGTTTGATAGAGCCATCCCGATACTTTTTCGCTCCTGTTTGTTTTGGGCCTTGGCCCATGTAGCTTTGTACATTTTTTATATGCTTCAGCTTTGTATTCTTGACTTACTTATTGGACTTATAAAATCATACTGTTGCCGTCAAAAAAAAAAGTGCAATGATATTTTATATAATATAAGGCATGAAAAAATGTTTGTTTCATAACGTCTAATAGTATAGATCTTAATACAACGTATAGTATAAGATAATAGTTTAAAAATAATGAATATATAGTGGAAATTCTATAAAATAAATATTTAATAAATTAATAATTTGATTAGTTAATAAATTTTTCGGTCTTAAATCACATTTTTAACCAAACAATTCTTTTTATAAATTAAAACTCTTTTAATTAATAAAATATCAATGTTCAAATATTAATTTATACTCTCAGTTTTTACTGTATCTTTATTTTTAAAAGTAAACATTTCCATGTAATTTTTTTTGTGAGAATTTAAGTTAGTGGCTGGCTCATAACATACGAAGTTTAATAGTCGACAGATTTGGAACTCTTTTACACTTTACAACCAAATATTGTTTTGGTATCGTAGGGTGAATGCAGAGAAACTTTTTGGACAATCTGTAAGACTGTAACATCCGTCCCATCGAATCTAAGTCAACGACTCTTTCACTTCACAAGTCATAGTCTACAAACTGCGAACCAAACAATAAACTGGAACCAACACTTAAATAAATGGAAAAAAATTATTTTACTAAAAATATGAACTCGAGTCTTACAGGAAAAACCAAACCAACGAAAAACCAAACCAACGAAAATAGTCATATCGGGAAAATTGTTTGTTGTCATTTAATTTTGGTAAGCAAATCTTACAAATAATTATTTTTAAACTAAATGTCAAATTATTTCAAAAAGTATTTATAGTTAAAATATTTTGGTTAACCATCATATATTTATTTTGAGAATTTAATTAATTAGAAATTAACAAAAAATATTAATAAATACTATTTATTTTTAGAAAATATTTAATCTTGTAAAAATAAAATATTAACTAACATAACTAAAATAAAAAAATATTTAATATATCAATTACTATTATTCAATTTCATAAAGTGTTAGCTAGTTAATATTCAAAATTTTAATATCATAAATGATATTTACATATTAATAAATCAAATATATTTTTACATAAATATTTTTAGATTTAAATAAATAATTATTATATTAGTAAAAAATTAAAAATATTAATATCATAAATGGGATTTACATATTAATAAGCCAAATTATATTTTACATACATATTTTTGTATTAATTAAATATTATTATATTCTCAAAATAAAAAAGTTTCCCACATTAAAGTAAACAATTTTTAATATACAGCTTTCTCTATGTCAATATAAATATTAAATAATTCTATATATTAATAAAAATGTTTTATTTATTTATTTATTTATATAATATTTAATTTAAATTATTTAATAACTAAAACATATATAAAATAACTTAACAAGTGTTTAAACAATATTTGTGGATCTGACGAATAACCTACAAATTTAGGTGAGGTTTGTGCGTATATATTGTCTTTCTTTCACGAGTTATGCGAGACAGGTTTGTTGATTGAAAACAGATCGTAGCAGGTGAGTCAAACGGACGGGTTTAACCCACTTCCCAGCTACATTATTAGTAATATATGAACTTTTAATATAAGATTCATATATTCGATTTTTTGTTGTTAAGTATAACTATTATTATTTGTGTAGATTTAATAAATCAAACAATTGAAATAAAATTAAAATTTTAACTGAATATATTTATTATATAAAATTTCAAGTTATAATAATAGTTTACATTCATCAACGGGTCTAGATCGGTTTTATCCAAATAACCCAAAAATATTAAATATATTATTTATTTTTGAGTTTTACGGGTATTATTTTAGTATTTTGAATTTTTTATTTTTCAAAATTTTAAATATATTTTTATATATTTCAGTTATATTATAGTTACAGATATTTTCATGGATTTTAGTATTTTTAGACTTTCATGTGTTTTTGGATTTTAGATATTTTTCATGTGTTTGGGTAATACTCGAATCTAAGTGGACTCGATTTTCGGATATTTAAAGTTTTTTATATTAAGAGTATATTAACATGGATCCTGATGGAAATGGCTCGAAAATCCGACCGGAACTCTAGTGGTTTTTATATAGATCCAAAATATTTTACCGGAAAAACATATATTTCAATAAAACCAATATGAACCTATCACTAAGACATGAATACATAGACATACATTATACAAGAATGTGTACACACAAATATAAATTTTGAACTAAACCATAAAATAATGTTTTACTAATAATTTTTTTATTAAAAGAAAAATTTTCCGAATCAGAATCTAGTTCATTGATTAAAAGCCAAGATCACATCAAACCTGACTTATATTCTTTTAAACCGGGCAAAAAAACAAAACCCTAGACCGAGCACACTCCTATTTATACCAGAGCTATCAAGGTTCATGTGTTAAACGTTAACTCATTAAATTTCTCTTCTCAAGAAGGACTTCCAATAGAAGCATATACAGCAGGATGAAATTTCCAAGCGTGGAAAATATTACTCGCTAACCTTATGATAGAGGTTCATATATTGCAATATCCCAGTACTGCTCTCTTCAAACTTGTTAAACTATCTGTAGCCTGTTGCGTAAGGAAAAGAAGAGAAATATTATCGTTCTCACTAATGAGATCTGTTAAGCAGGTGGATAAAACTCACAAGCATTCATATATGACCCAAAACAGCTGAATTACTAGAAAAGATAAGAGCATGGGTATGTCAGATTATACGACATTTCTTTCCCTAACGATAGCTACAGATAAACATGAGCCGATGGAAAAACTTGTTACCTGACAGAAGAAAGGTGTCCCTTGTTTGATAGCACTGTTTAGCAGACTGCAAATCTAAAAATCTGCGCAGCTCATGAACGGGAGGAGAACTTTCCACCAGGCACATTCATATGATATGAATCATATCTGACCTATTCTAGAGTCTTGAGCTGTGCAAGTCTGATTTTCTTTGAACACTGAATTCCGTGAAATCTCGTCTTGTGGCATATAGCTGCCAAGGAACAGAATCAAAACTAACAAAAGTATTCTCCCTCAAAAAGTCTGTCGAATAAAGATCGAATAGAAAGAGAACAATCAAACTTTAAAACTTTACCAAGCAAAAATGTCAAGTTTCAACCTTTGAAGATCAAATATAAACTGTCTGAAAAAAGTTACATATGGAGGAAAGAAATCATACAAATGAACAATCAATAACTTTTGACGAATATGGCTCTAGAAAGAACAACAACCACTTCTAAAAAGAAGAAGAAAAAAGGACTAATTTTCCAGCTATCAGAGCAGACATGTACAAAACACCTTTGCTCATTTGCTACTCCTAAGATCGTATCTGAATCAATGTCAGGAATACGCCTGCTTCTCTGCCTAACTCTTCATATCATCAGAACCGTTATTTTCAAGTTTACCATTGAATCCATGATACGGAACCTCCCACATGGGCCTCGGGGTTGCACGCTCACCAAAATCCTCAGGGTAAAATTCGAAATCAGGGCCAAAATTGAACTTCACAACACAATTTGACCGGTCAGGGAGAGTGTACATTGAAGCAGCAGGGTAGTAACGACCGCCAAAAAGATCCTTGAAGGCCACTCCCTGACAAACACCATTTTTGAAGAAAGTTATCTCACTGCCTGCATCAAAAGGGAGGCACTCGTTAACAAAATATTGGTAATAATACGTAAACATCTACATCATAGATGTGGAGGGTAGCAATAGAAATTCATGCATTAAGAATCCCTACTATCTATAAGAATATAACCACATCAATTCTCTACCAAATTCAAAAGGAAGCTCTCTACTTTCACTAGCAACAGCATTCACATGGAATTTAAACCTATGCGACTAACCCAAAAGCATAACAACAACTTGTACAGATAAGTAACGCAAAACTCATACCTGGTACAACTTTAGGAGGCTCTTCTTTAGCGTCAGGTGCACATACACATCTCTGCCCTTTATACCACACATAATTGGGTGGCTTTGGAGCAAAAGATTCACCATCAGGCAGGTTTATGTATAATCCAATAACATCACCTTCTTTATACCCTTCCTCAGCATACTTCTCGGTTAAAGCCTTGTGTATCTTACACCCATCAATGTCCCTGAACCCAAAACTATTCCCATCGTACCCAACGGGAGCCTGCAAATCTCCTTTATCAGTCGACCACCCAAGTCTTGTATGACCCGTCTCACCCAAATTCATAACTTTAATCTCAAAGTACCAAGCTCCTTCGACAACTCCTCTTGTAGCTCTCACCATTCTGTAACCTTTACTACTTCCTGCAGTTAGTCTATCTTCGCTTACCTCAACTTTCTCAGCTTTGTAAACTTTGGAAAGGCAAATTTCAGATTCAGGCGTGTCGTCTCCTTTGTCGGGAAACCTAGGAACCGGAGTTATAAACACCTTGTCCTCTACAGCTGCTGAGCTCGGCGTATTTGTTTTGCTCCTCTTCTTTCCCTTGCGTGTGCTCTTCGTCACCCAAACACTGTTGTTCTTCTTCTTTGATTTCGACTTTTTTGTTGCACTCACAATCGGAGTCGTTGCTGTCTCCTCCACGGCCATTGCTTCCGATGTCTGTACTAGCTCTGGCTCCTCTTCTTCCTTCAAGGCGACTGAAGTAAGAGAATTTAGCTGCTTCAGCTTCTTAGGCAGTGGTTCAGGATCATCTTCCTCATCGTCTCCTTCATCTTCTTCCATCGCGCTACCGTTCTGGGCAGCGGCGGATTCTAATTTTGGAGATCTCAGGTTGTCGGAGGAAGAAGCAGTGGGACCGTCTTCAGAGAATGAGTCGGATTCGATCTTCAAGTCGGATCCGGGTCGATCAGCATCCTTGGCTACATCTAATAACTCCAAATCAGCATTGTTTGATTCTTCGACTGCAGCGGATGGCTCATGTGGGACTGACGTAAGAGAATCTAGCTGCTTCTGCTTCTTATGCGGTGGTTCGTTTTCCTCTTCGTATCCTTCAACTTCTTCCACTGCGCTACCGTTCTGGGCAACGGCGGATTCTGTTTTCGAAGATTTAGGGTTGTCGGAGGAAGAAGCAGCTAAGCCTTCTTCAGAGAATGAGTCTGATTCGATCTTCAATTCGGATCCGGGTTCATCAGCATCCTTAGCTACATCTAATTTCTGTGAACCAGTTGGTTCTTCGACAACATCAGATGACTCATGTGGCACCGAATCATCCAATCCAGAGGGAAGAGCGGTTCCGCTAGGGTCTTCGGGAAGCGAAATTGAAACTTCTGCTTCGCCTTTGGAATTTTGCTCTGTTTCTTCGACTTTGGAATTGGATTGAAGAGAATCCATTGGAACAAAGTTTCTTCTGATTTGTGTGTCTCGTTGATTTGCGAAGAAGGGGTCAATTTCCCACATACTCTTGCTTAATCTACCATACTCCACTACTCCTCTCTTTTAATGTTATCCCCATTCTACCCTTAATGAATCAATTAAAAAATCTAAAATAAACCAAATAATCAACCAATCAGAGGAGAGATTCGTTCTCCTCTTCCATCTCGACCACGCTCCCACCACGCTCGGTCACGCTCTCTCTCTCCTGTTCGATTTGGTCGAATTTTACAGCTATTTTGAATTTGATTTCCTCAAATCTATCCCAATTCTACCATCCCAACAACTTCTATTCAGGATTCTGATCATCCCAGGTAAGTCTCTCCCTTTTCTTGTCGTTTGTTTCTCTATTTTTTCTCTTTTTTGCTTGAGCTCGATTGAAGGTCGATTTTAATTTCTGGATTAAGAACATTGTGTTTGTAGCCGTGTTTTTTTGGTGAATTAGACAACTTAATCGATAATTAATCGAAATTTGTGGTTTAATCGTACTGCATCCTATTGTTGTATTGGCAATTTGGAGATATTTTGGGTCTGATAAAGTTGCTCAACTTAGTAAAACTTGGTAATAATAGATTAGTAAAAATCGGTACAACTTTGTAAAACTATTGTGGTTGAACTGGTAAAACTTTGTACATCTTAGTAAAACTTGGTAAAACTTGGTAAAACTACTCTGGCAGAACTGGTAGAACTTGGTAAAACTACTATGGTATTACTATTGAAATTTGAGTGGTAATGCATATTTTTATGTCATTTTCAGAAGAGGATGGGTTCTCCTTTCATAAACATACATTTTGATTATGAAGGACATTATTCAAAGATCGGAGATGACTATGAATGGATTCCTAGAGAAGCTCGGTTGTATGATATATCGTTTAAGACATCATCTATGGAGGAGATAACGTATTCGTTGCTAGTGGATAGGCTACGCAGAAAGATTTCAATAGATGATTCTACAAAGAGGCTGAATTTGAGTTATATTCCATTGGTAGTGAAACCTCAAAGGCAGTCGTATATTTTTGATGACGAGAATGTTTACGTGTATCTAACCTCTTTGGATAAAGAGCAACGAAGAAGTGTTTTGCATGTAGAGGTTGTCAGAGATTTGGAAATATTTCCGATTACCGAGCAACTTTCAAGAGTAGAGAGGAGGAAACGAGATGGTGGGAGTTATGGTGAGCTTATTTCTAGTGCCCGGGATAATATTGGGGTAATCAATGCTGGTGATGCTACTCATGTTACTGGCGAGGAATCAACAGAACAACCTATTGAGCCTATTGAGCCTATTGAACCAACTGAGCCGATTGAGCCATTGGAGAATGTTGCTATTGGCGATGGTGATATTGTACAACATGATAATATGCATGATTTGGATATGGTTGAATCAGTTGAGCTTCCATTGGTTGTGGAAGATACAAGGCGTTTAGATGAATGGGAAGATGGCTTGGGTTTCGAAATAGGTCAATAATTTAAATGTAAAGAAGATGTGCAGTATTTGGTTGATAAAGCCGCAAATCTGAACTGTTATGGGATCTTAATAGGCAATTCAGATAAGAGTCGATACGTGGTGAAATGCCGTGAAGCGAAGCAAGGTTGTAAATGGCAGTTGAGAGCTGTAAAGATTAAGAATTCAACCATGTTCTCAGTTAGAACATACACGAATATGCATTCATGCTCTCGGACAAGTACTAGTGGTATAAGCAACAAGAGAAAAGATACACCACGGTTAGTTGCAAGCGTTCTAAATGAAGACTATCCCGGTAACTTCGATACTCCATGTCCTAAAACTATTGTGCAGCTTGTCCAAAGAAGAGCCGGTGTGGAAGTGTCGTATTCTACGGCTTTTAGAGGGAAAAACCTTGCTGTTTCTGATATCCGTGGTAGTCCAGTTGATGGTTTCAAGATGTTGCCTTCTTATTTGCATATGTTGGAGAAGGTGAATCCTGGAACAAAAACCGATTTGGTGTTGGATGAACAAAGAAGGTTCAGGTATCTATTTGTGGCTTTGGGAGCTTCCATCGAAGGGTTTGTAGCCATGAGGAAAGTGCTCATCGTTGACGCAACTTTCATTAAGAATGTATATGGAGGTTGTTTAATATTCGCCACAGCGCAGGATCCGAATCATCACCACTATCCCATTGCTTTTGCTCTAGTTGATGGTGAAAAGAAAGAAAGTTGGATGTGGTTCTTCAATACGCTGAAAACCGTAATACCGGATAGTCGTGAGTTAGTTTTTATTAGCGACAGAAATGCAAGTCTCATCAAGGCAATAGGTCTAGTGTACCCTCTCTCGGATCATGGTTATTGCATCTACCACCTGTCCCAGAATGTGAGAGGAGCAGTTTCCTACGAGAACAAAGAAGAAGTTGGAAAAAAATTTAGGGAAATTGCTCGGATATACTCCGAGGCTGATTTCCTAAGACAATATGGCGATTTTAGGAACAAATATCCTCAAGCAGCTCAATATCTTGACAAAAGCGTAGAAGAGAAGAAATGGGCAAGGTGTTATTCTCCCGGTGCAAGGTACACCATAGACACATCTAATTGTGTGGAGTCTATGAATGCAGTTTTTAAGAAGGCCAGAAGGTATCATCTACTGCCTATGATCGATGCTCTTATTGGAAAATTTGCAGAGTGGTTTAACAGTCATAGGAAAGATTCCGTTTCTGGATCGAGCGCGCGAAAATTGGTGCCGGAAGTGGAACTTGTGTTGCACGCTAGAATTGTGAAAGCAGCCAAACTCACGACATTTGAGCTTAATGCATTCGAGCTTCAATACGGTGTTGTTGGAGATGACGGCATTACTTATGTGGTGGATTTGAGACATAACAAATGCAGCTGCAGATACTTTGATATTGACAGGTACCCATGTGTACACGCAATATCTGCTACCACTAAATTCTTGAAGCAAGACATTAAGCCAACGGAATTGAAGGATTTGTATGGTCTGTGCTCGCGTTACTACATGATAGAATTATGGGCATTGGCTTATACGAGGACAATTTTTCCAGTTCCGCATATGTCTGAGTGGATTATTCCGGAAGAGATAGAACAGTTGTACGCTTTTCCTCCAAACTATGTGAAAAGAAAGGGAAGAGTGCAAGAAACAAGATATCCGTCAGTTGGGGAGCACGGACGGAGAAGGAGCAAGAGAAAGGCAAGAAAGAATTTAGAGAGCTGGTTTAATTGCAGTAATGAGAGCCATGCTGATGTGAGCCAAGAAGGAATTTAGTTGTATTTTTATTTCTTCAATTTACATATGTTATCATTTGTTGTGTAACTTTGGAAAACTTGGTAAAACCAAGATTTGTAGAACTATAATTGTTTGTGAAATTTAGTTTTTATAATAATGTTAAATATAACAATCAATTTATATAGCATATCTCTTGCTAAAACAAAATAAACGCTTTTAGAATTTAAGGTAAATATTGCAGATTTGTTAGGGTAGCAAGCAAATATCATGTACATTTATGAGTTGTTTATCTATGTGAATCATCTTAATCTTCAAAAGGTCAGATAATATATGTATTTTCAAATATAATTGAATGAATTAATTTGTAATGCATATAATTATCCATAGATCTTGAGTATAACCAATTTTTTATTATTAAAGATAGAGTATAACCATTAAAACTGAATTTTGGCAGAAGTAAAACTTGACAGTTTTTGGTAAAACTTCAAACTTGGTAAAACTTTGATTCCCGCCTAAAAAATTTGAAACTCCCGCCCCCAAATTCCAAAATTAAAATTTCCCCCCCTTTTTTGGGAAAATCCTTATCTATCTAATTTTCTATTTTTCTCTCATTTTTCGTTCTTCTCCCTCTCTCTCTAACCCGAATCTCCATCTCTCTTCTCTCTTCTCTCTCTCAAATGAGTTCAGAGAATTTCATGCTCCATCCCTATGAAGAGGAAAGGAGGAACAAGGAATACTCCGATCGGCTTGACGCAGTGACCTACTTGGAATACGGCATCCCAAAGGAATGTCCATGTGGTGGCGATATCGTGCGCGAGGTCGATAAGGTTACGCCTGTGGATACTACACCGGGCCGTACCTTCTTTACTTGTGAAAAATGGAGGGTAAATGGACTTTTTCTATTATCACTTAATAATCTTATTGTGCCACTTAGACAAATGTGAAAGACAAGCTAGAACATTTTTTGGTGTAACTCTGAATTTTTTGATTTTTTTGTAGGCCGATGGACTCCATATTCGTCAACCATGGTTGCGTGGTGTCGAACAAGAGTTTGAGAAGTTGCTGTACAGGATTCAACAGCAAGACGACAAAATCGCAGGCATGAATGTGGAGATTTTCCACAACCGAAGAGAAATTGCCAAGTTAAAGGAGACAATCGAAGGGATGCAAAGCTGATGTGGTTTAAGATCTACTATGTCTGGATATCTATGTTTGAATTCTGTGTTTGTTTTTATGGAATTTTCTATGTTGAGTTGAATTCTTATTGCTGGTGTTTAAGTTTGAATGAATGTTTTCGGGATAACTTGGCATAACTAGGTAAAACTACTTTGGAAAATTTGGTGTCAAACTTGGTAAAACTAGGCATAACTTGGTAAAACTACTTTGTCAATGTACTCAAAGTACTAAACCATAGATAATTCAAACCAAAATACCCAAAGTACTAAACCATAGATAATTTAAAACCAAATGTACTAAAAACATAGAAGATCACAGTTTGGTGGTTCCCTCAGCAACTTGGGTCTTCCCCCTAGTCATCACGGGACTCCTAATCTTTATCTTTTTTGGTGGAAGGTTCTCAACGGATTCAATAGCTCTCTTCTTACCTTTTCTGTCCTTGTCCTTCTCGGCCTCAGGTACTACCTTCTCAGCCTCTGTTACTTCCTTTGCTTGCTCTGTTTCCCCCTTGTCTTCCACGGTTTCTTCCTTCTCTTTTTCTTTTTCTCTCTTCTCTTCTTCCTTCTCTCGCTCTTTTTCTCCCTTCTTACTGCTTTTCTTCGCATTCTTCTTTCTTCCCTTTCTTCCCTTTCTTTCCTCTTGCACTTTAACAACACTAGGCTCACAAACTTTCGTACCAAGAAACTCAACCCCTTCAAAAACACCATCATCGGCAGTAGCCTCAGGCTCTGTTGGTAATGTCTCCTTAACACCCGCTCTGAGTGCATTCACAACCGATTCCATATCGGTTAATCTACTGTTATACGTCTCAGTCAACTCGTTTAACTGAGCGTCGTAATACATCTTCATTCGAGACTCTGTTTCCTCAATTCTCTTCTTGATTAATTCCTCCACATCCGCAAGACTTAAAACAGTAGGAGTAGGAGCCCCTTCCGGATCCTTCGCAGCCTCATTCCCAACATCACTCTCAGACGCCTCATGAATCACACGAGGTTGCTCTTGAGCCTGAGACGCACGACCAGACACATCTTGGTTGAAAAGTTCTTCAAACCAGATTGTCTTCTTCTTCTTGAGCAGCCTGTTCCAACCATCGACTATTGGGTCATCCACATCATTCCAGCCAGAATCAGCGTCCATGGTATTCTCTAGAAGCGTCATTTCCATGGGAGTTGGCTCCAAGATGCTTTGAATATCCTGGAAATATAAGAAGAAACAATTTAATATCAACCTCAAAGTATGATATGAGGTACTAGGATTAGTAGTATGATATGAGATACTAACCTTGGTAGTTCCAAGCTTCTTATTTATCTCTGAGATACGGAAAAACCTTGACCCCATGGTTTTATACCTCATCTTGCACATTCGCGGGCAATCCTCGCACGCACCCTGAACCCTTTGTCGGAAATGGTTCTTCAGAACTGGGATGGCCTCAAAAGCAAGGACCTCCAGAGGAACAATGCATCCAGGAAATACCCATGAAGTGGGTGCCACTCCTCCGGTATGGTCAATGAAGTGCAATGTATCTTTGACGTTCTCCTCGAATGACAAACGCCCCCACGGAAAAGTCTTGCACATCTCAAGATCATCAATGGCTCTGAGGAAGAAACTCTCAACGGAAGTAGCTCCTTTGCCTGTCCTCTTCTTCCCAATGATCACGGATGACAAGAAGTACAGGACAGCCATCTTCAAACGATCATTGCCATACTTTCTCTTGCCAATATTTTTTTTGGTTTTCATAGCTAGGAACTGCTTCTCAACTTCTTCATGTGTAACCTTCTCTTCACCAAAGTACTTAGCAATAAAACTTGAGCCACCACCAAGGGATTCGTAGTGGTTTGGATAGGAGTGACAGAACAACCCCGAAACGAGTGCATGCTCCCTAATGGAATAGCGGATTGGAACGCCGTTGACAATAAACCATAGCTCCATTTTCTTATCCACAGCCGTGACCCTTACAAGAATCATCCACAGTCCCATCCATTTTGAGCTTGTCTTCTGACCCATGTGGAAGAAGTGATTGAATTGTGGATGCTCATGGAACCAATCAAGCTCATCATCCTCTAGAATGTCGTCTACAGTCTTCACAGCTTTGGCGATGTAGCACTTAGAAGAGAGCTTTATCGTCTTCACATACTCTGTGGGAGGGAAACACATCCTGAGGGGCTGCATTGGTTCGGTTTCGTCCTCTGAATTCTGCGCACACAAAAAGTTAGACCAAGTATACCCAATTATACTAAGTTTTTCCAGGTTTTACAAAGTTTTACACGAAAGTTATACTAAGTTTTACCAAGTTTTACTCTAACTATACTAAGTTTTACCAATTTTTACTACGTTTTACCAAGTTTGTCACCAAGTTTGACACCAAGTTATACCAAGTTTTCTGTCTTTTCCAAATCAAAGTTTCACTAATTCCTACTAAGTTTTACATATCCGAAATCGACAAAAATTATACATGCAAGGCCCCATAAATGGAAATACGTACCGTTCCTTCCTCGAGTTGTTCACTGTGGTGGGTTAAAGAGCGGATTTCACTGGTTCCAACAACTTCTTCTTCTTCTTCTTCGTGAAACCCTAGTCCCGGAACGCGGGAATCTTCAACTTCATCCTCCTCGACTACGGCTTTCTCTTCATCGTCTACGGCTTTCTCCCCCTCGTTTATCCCTCCGGCTTCCTCCTCCTCATCGTCTTCTGTTTCATCGTCCTTCTTTTCCTCGTTCTCATTCTCTTCGTCGTCTTCCTCTTCTTCCGCATTCTCGGATTCTTTTTCCAAGTCTGTTGTTTTTTTCTTCTTCATCAATTTGTTTCCACACAACATCGGCTTGTAGATTCGCCTCTTCTCTCGGGTCTCTCTCGGTTGGGGATTCGTTTGGAGGAATCGATTTCTCCTCTACTCTCTTCGACTTTCGTAATCTCTTTCTCTCATAACTCCGCATGTTTCCTTCTACAAATGGAGATTGAAATTCTTCTTTTGTCGGATGAAGTCGGAAAACTGGGGAAAACTGTAAGAAGGGAAGACGAACGGATATACTGAAGAGAAAAAAAGTTTTTTGATTTTTACCTTAAGACATTTTTAGGATTTAAAGAGTAGATCCGACCCGACTCAAATGGATGGACCAAACTCTTTGGGTCAATCCAGGTTGGGTTGTAAATAAGTTACAAAACCCAGGTTTTGTTGTCTTTTACCCCTTCTCTCGAATTAAAAAAAAAAGAAAAGAAAATGAATTTATGGGAGAGGAGTATATGGGACTTTGACTTTGAGTCAAAGAGCCCTAGAGAATTTGATCCGCGAAGAAGCAAGAAGAGCGATATGGAGGAAGTCTTTTGGGGCTCTCTGGGCTTTATGAGGCCCAATAAGAAACAAGAGTTCGGAACTTCGGATAGTGTCTTGTCACTTCAGACCACCTCCAATGTATAACTTCATTTTTCACTCCAAAATGGAGTAACTCCAAAATGGAGTAGTAATTTACTCCAATGTATTACTCCATTTTTTACTCCATAAATGGAATATTCTATATAGATTCTTTTTTATTTTATTTTTTTGTCCATTTTAATTATAAAATTTACAAATTGACCCTATATATTTTATTTTTGTAAAATTTTCATAACTTATAAAATAATTTCACTTTATAATGTTTATAAATAATAAAATAGTATTAAAAATGATAAATTTTTATTTTATAATATTGAAAAAATATTTATAACTGTTATTGAAAAATAAAAACATATATTTTTAAATAGTAATTATTATTATATTTATAAAAGTTAGAATTTTAAAAGATTTAATACTTAAAAGGACTACTTTGTAAATAAAAAAGTTTCACTCCAAAATGGAGTGGAAAATGGAGTTACTCCAAATATGGAGTAATCTCACCCATTACTCCATTTTGGAGTGGAAAATGGAGTGGGGTTGGAGAGGATTTTACTCCAAATCCCATTTTGGAGTGGGAAATGGAATAGGGTTAGAGATGCCCTCAGTTTCATACTTTCATTACATATTTGTACCTATTTCAATGTTTTCAAATGCTACGTCTCAAATAATTTTGATATGCAAATTCATATCCAAACTCTTGGTTATTATTTTCTTTTGATAGAAGAATTTTTAGTTATTTGAATATTCATCTACATCTACGTATTATGAATTTATATTTTATATGTAAGAATATATATATATATATATATATATATGATTATATGTCTTTATTTGATAAGAGATTTAATGAGAGGAGGAGAAGAGGGACGTGATGTGATGGTGTGAAGAAGATAAGAATTCTTTTCTCTTCTTATTATGTGTTTTATTGTGTGTGTTGCTTACAATCCAACATTCACTATTTATAGTGAAATGTATGTGATGAAAATAAAAACAATGTACTAAGATAATTACAAACAAAAATGATGGTTTTTTTAGTGGATAATCACAAGCAAAAAGTATAGTTTTTGGGTGGATAATTATAACCAAAAACTATACTATGTGAGATAAACATTATCTCATAACACTCCCCCTTAATTATCCATTTTATACGTACTGTCTCGTTAAAAACTTTATTATGAAAAAACCTAATGGGATAAAAACCATGACAAAGAAAAGAGTACAGTGACGTAAACTCCCCTGAAAGATGGAAACGATTTTTTCTTCATAAATCTCGCAAATGACGCATTCCGATATTTTGAATATGTTTTATGAATATTGTAGCGGGAAGCGCCTTTGTGAATAGATCAGCGGCATTGTCACTTGAGCGGATATACTGGATGTCCACTCCTTGATTTTTCTCGAGCTCTTGAACATAAGAAAATTTTTTGGGGGGAATATGCTTTGTTATGTCGCTCTTGATATAACCTTCTTTGAGTTGAGCAACACAAGTCGAATTGTCATCAAATACTTTTGTTGGTTCTTTTTCGTGATGAGTCCGCTACCTTCTTGTATATGATGAGTCATAGATCTCAACCATGTACATTCTCGACATGCCTCATGAAGCGCAATTGTCTCCGCATAATTTGAAGAAGTTGCGACCAGAGTTTGCTTTTGAGAACGCCACGAGATCGCAGTTCCTCCCATTGTGAAAACGTATCCAGTTTGCGATCGAGCATTATGCGGATCAGATAAATATCCTGCATATGCAAAACCAACTAGACCAAGCACATAATTTCGAGGATAATATAATCCCAAGTCAATCGTACCTCAGAGATAACGAAGGATGTGTTTTATCCCAGTCCAATGTCTCTGTGTAGGAGATGAATTGTATCTTGCAAGCAAATTTGTAACAAAAGCTATATCTGGTCTGGTACAGTTTGCAAGATACACGAGTGCACCTATAGCACTCATATAAGGTATTTCTGGACCTAATATTTTCTCATTATATTCACAAGGTCGAAATAGATCTTTGTCAATATTAAGCGATCTATTGACCATTGGAGTACTCAAAGGATTTTCTTTGTCCATATTAAAGCGTTTTAACACCCTTGTGGTGTAGTTTGATTGATGCACAAATATACCATCTTGAAAATACTCTATTTGGAGCCCAAGACAAAATTTTGTCTTTCCAAGATCTTTCATCTCAAACTCTTCTTTCATATGAGTTCGTGCATCATCGACTTCCTTTTGAGTTCCAATGATGTTCAGGTTATCAACATAAACACCAATGATCACAAATCCTGATGAGGATTTCCTTATAAATACGCAAGGGCATATCGCATTATTGATAAATCCTTTCTTTAACAAAAATTCGCTCAAGCGATTATACCACATACGTCCGGATTGTTTAAGTCCATAAAGTGATCGTTGTAACTTGACCGAACAAATTTTCTCAGATTCTTCTGGAATCTTTGACCCTTCTGGGATCTTAAATCCTTCTGGGATTTTCATATATATGTCAGTATCTAGTGATCCATATAGATATGCAGTCACAACATCCATGAGGCACATTTCTAGATTTTTCGACGCCGTTAGGCTCATTAAGTATCTGAATGTGATTGCATCCATTACCGAGTAATATGTTTCATCATAATCAATTCCCGATCTTTGAGAAAACCCTTGTGCCACAAGTCGAGCTTTATATCTAGTGACTTCATTATTTTCATTTCTTTTTCTCACAAAGACCCATTTACATCCAACTGGTATTACATCTGCAGCTGTAATACTAACTGTCCAAAAACATTTCTTTTATTAAGGGAGAGTAATTCATTTCTCATGGCTTCTTGCCATTTCTCCCAATCGGGCCTTTTCTGGCACTCCGAGATGGACCTTGGATCTGGATCATCATTATCATTATCAATGTCTTTGGAGATTGAAAAGGAGAATGTTCCATCCACATCATCAATTTCATATCTAATCCATGCTTTTTCATCATGGACGTAATTAATGGAAATCTCATACTTTTCTGTATCATGCTTTACTTTGAGATTTTTCTCTTCATCAGGTTCTTCATGAACCTCTTCACAAATGCCTTCTGGACATTTTTCATGATGCGGCTCATCTTGAACCTTTTCATTTTGTTCTCCCAACTTTTTTTCTTTCAGGGATTTTTATCTTTAGAGCCCAATGGCCTCCCCCTTTTTAATTGGACCCGCGGTTCATTAGCAATGCTTCCGTCACTTCGTTCTTTCGGAATTTCAATTCTAGATGGAGCATTTGCAGCGGGTATATATGATTTAGTCACCTTCTTTGTATTTGTAAATACGTCTGGTAATTGATTTTCCATACTTTGTAAGTGTATAATTTTCTGAACTTCCAACTCGCGTTGATTGGTAGGAGGATCAAGATAAGCCAAAGATTGTGTATACCATGTGATATCTTTTTGTGATTCTCTCAATCCTCCCCCTAACGCAGGGAATTCATCTTCATTAAAATGGCAATCAGCAAACCGTGTTGTAAACATATCACCGGTTTGCGGTTCCAGATATCGTAATATACTTGGTGATGTATATCCGACATATATCCCCAATCTCCGTTGCGTCCCCATTTTTGTTCTTTGTGGTGGTGTTATAGGAATGTAAACATCACAACCAAAAACTCGGAGATGAGATATATTAGGTTCTTGACCGAATGTCAATTATAATGGGGAATATTTATTATATGCACTTGATATTATCTGGACCAACGCGGCCGCATGCAATATAGCATGTCACCATATAGAAATTGGGAGTTTTGTTCTCAATATCAGTGGTCTTACAATCCATTGCAATCGTTTTATTAAACTTTCGGCCATGCCATTTTGTGTATGCACATGGGGTACTGGATGTTCAACATCGATTCCCATTGACATACAATAATTATCGAAAGCTTGTGAAGTGAATTCACCAGCGTTATCAAGCCTTACTTTCTTACTGGGATAATCAGGGAATTGTGCTCTCAACCTGATAATTTGGGCAATGAATCTTGCGAAAGCCGTATTTTTTGTGGTCAACAAACACACATGTGACCATCTACTAGATGCATCAACTAGTACCATAAAATATCGAAACGGCCTGCATGGTGGATGAATCGGTCCACATATATATCCATGTATTCTTTCTAAAAATAATGGGGATTCATCCCAACTTTGGGTGGTGATGGTCGAGTGATGAGTTTCCCTTGAGAACATGCATTACATGGAAACTCTCCCGATTGAAAAATCTTTTCGCTTTTCAATGGGTGACCACTAGAATTTTGCACAATTCTTTTCATCATGACTGATCCTGGATGTACTAGTCTTTCATGCCAGACTTTAAAGATATTGGAAACCTCTTGGTTTGTTATAGCATAGGATTCAATCATGTTTATTTTTGTGCAATATAATCCGGAAGCTAACATCGGTAGCTCTTCCAATACATATTTTTTCTCAGACATAATGCAAAGATATTCATTGCCATTTTTATCCATAGTCTCTATGTGATATCCATTTTACGGATATCTCGGAAACTTATCAAGATTCTATGAGATTTGGGGGAATATAATGCATTATCTATCTCAAATTTTGTTCCCCTTGGCATTGAAAAACTGGTTTCTCCAGAGCCTAGTATTATGTTTACATTACCGGATATGGTGCTCACGCTTTCAGCGGAGTCTTTGATTTTGAGACAGGAGAAATATCGTCTATCCTTAAGGATAGTATGGGTCGTAGCATTGTCTGCTAGACATCTATCTCCATCCTGATTCTCAATATTTGACATCTTTTGTGTCATAAGATAAGGATGTAAAGTTATAAAAGATATTTTATATTACAACAAAAGCATATTATACAAACTGATTAAAAGTGCCGATAAGTTTTGTTACAAAAACATATTAGACAATATGAAAACATTAAGATTTAGTATAGATAGTATTCTTGGCAGTTCATTTAAGGTTCATCGACGAGGAAAACTGCGACATCCAGATGAGTATCCCCATCGAGGTCACTAAAGGAAGGTCCGGCTTCATCATTGTTGAAGTTGCTTTCAACATTATTGAATGTAGCCTTTTGTGATGCTTGATATAGATCGACGAAGTGCTTTGGCATACGACATGTACGTTCTCAATGCCCTTCCATGCCGCATCTGTGACAAGCATTATTGGTCGGCTTCTTTATTCCACGACCACCTTCATTTATCTAGAAATTATTGCTTTTTCCAGTTTTGAAACCTCTTCCTTGTCCACGTCCAAGATATCGTCCACGACCTCGTCCGCGGCCTCTGCCGCGTCCATGTCTTCGCGATAGTTATCATTATTTCTGGATGCTACGACATTCGCTTCAGGGAATGGAGCTGATCCAGCTGGATGAGCTTGATGGGTTAACATCACGAGTTCATTATTTTGCTCTTCTACAAGAAGAACTTGCATCAAATCCGAGTAGTGGGTGTAACCTTTTGCCCGGTACCGTTGCTGCAAGATTACATTTCCAGAATGGAATGTGGAGTATTTTCTCAATCATATCATAATCAGTAATCTTTTCTCCACATAAAATCATCCTGGCGGTAATTCCGAACAACGCGGAATTATATTCTTCAACATTTTTGTAGTCCATAAAACGGAGGTGCAGCCATTCATATATATCTGGCCTTTGGTAAGATCACATATTTTTGGTGATCAAACCTATCTTTAAGTGATTGCCAGAGATCTGATGGATCCTCCTTCGTGATGTATTCATTTTTCAGATTATCATGGAGGTGATGGCGTAAAAACACCATGGCCTTAGCCTTAGCCTCATCAGACGTCGTTTCCGACGGATCAATGGTTTTTAGAAGACCATTTGATCTTAGATGCCATTTTGCATCTGATGCCCATGTCATATAATTTTTGCCAGCAGCATCAAGGGCAATGATCTCGAGCTTTGCCAAGTTCGACATTATCTCTATATGATTAGATTATTTATTAAATTTCAATTTTATATTAAAGAAATATGTAAATTTGAATGCAGAAATTTAAACGCATAAATATAAACGCAGAATTTAAATGCATAATTTTAAAAAAATAATAATAATAATTGAGGAGGCAGCGCCTACCATAAATTCAAGGAAGAGGGATAACCTCTCACTCAATAAAATTTATGTTATATATCTTTCAAATTTAATATTAATAAAAACAATAAAATTCTTCATATAAGATTGTATTATTTATAACAATAATATTAATATTTGAAAATTAAATAGAAAATATATTATCAAAATTATATAACATTTTTAAATTTTTTTATTATCGAGATTGTGCATATCCTTAAAATATAATTAAAATATTATTTTAATAATTATAATAAAAAACAAAAAATAATTTAAAGTAAGATTAAGGTAGTAAAAAATTTACTCATACTATGTGCGAGCACAAACATATTAAATAAAAGTTTTTAAAAATAAATAAGACTGAAAACATCTATATTATTCTAGTTAAACATGCATGTAGACATTACTATATTTAACATTTTATTAAAGTACTTTATCGTTTATATTTAAATTTAAAATTAATAACAACAAAAGAAATTATTATCTAAAATCATATATATAAATATCTAGGTTTTCTTTGTAAACATATTTTATATTAATTATAATAAAATAAAATTATATATGTATAAATATTATAACTCTTATTAAAGTATTTTATCGTTTATATTTATCTAAATTTAAAATTTATATTTATCTAAATTTAAAATTTATATTTAATACGAATTTTCTATATATTGTATTATCCACAACAATCATAATTATCAATTTTAAAACTCATAATTCAAAAATACTTTTTGTATTTTTCGTATTTATCGTTTTACCTTTTTAATATTTTATTTTGGATGATGTATGCATCCAAATTAAAATAAAAAATAATTTTAAAACTAATATAATAAATAACAAAATTAGCAATATAAGTTAAAAAGGTTAATACAGTAAAAAATTAATTTTATTAAGGGTACATAAAGTAATCAAACATTTTGAGAACGAATAAAAGTCCAAAAGTACTTCTCAATTAATATAAAAAATAGGTGATCGACATGTACGCATGTGCGGACATTATTATGTTGTTAGTTAATTTAGGTATAATTTATGTTTAGTGTCAAGATAAAACATGATATAAGTGTTAATTCATTGTCTTATATACACATCCGGATGTAAATATATTTGGATGCATCGTTTATATAATTATATACACACCCGAATTTTATGCACATTCGAAATGATAACCGAGCTAGGTGATCGACCTGCACGTATGTGCGGGTATTATACTATTTTATATTATTTATAAGTTGATCTAAGTTATTTTTTCGCTTTGTGTGTCAAAACCTACATTAGATCGAGATCGTTTTCCATTTCGTAAATGTTTCGGAAACGTTTCAGGAACATAAACGCGATGAAAACACTTAGTTGGTCCGCACATATGTGTGGACATGAGGTTTTTGATAAAACACAGTCAGTTGTAATATTTAGGTGTTAAATGGTACTTCCGATACCTCCAGCGAACACCATATTTGCAGATGATTGCAGTTTTTGACGTTTATCAATAATCACTGAAACAGTTTTATATCGTTTTCTACCACTCTACACTTCTTGGAACTGCTCTAAAGCAAAAAAAAAAGTCATCCCCACCATCATTTAGCGGGCTAGGTAGTTGCATATGGTTTAATTATATATATTTTAAATTATAAAATACCAAAACGTTTTAGAAAATATTTCTTAAACTAAAAATATTTTAAGATGGATCATTTCGTCACCGATAGTCTCATTAGTTTCACTATTTTTTGCTGTTTCAAATTTGGATCTTATGATAATTCTAAATTTTAAAATCAAAAGAAAATCATTGTATAAAAGGTGTACGGACTCGAGGTCCCAAAATTTCGGATATTAAAAATGGTTCAAGTTTGTAAAATCTCATTGTGTGATTACAAAGATATTCTTATGAATCTAATATACATCCACAATCAGTAAGGAATAAATATATATAAAAAAGTATAATTAGAAGGGCAAATCGTATAAATAGTATAAAAAACATGACTTGTCAAAAATATAACACCAAGGAAGAAAAATCATAAAAATAACACAAAAACATGTTTTGTCACTAAATTAGCCCTACCCCTAAACCTTAAATACTAAACCCTAAACCCTAAATACTAAATCCTAACCTTGAATAATAAATCCTAAACCCTAAATACTAAACCCTAAACCCTAAATAATAAACCCTAAATCCTAAATAATTAACCCTAAACCCTAAATTATATAATGTTATAAAAGTTTTTGTAATTAAAATAATGCTAAAAATGTGAATTATTTTCCTTGATGCTATATTTATGATAAGGTATATTTTTGTGCTATTTTATGCCTTTTCTCTAATTAGAAGTTTAAGCAAATATATATACAAAAAAAGATGAACAAGTATTTCGTTTCTCTTGTGTTTCCTTCTTCCCACCACTCCACCCCTCAGTAAGCTTGTCCTTTTCTCTTTCTTTGCAATCACCGCCACCAAAGTATCCAACTTCTCCGGAAAAAAAAATCTTCAAACTGAAGAAGTGAGAACTGTAATGTGAGAGCCTTACTTTTACGCCGCCACTGAAATTTTTTGTTATATTCTCTTTTAAGAAAGAAAAGGATATCAGGAGACGGACAACACACCATTTGTTTAAGAGATCGAAATGAGAAGACTAATAGGATTAACAAAACCTTGCGAATGTGATTTTTGATGTTTTGAATAACAATCTCTAGCTTCCATTTAGGATCGTAGAAATAAACAATAAATATTTTCGTAAGTTAGCATACTGAATGTGATCTCCCTTGGTCATTGCAGAATTCCTACATAAATATCAATACTATTAAAAAATTAGAGTTAAAAGAAAACTAACATTTAGTTCATGTGTTTATTACAATTTATGCCATTGCATATTAATGATTTAATTAAATTTCATTAAGGGTAATTAGGGAATATAGCATTATCTCTACAATCCATGTTTCCAAACAAGACAATTATTAAATATGTAGCAAAAAAAACAAAATATAATGGGTCCCACTTTCCTAATTAATTAAAATCAAAACAAATTAATTAATAAATATAATTAATAATTTATACATCAACTATTATATATATAAATTAATATTCTCTAATTTATGATTTAATTCAAAATATAATTATAATATATTTTTATATCTTTTTTATTTTGTTTCAAATATATATATATATATATATATACATATTACGATTGATGTTTTTACGATTGTACTTTTTAGCAGGTTTTTCATCAAACTAAAAAATATTTAAATAATTAAACGGGTTGAAAAATTAATTAGCCAATTTCGATTATAAATTTTCTAAAAACATTTCCGCATGAGTTTAAAATATATATACATATAGTAAATAATTTCAGTTGATATATTTTAAACTTAATAAAAATATTAAAATGATTTCATATTTATATTATTCAAATATTTGAAGCGTCAAATTATGCTTTATGTTTGAATGAAGTTTTTAACGGGTTGTTCCATCAAATTTGCAAATTATATATACGATTACAACATGTGTTTTATAAAATAATATTTTAGATAAATATAATAACAATTAAACCTATACCACATAACTTTTAAAATAGTTGTTTTCATATATATATATATATTTTTTTTTTTCCAAACCATGATCTTACGATACAACACAGATTAAAACATATAATGCGAAATCGTTATTTAATCTCTTAATCCTTACGATATATCTCCTCCAAATAACATATAATTCATTTAAAAAAAAAACTAAATTGCTAACTCACTGTTTATAATGCTGGTTAAACAATTATAATCAAAATTAGATTACATAATTAAAAATTTAAACTACTATTAACAAAATGAATAAAAAGTAAAATTTGTAAAGAAAATTAAACCCGCACTTTCTAAGTGCGGGTCAAAATCTAGTTTGTTTGTTTAAAACATATATGTAATACTAAATTCTCACATATGCCTGCAAAGTTCTATTAGAAATATTGTGTACGTTAATTTATACAATTTCGGTGGTTATTACATTTTTCAAATTAAACAATTTTAAAATTATAAGCTCATCAATTGTATAACCTCACCCGTGTTATTTGTTAAAGAACGTGGACCAATTAAAAATTAGGTGTTGATTAGTCACATAAATCTATGATTATTTACGAAATTTAGTACTTATACGGAATTTTGAATATGCAAGAAGAAACCGTTTGAATCGTTACAAAAATGACTAAAATTTAGAGGTATTAAACACTGAAAATTATATTAAAATTAATGTCAAGCCATGTCCATGTAACTTATATATTGGAAAAAATGTCAAAAAAAGAACGAACTTTTCCAGAAACAATAAAAAAGCTTGTCAAATATTGTGGTATAATAAAAGCTCGAACTTTTGTTGACTTTCTCTAAAACTTGAAAGTTTGCGTTGACTAAGCCATTTTGGACCCGCCGTTAAATCGACATTAACGGTGTTAGTATTACATTTGAATTTTCTGTTAAACCCAAAACGACGTCGTTTTGAAATTTCTGAAAAATCAAAAAGATTACAAATGTGGGGTTTGAATCCCTGACCTCCAACACAATAACAAGGCTTTTACCACTATGCCGCATGACCTATTGGGATAATGACAAATGTATAAAATGATATACTATAACGTCGGACTTAAAAATATATTTATAAATCTGAAAACCGTTTTTTATATTGAAAACCGTTTATAAAACACTGTTATATTAAATTTTATTAGGAAAATGTTTTTAACTTTTTCAGTTTTAAATATTTTGTTAAAAATTGTATGAATTTTGAAATGTGTTATTAATAACCATAAATAAAATTTCTTATAATTCTAAAAAATGAAAACAAAATTAAATTCTTTTTATATTAACTGTATTGTAAACTGTATAACTATATATACTATAGTGTTTTATATATTCGAATCCTTATTTAATAGAATTAACATATGAAATATATTTTAAATTGATTATTTAAGGATATTATGAATTAATGATTACGACAATATATGAATGATGTGATTTATGTTAAACAAAAATGGAATTTGAGAATATAAGCGAATTAATATAGGTAATTTACTATCTTGTTACTTCGTCACCTCCGTCAAACCCGCGTCGACCAAGCAAATGCAAGAAAATAACCAATCATTCTCTATTTTTGTTGTTGTTTATTTATTTTTATACAAAAACTTTTAGATTATTGTTAAGATTATATCATAATTTTCTTTAACTGAAAGTAAAATATTCATTTGTCTATTTTTTGTTATTTATTAAAATTTATACAAATATTTTTTGTGTTATATATTATCATGATTTTCTTTTACTAAAATAGTATATCTTAACAATAATTTATAGTTTATTTACTATTGATTACTTAATTTAAATTATTTAGAACATATTTTATAGTTGATTGAGCGATGAATAGATAACTTATACTGTTTAAAATACTGTTAAACTAATGATTTTTTAAGTAGATCGTCTTAAAATAATAACTCGGAGACAATATCGATATTATTAATCTAAGGAATGATGTTAAACATCGACTGGGTATAATTGTCTTTAAAAATTAGATTTTAGAACATTGGGTATGATTTTATACAAATTAATGATTTTTATTAATTGAAGAAATATTGTTAAACAACGTTTGGGTATCATTTTGTTATTCTAAAGTTACTTAAATCTCAAGGTACTGCAAATAAGCCATTCTTGAGTGAGATCTTTTCACCTGTGGTTAGACACACTTCCATACGAGTTGTGTTAGCATTGGTAGCGGAGTGGGATTATCATCTTGAACAAATGGATGTGAAGACTGCGTTTCTTCATGGAAATTTGGAAGAGGAAATCTATATGTAGCAGCCTGAGGAGTTTGTAAAGCCATGTGAGGAGAAGCTTGTGTGTAAGTTGAAGATGTCCTTATACGAATTGAAGCAAGCTCCAAGACAATGGTACAAACGTTTTGACTCTTATATGCTGGAAATTGGCTACCAAAGATGTGAGTATGATTGCTGCGTTACACAAGGTACCTTGATAGCCATTCTCCCATATTCCTTCTGCTATACATTGATGATATGCTTATTGCTGCGAGCAATATGAATGATATTGCTGAGTTGAAAGGACTACTGGGAAATGAGTTTGAAATGAAGGATCTTGGTGCTGCAAAGAAGATCCTTGGGATGGAAATTCGCAGAGAGAGGAGCTCTAAGAGGTTATGGCTTTATCTAAAGAGCTACATAGAGAAGGTGGTAGAACGCTTTGACATGTCATAAGAAAGGTTAGTTTCTACACCTTTGGCGGATCACTTCAATCTCTCAGCAAAGCAGTGTCCTAAGTCCGTTGAGGACATCAAAGATATGGCACAAGTTCCTTATGCAAGTGCGGTTGGTTGCCTAATGTATGTTATGGTTTGCACTAGGCCTGATTTGGCTCAAGCAGTCAGTCAAGTTATTAAGTACATGTCGAATCCTAGAAGAGATCACTGGGAAGCAGTGAAATGGATACTCAGGTATTTGAAGGGTTCTGCTAACTGTAGATTATGTTTGGCGGTCAGGGAAGTGCATCAGTTGTGGGGTTCGTTGATTCAGATTATGGTGGTGATCTAAACAATAGAAGGTCCACTACGGGGTATGTGTTTACACTATCAGGAGGACCCATTTGTTGGAGATCCATGTTACAGTCTGTTGTAGCCATGTCAACCACGAAAGCTGAGTATATGGCAATTGGTGAGGCAGCTAGGGAGGCACTTTGGGTGTGAGGACTTGTGACGGAGTTGGGTGTTGAGCAAGGTAGAGTTCAGCTACAGTGTGATAGCCAGAGTGCGATGTATCTGGAAAAGAATCAAGTGTATCATGCAAGGACGAAGCACATCTCTATAAGGTTTCACAAAATAAGGGATTTAGCAGCTTCTGGAGAAATCTTATTGCAGAAGGTGTCTATGTTGGAGAATGCAGCTGACATGTTGACCAAGCCAGTTCCTACGGGGAAGTTCAGACATTGTCTGGAGCTACTCCAGATCTTCCGGTACTAGAGGAAGATGAAGACCCCCTCAGATGTTAGGAGAGTCAGAAGGTGACATTGTGGAGATTTTTCCTCAAGGTGGAGTTTGTTATTATAAGGTGACTTAAATCTCAAGGTAATGCAAATGAGCCTTTTTGTCAGTGGGTCACGGGCCTGACAGAAAAATACATCTGAGGGATGCAGGGGGTGCAGCCCCCCGCAGGGCGGTACACTATGGCGGTTTAGTTTTTCCTTGTATCGAGAGAATGAAAAGATCTCGTTGGGGTTTCTATTGTCTACGGTATCGGGTTTTGGAGCAGTATATAAAGGGGTCCAAGGGTCTGTAAATATGATCACTCACAAAATATAGAAACCCTAGACAAAAGGGTATTTGCCAATATTATTTCTCTCTAAGTATTCTGCAAGACGTTCTCTCTTCTAGGGTTCACTCGAGTTTTTACAACAATTTTTAACCAATTTTTTATATTAATTAAGACAAATATAAGAAATAGTTATGTTCTATCTAATTTTTCGTTCTTAAAAGCGTGAAAGAATAGTCTTACCAATTTGTTCACATTTTTCATCGGCGTATCACACATTGATTGGAGATATTTCATGAAGTAATGAAAAAAAAACTTTTGAAATGAATCCCATAAAATAATCAGACAACTTCAACCGAATTTATGTTTTAAATATATAATTATAGAAACATGTGGTTCACATTTAAACTTCCGTCAAAATATTACGACTAATTCACATTACGAACTAAAGAATGATATATATATACACTACAAAAAATAAGGGTTTTAACATCACTTATATAAGCACTCAACATTACTTTTTAAGTAATGCTCATCACTTATATAAGCACTTAGCATTACTTTTTAAGTAATGTTAATAACTTAGCATTACTTGTTAAAGTAATGTATTATCCAATGATGCTAACTATATTAACATCACTTAATATAATAATGTTAAGTTTAGCATTATTTAATTAACATCATTTTTTCCAATGATTTAGCATTATTTACCCTATATTTTAACATTATTTTTCTATCTTTTAACATTATTTTTCTTATTTTAACATCATTTTTAAAATGATACAATGCAACAATAGAAAATGATGCTAAAATAAAATTTATAATCTTGATTTGGTAACAAAATGAAATTTATAATCTTGATTTGGTAACAAATTAAGATGATTGGTTCATAAACAAATACAAGAAGTTATAATCTTGATTTGGTACCAAATTACAAAAGATCCGTTTTTGATCCATACATAACGAGAGACAAGACTTTTATAGAAATTTCCATGGCACTTAGAGGCTTTTTACCGTGTATCCAATGCAAGATCATGCCAAGTTTCTCCATCTGTTTGCTGGGTTTTCTGATCTGAAACAAGGGCAATACAAAGAAAAGAGGATCATACCTGAAATCCAAATCAACTTCGATTGATAATATTGTAAGTTAGCATCAGACACAACATTTTTGTGTCTGACTTTCCTGCAAATAGTTAAGTATCTGTTAAGTGACGTGGATCTATTTGACACGTCATTCATCGTATATTCTATTGCTTCTTTGTAAAGATAGTGTAGATATTCTGTTGCCTAGTTTAAGGGAGATAATTGATCTTGCGTGATGAGCAAGAGATCCCTCGTAGGGTTTTCTGTGTAATGTATATAAGCCCATTCAAGGGCAGAGTAATATCATCAGAAAATCGATCCAAGAACTTTGTCTTTGTTCATGGTATCAGAGCCTACTGCTTAAAAGAAAAACACGATCCTAAGAATGACGAAACCAATAACCTCATCAAAAGATGAAACCAATGACGAAACCAACAAGGCCATCACGACTTACACAGTGGCGGCGACGGAGAACCCAGGTGCAGTGATTGCACAGATCAAGTTCAACGGAGATAACTTCGACGAGTGGGCGCAGGCGGTGAGGACGGCCCTTCGTGTGAAGAAGAAGTTTGGATTCGTTGATGGAAGTGTGAAAATTCCGGAGATTCAATCAAAGGAATATGAAGATTATGAGTCGGCGAAAGCAATGGTGAGTTTGTGGATTCTGAACACAATCGAGCCAACGGTGCGTCGTACTCTGGGAAACAAGGAAGATCCAGAGGAGCTGTGGAGGGAGATCAAAGATCGATTCTCCGAAGGAAACGGACCTCGAATTCAGGAGATCAAAACAGAGTTAGCAAACTGCAAACAAGAAGGCATGACCATAATCGAGTATTATGGAAAACTGCAGGTACTTTGGGAGGATTTGATGAATTACGACCAGTCACCGAGTTGCAAGTGCGGAGGATGCACGTGTAATCTGAATGCGATACTGGAGAAGAAGAAGGAGGATGACAAAATCCACCAGTTTTTGTTGGGTTTAGATGACGCGATCTACGGCAACGTGAGAACATCGATTGTGACCACAGATCCACTGCCCAACATGAATGCAGTGTATTCAAAGGTTAAGTCGGTTGAGCGGATTCGCACGGTGGTTCGTGGACGCGAGAATACAACAGCCCAAGCCGCGTTTAATGCTCAGTCATCACAGAGTGCGTTGATGGCGAGAGCAGAAAACAGAGGAGAAGATAAGAAGCGTCTTATGTGCACATCTTGCAAAAAGACGGGACACACGGCTGACACCTGCTTTCAAGTGATCGGTTATCCCGATTGGTGGGGAGAAAGATCACGAGGAAGTGGAGGTGGAGGTAGAGGAGGCGGAAGAGGCAGAGGTACGGGTGTTCGTGCTAATGCGGTGGTTGCTGGGAACGTGAGTGCTGATGCGGAGAGGTCTGGGTTTACTGGTCTCAACAATGAGCAGTGGTCATCTCTCATCAAGCTCTTGGAGGATCAGAACAAACCGCGTCTTAACGGTAAGATCGAAACCTTGGAATGGGTGTTAGATACCGGAGCCTCTAATCATATGACCGGAAATTGTGATTATCTAGTTGATACGAAGTATATTCTGCCTTGCTCTATTGGATTGCCAAATGGAAATAACTCGATATCGAAAGTAAAAGGAACAGTTGTGTTTGATGATGAGTTTAGACTCAAGAATGTGTTGCTTGTGCCAGATTTGCGTTGCAACTTGATTTCAGTATCGCAGTTGATTGCGGATTCAGATTGTGTTATGCAGATTGCTAACATCGGATGTGTTCTCCAGGACCGTACCACGAGGAACCTGACTGGAGCGGGTGAGCTAAGGAATGGTCTGTATTTCTTTCGTCGGATGACGACGTTTACTGCTTTGCGTATGAATAAGGAAGGAGCTGAAGATGTGTGGCATCAACGGCTAGGACATCCATCTAATACTACATTTGATTTGTTTCCGTCTATTGATAGTAGAAATAAGGATTTCTCCACGTGTGAGACGTGTTTGAGAGCAAAACAGTGTCGAGAAGTGTTTCATTTGAGTGATAATAAAAGTGAAGCTATTTTCGATATGTTACATGTTGATTTATGGGGTCCATATCGGGAACCAAGTCTTTGCAATGCTTACTACTTTCTCACAATCGTAGACGACTACTCACGAGCAGTTTGGGTATACTTGCTCAACGATAAAACACAAGTTAGACAGACCTTGCGAAACTTCTTAGCTTTGATAAAAAGGCAGTTTGATAAATCTATCAAGATTTTGCGAAGTGATAATGGGACAGAGTTCTTATGTATGACGACTGAGTTACAAGAACAAGGGGTTATTCATCAAACTTCTTGTGTTGGCACTCCACAACAGAATGGAAGAGTGGAAAGGAAGCATCGACATATCTTGAATGTTGCGAGAGCTCTTCTATTTCAGTCATCACTGCCGAACAAGTTCTGGGGAGAAACGATCTTGACAGCAGCTTATTTGATAAATCGAACGCCATCGAGTGTGTTGAAAGGTAAAACTCCTTTCGAAATGATTTATGGAACGGTACCAAGTTATGATAACTTGAGGGTTTTTGGTTGTTTGGCATTTGCACACAATCAGAAACGGAAAGGAGATAAGTTTGCATCGAGAAGTAGAAGATGCATTTTTCTTGGCTATCCTTTTGGAAAAAAGGGCTGGAATTTGTTTGATATTGATACAGAGGAGATTTTCGTATCTCGTGATGTGGTCTTTTTAGAAGACACATTTCCAATGAAGAAAAATGTTTCCTCGGATTTAAGTTCTGATAATCTTGATTGTTTTGCTGAAGTAGAGTTTGCTGCACCAGCTGTTGACAATGCTGGTGCGCAAGTGACTGCGATTGAGCAACACGGAAACACTGTTGCTCGTGAGTATGAAACGCCGCCTGTACCGCTCGAACCAGATAACCATGTTGAACAATCAGCACCGTCAACACAAGCTGGTGTAACAGCCATGTCAGATGCGATTGAAACAGGGGATATCGCGGACAGGGGGGGTTCTACGATTGAACAAGTTGTGGAAGAGACTGAAATTGATAATATGGGCAAAGGGATGAGACAGACCAAGAAACCGGCTTACCTGGATGATTATGTCTTGAACACATTGAAGATTGATGGGAAAATCATTACACATTCCGACGATGGAGAATCATTTACTTGTGAGTATCCGATATCTTCATCTCTTGACTCCACGAACTTCTCTGTCCAATTTCGTGCATTTTTGATTGCTGTGACTGAGGGTGTTGAACCTTCAACATTTCGTGATGCTGTGGCTTATGCTGAATGGAGGGATGCTATGAAGAAAGAAATTGATGCTCTCGAGGACAATGAGACATGGGAATTGGTCAAATTACCTCCGGGAAAACGGGCCATAGGGAGCAAATGGGTATTTAAGATTAAATACCGGTCTGATGGTACGATTGAGAGACATAAGGCTCGTCTTGTGGCACTTGGAAATCGACAAGTCGAAGGTTTTGATTTCAAGGAAACATTTGCACCGGTTATCAAGATGACAACCGTGAGATTATTTCTGAGTGTGGCAGCTGCAAGGAACTGGGATCTCCATCAAATGGATGTCCATAACGCCTTCTTACATGGGGATTTAGACGAAGAAGTTTACATGAAACCTCCACCAGGTTTCCGTTCGAATGATCCTGATCTCGTGTGTCGTCTCAAAAAATCGTTGTACGGATTGAAGCAAGCTCCTCGGTGTTGGTTTGCTAAACTTCGATCTGCATTAACGGCTTATGGTTTCCGTGAGTCATACTCTGACTACTCTCTTTTTTCAATTCGATCTGGAAAGAGTGAGATGTATGTCTTAGTATATGTGGATGATTTAATCATTGGTGGTAATGATGTGGATATGATTCAACGTTTCAAGAAATACTTGGGTGATTGCTTTCATATGAAAGACCTTGGAACCCTTAGATATTTCTTGGGCATAGAGGTTGCACGCAGAGATGATGGGATTTTTCTGTGTCAGCGGAAGTATATTCTTGATATTATTAATGAAGCAGGTTTGATGGGGTCTAAGCCTGCTCCAACGCCACTTGAGCAACAACATCGGCTGGATATCTCTAAGAGCTTGTTGCTCACTGATCCGGAACGGTATAGGCGATTAGTTGGTCGTTTGATCTATCTATCTGCGACTCGGCCTGATCTGACTTACACAGTCCATATCTTATCCCGGTTCATGAAATCCCCTCGCCAAGATCATTGGGAAGCTGCGTTACGTACTGTGCGCTACTTGAAAGGAACGCCAGGACAAGGTGTGTTTTTGGCAGCTAAAAGTGACTTGCGTTTACATGCTTGGTGTGACTCGGACTGGGCGGGTTGTCGAACGAGTCGTCGATCTATCAGTGGCTGGTTAGTTACTCTTGGGGACTCTCCCGTCTCTTGGAAGACTAAGAAACAAGATGTGGTTTCAAGATCATCAGCTGAAGCTGAATATCGGTGCATGGCATTAACTGTTTGCGAGGTGAAATGGTTGTGTGCTCTCCTCTCTGATTTTCGTATTGATCATTCTCGGCCTGTTGATCTTCATTGTGATAGTCAAGCCGCTTTATATATTGCTGCAAATCCGGTGTTTCACGAGCGAACGAAGCATATCGAGATCGACTGTCATTGTGTTCGAGATGCTATTCAAGATGGACGTATTCGAACTCGGAAGGTGGCTTCTCGTGACCAAGCTGCTGACGTTTTTACCAAGGCATTGGGGAAGCGGGAACTTGATCATTTGTTTCCCAAGTTGGGCATTCGTAATCCGCACGCTCAACTTGAGGGGGGGTGTTAAGTGACGTGGATCTATTTGACACGTCATTCATCGTATATTCTATTGCTTCTTTGTAAAGATAGTGTAGATATTCTGTTGCCTAGTTTAAGGGAGATAATTGATCTTGCGTGATGAGCAAGAGATCCCTCGTAGGGTTTTCTGTGTAATGTATATAAGCCCATTCAAGGGCAGAGTAATATCATCAGAAAATCGATCCAAGAACTTTGTCTTTGTTCAGTATCAGTAACAACTGAAGCATGCATCTTGGTTCCCTTAGAAGATCATTGTTAACTTGCAAAAAGTAAGACAATGCTTTAAAACTCTACAAAGCACACACAAAGATTGATCCAAATATCATTATTATAGTCCTCATCATTAACATGATGAATGATCATAAGGTGATGCTTAACCTGTATAGAAGGAACTGAGAAATGTCCCAAATCTGCAAACATTGCTTCGGCTCCTGCGTGGTTTCAAACACTCTGTAAGAATCAAAAAGGAAGGTCCAAATTCAATCTCAACTGTAAATGCAGCAAAAGTTACACCTTATGGATCCAAATCTTTTGGTAAACTTTGTTACAGCAAATACAATACAATTGAGACTAACCTGACATAGCTGGTGTGAAAATTCCATCGCCAATAATCATGGAAGTTACCATTAGTACTAAAAGAAGAAGAAGAGTTTTCAAGTACCCTTTTGTCTCTAAAGCTTCTTTAATGCCCAGAGCTCGTTCCAGCTCAGGAGTTGGGAGTTTAAGCCTAAAACTCGAGATATGCTCATCTACAGGTTGTTGATTAGGCAGCTTATTCACCTTTGCATTCCTACAAATCAGCGAATAGCACGTACATTACAACCTTACTCGGTAAATAAATCAAATAGAAATTATAGTGGGAAGAAAGAGATACTTACCAGGATTCCCAATACGATGAAGAGTTCCTTCAGATATATTAGAGTTCCACAGATTTGAGATGGGCATGTCTCAGCAATATAGAGGGAGAGCCCCCATGCATTGCCTATCAAACAAAACCACCTTACATTAAACAGCAATCAACAACAAAAGTGACAAAGAAACAAGACAATATTCAAGGGTTTCCAGAGCTCACCAAACCAATACCCAAGCCTACCAACTAACCTAAGATTCAAGCGTTGAACCAAAGACTTCAAGGCCGGGAACACTAACCTAAGATTCAAGCAAAATGACTGTTAACATCAGTGGGATGCAAAGGTCAATCGGGCCAAAGACTTCAACATTCAATGATACATAAGGCATTGTTCACAGATGATTGCACAGGCAAACCAAACCTGTTAACTCAGGAATTGAAAAATTCTAGAAACAGTTAAATTTCTAAATTGAGAATGCTCAAATCTAGAATGTACAACTCCCGGATATACCATGTTTGTCACTCCTAAACCACTCAAGACTCATTACAGTTAGAACTAGTAAGCTATGCAAAGAATTTCCTAAATACTAGGTTTCAATGAAAAATACAAAACAAGACTCACCAAGCTGTTTAGTTCACGAAGCCTGCCACAAGAAATTAGATAAAAGAATCAAAACAGGACATCGAAAATATATCATGGAAAAATGTATCCAAGAACTTACCTCTGAAACTGCTTTGTGTCAATGAAATTTAAGCAAAGCTGCAAATCAAACGAGCAGTAGTGGTTTAGAGAATTTGAAAACTCAAAGCTAAATTGGAAATAATTCGCACATGAGAAGAAATACAAAGAAGAATGACATCACAGGAAATACAATACAATCCTGGAAAAATCTACAGCAGCTTCGTTCATAAATTGTGACGACAACTCAAAATTCAGCTATACATATCTTAAACAAGTCAAATCTTTCGCTAAACATCAATCTCTATTAAACGAGCTTCACAAATTCAAACGAGAAATCAACGACTAAGAAACTATCATCCAGATTCCAACTCGAACAAAAAGCACCGGAAATTTCACTGAAAATATTACGACTAATTCACATTATGAACTAAAGAAATATATATATATATATATATATATTTAATTACTATCAAAACTATTACAACCGTAACTACTATAAAAAACTATTACATATTAATTTCATGCATTCGTTTGGGATTTCTTTATCATATTTACCAAATCCATCATTCCAAATTCATCTTTTCAAATCCATATGGATAGTAATTAAAAATTCTTATTCGGACTATTGAGATTCATGGGATCAACCGGACATTGTGACAACAACCTTTACTCAAACTTTTTGGACTTATGAATTCAACCGAAAATATTAATGTAAATACGAATAAATCTCACTAACAAACCAAACATAAAATAAGAATAATAATCGTGAAGAAGAAGGTAATCAAAATGATAACAGATCCTTTGATTAAACTTTAAATGATCCAAAAAAACTGCCAACGAATGAGAGAAAAAAACATTGAGAAAAACTTATTGAAAAATAGCCGCTTCAAAGATATTCTTTAAAAATGAGGTTTTTTGTTCCTAAAGAATCAAGGATATTTCTTAAAAATTATGTAAAATTTTTAGTTGCCAAAACAATTAAACGCAAATTAACATCTTATTTGAACCATGAAAATGATAAGATATCAATAAATTTTTGTTTTGCTTGGTATGAAACATACATGAAAAATCATAAATAACACAATATAAAAATTAGAATTATGATAATTATAAGAAATCAATACCTTTTCGTTTGGCTTGATATGAAACAAACCTGCAAAATCATAAATAAAACGATATACAATTTGAACAATGATAAGATATTAATATCTTATTTAAACCATGATAATGATAAGAAATTAATACATTTCATTTTGTTTGGTATAAAACAAACTTGCAAAATCATAAATAACACAATATAAAAATTAGAACTTTGATAATTATAAGAAATCAATATTTTTTGGTTTGGCTTTATATGAAACAAACCAGCAAAATTAAAAAAAATAGAACAATATAAAAATTAGAATAATGATAATTATAAGAATCGATACCATTCTGCAAGTTTGTTTCCTAACAAACCTGCAAAATCATCAGTAACACAATACAAATTAGAACTATATTAATTTCGATATAACAGAAAATCGATATGTTGGTGTTAAATGAGCGTAGTAGAAAATCTATTTGTAGGAATCAATTGATTTATGGTTGAACTAATTTAAAGAAATCTTCTATTGGAATATTGGAATATGCTTTAGAAATATTTTTTTAAAATCAAATTAAAAAGATATTTGTGTAGCGAGCAAGTTAAAAATATATATTTACTAATCTAGTGACATTTTAAAGGAATATTGAATATCTTCTAATAAAAGCTAACAAAAATTATTATAATCTTTTTTAAATATATGGGCATTTGAAAATAAAATCCGGCTCAATATAGAAATTGTTTCAAATAAAGTAGATAAATAATCATATTTTGAATGCTGTTAATGGGATTTTTTTTTGTCATCCTCCTAATGAGATTAGGAACATTACGATTGAATCATGTTTATGGTGATGAGAGGCTTTATGTTTATCGTGATTTTTCTCACTTTTTAAAATAGAATCAAATTTTTAGTTAAATTTAAAATGAAGTATTATATGCAACTAAAAATCAATAAACTAAGAATATATTAAAATCTTAATAACAAATTTAAAATTTGTTAGATTTCAAAAATATATTATTAGAAAATATTCATTAAATTATTATTTTTTCAAATTCGAATAAATAAGATATTGAGAAGATATTGTGCTTTTTTAGGAAAGTGAATTAATTAAATGAATTAAAACGACTTGATAGTATTCACTTAAATAAGTTATTTTTGGTCTTGTCATGTCACACTTTTAATTAGCTTCCGCCAAAAATTACTTCTAATTTAAAAATATAGATATTATAGAATATTGTCTAAAATCAAATGTTGGAATTTAATATTTTCAACTAAGAAATTCCACCAAAACACCTTAAAACCACAACAACTTCCATAAAGTTTGCTAGTCAAAATATTTTTGATAACAATAAATTTTAAGTACATTTAAAATTAAAAATTTAATCACCCAATTTTAAAAAGATCTTTTAATAAAATTAAGAAATTGGACTGAATAATAGGCAAATGGACCAACTTTAAATAAATAACATGCCTTAAAAAAATTAGGATTCTAATATTAAAGACCTGTTATACCATTCGGTAATTAGTATTTTCTATCTTAGTATCTCATTGCTGCATAAGATAACATTTTATATGATTAATAGTTAGATATCTCCAGAAGAATATGACCAATTTTCTCGATTCACTTAGATGAGTTCCAAGTAAGAAATAAGTATTTTACAATGTTTGGACTCATCCATGTACCGTGCACAAAAAATTTGAAGACAGATAGACTAACACGGAGTACCCGCCTAAAACCGTTATATTCAATCCACATTAGACCGGAGCCACCAAGCTGGATTAGTAAAAAAATACATTTTTTAGTTTATCTTGTTGACAAAAAAAAGTTAGATATCTTATAAATATGTCATAAAATTAGTTAGTTATGGTTTGATATAGTCAACTAATAATTTCCGAAGATGTGATTGTATTTTGTTTTAGGTATTTTCTTCTACAATGGTATAGTTAACGATATGCATTTAGCATTAATGGTTTTGTTTCTCATTGTTACATAAGACCATTTTGTGTGATTAATAATTAACTATCTTAGAAATACAGATATATCATAAAATAATTAATTATGTTTTGATATAGTCAACTAATAATTTGAAAAAAATGTGGATGTGTTTTGATTCATGTATTTTCTTCCGCTATGTTATGTTAACTATGATAATGTACTATTAATGATTTTATCTTATTGTGACATAAAACATAATTTTGTGATTAATAGTTAGCTATTGTAGAAATAATTATATATGTCATATAAATAGTTAGCTATGTTTTGATATAATCAACTAATAGTTTGTCAAGATGTCAGAGGCATATTAGTATTTTCTTTTATCAAATAACTATATTTGACACGTTAAATGTAATATTACACCGATTAAACCTTTTAAATTTATGTTTGAATAATAAAACATTTATCTTTTTAATACAAATCACTCTAAATCTTATATTGAATACCCTCAGTTACATCAGTTTTTTAGTTTTTTTTTTCATGAGTTTGATTTGTAAAATTTTTATATTTTTATTAATCATACCAAAATAAAACTAAATTACATTAGCTTTTCATGAAAAGAAGTTGGTTAACAATTACATCAGATTTTTTGTCCAAATCAATTTCCTTATATTTTTTGAAAGAATTCGAAAGTGAAGGCCGTAAGGTGTGTTACTTCAAAATTTTTCAGTTATTTCTCAGGTTCGAAGACAGTTTTTGCAAACTCCTATTTAAACAGTAACTCTTCGTACTAAAGATGCTTTGAACCCGATATACAAAGAAACCAACCTCTTTGTGTTACTATTAGACTACCAACATTTTGGTTCAACATTTGCAAATTGTTGCAGAAAAAGAATATGTATGGAACAATGAGTATTGAGATTCATATATTATCTTTTTTGAATGAATGTAAAATTTATTCAAATCACAAACCATTTTACATCAAGTGCAACTTTATTATTTTGTTTCCTAAGTATTAGTGAAACTATTAATGAAAGAATCAAAAGAATTGCTAAGGTTGAGTGATTGTTGGCTGCCTTGAGACAAACCAGATTTGTAACCCATCTTCAAAGTCTTGTCTCTCATGCTTTAAGGATAAAATCTTGTTGCGAACTGCTCTGTCAATAAATTTCAGAAGCTTTTGGTGATGTTGCGACTCTTCACCATGTTTCTTCGAATTTCTCTCCCTCCAAATCGAATGTATTGCAGTTTGGAATGTGTATCTTATCAAAAACAGTTTGGTACTGTTCGAATTTTCGGCAGACAATATGTGGACCATATCATCCCATTCGCAGGTGAATTGAACTCCGAAGAGTCCACGGATACGAGGGTCTTAAATATTTGCATAATATTGACAAGAAAATAATAGGTGTTGCCTTGTCTCGAGATGGCTTGAACAGAGAGTGCAGCTTGCGTCAACATTACTCCATCTCTGCATCCTTGCCCCAGTGGAAATTCTGTCAAGCATTGTTAACCACAACATAAATGAATGTTGTAGGGTATTATGCTTTAACCAAACACAACTACTTCAAGCACAACTTGTATGTCGCACATGAATGTTTTGCCATGTTTGCTTCATCGAGAATGTATCTTTGAATTTGTCATCCTTATGCCTCCAAAGGGTTGTATCTTTTGCCGCATCATCAACCAAATGTCTCAGACTCTCTATCTCATTTTCAACATCATTCAGAACTTGCAGCATGTGCCGGCGTCTTCTATGGTTTTGAAAAACCTCATTGACTGTTGCAGAATTAGAAATTCCCATGTCAATGATCCCATGATTTCTCAATATATCATTTAACCGACCTTGCTCCATCCACCAGTCATACCTCTATGATGTCTCTCAGCCATTGTTTATTAACATCTTATGGAATGATCTAGCTTGTTCCCTTAGCATGAGGATTTTCCTCCACATCCAAGATCCTCTGCACGTTTTATCACTTATCGACCAAAAATATCATTTTCTTATCATATAAACATTGATCCATTTCACCCAGATGGATGAATGAGATGAGGTGATGCGCCAGACAAGCTCGAAACCCATGGCGAGACTGATTTCTTTTAGAAGTCTTAGACTTAATCCTCCCTCCTCTTTCGGTTTACATATATCATTCCAACTCACTTTTGCTTTCATTGAGCTCAGATTTGGACCTGACCAAAGGAAAGCTGAACATAGTCTTTCAATCTCCTTTAAACAACTTCTTCGTAATCTGAAGGCAGCTAACCAAAAATTCTTTAGAGTCATGATCACATAACTTATCAACTGCAGCCTCCCAGCATATGACAAGAATCTGCATGTCCATGATCCCATTCGTTTTTTATTCTTTCAATTAGCGACATGTAGTTTGCGGCTTTCATTCTCTTTAGGAGTAAGGGAAGACCAAGATAGCGTACTGGAAGCTGACATGAAGCGAATGGGAAGGATGAGAGAAAAGCTGTTTGGTTAGTATATGATACCCCTGCCATAAATAGTTTTGATTTTTCAAGACTGAGCTTGAGTCTAGAATAAGTTGCAAAGGTTTCAAAAACGCCAAGGACACCCTCTATGGATCGTTTTTTTCCATCAGCGAAGACCATTGTATCATCTGCAAAACATAAATGGGTTAGAGATATGTTCTGGCAGCGAGAACGATCTCTGATTACTTTGTTCACAACAACTTTATCCAACATTCGAGAGATGAAATTGATACATACGACAAATTGATACTTCATGTCCGATAAACTGCAGTGTCGCACCGCCTCATCAAAATCTCGCATTCCTGCAGTAAATACCGAATGATTCACATCGTCAGAATGCTCATCTTCGGCTAATGTTTCATTAAGTAACCCAATCACTATCCATGCTTTCCCTCTGAATAGCGAAGAATCGCGGAGAAGCTTTAAATATTTCCATAGATCCTTCCTAGTTTCCATTAGATTAGCTGTGTAAACGAAAGAGCATAGAAACTCCTCAACAATACCCTCCAACAAGACATAAACAATTATAAGTTGATTACTTTTATAAATCGGCGTTATCCGGACCGAAGGTCCCCATATAATCCAAATATTTCCCCTATTACTTTCTTCATAATTTGACATACCATACCACCCTTTAAAGATAGTAGCCATGATCCGCTCAGCCTTCGTTTCCTTCACTCTAGTTTCCAGTAGGCAGCCGAATTGAAGATTTTTATTCTTTATCCATTTGTTTACAATGGTATGTTTATTCTTCTTGTTGAAACCTCTAATATTCTAGGAAAATCATGCCATTAAGATGATTTCCTAGAAAGTTTCCGATTACAATTGCCAACTCCATCTTTAATCAACTTCATATTAGAAACATCTCCAATATCTTGTGATTCGTTTTTGATGCTCTTGGAAGATTAAGACGTTGAGATAATGTTCCAGCATCCGTACCTTTAACCTTATCCAACTCTTTTGAGGTCTCACTTGGTTCAGTAACTTCGTCAGCCATAGAAAAGCCATCAGAATTTTCAGCCTTATTTCCCTCAGAATTTTGTAGCCTTATTTCCCTCATCCCAGCAGTTTGTGCTTCCTCCACCTCCAAGTCAGTTTGGTCCTTTTGTAAAATAGTTTGATCCTCATCCAAAGGATGACCATTATCTTCAGCTTCAAGAAGAACTGAGTATCGAGATGGGGAAGCAATTTATACCTGCCCGTACTCAAGTCGCATAGGCTTCACTAAATTCCTTCCCACTTGCGATGACACACATCTGACCATTTCTTATCAATATGTCCTTTTTCAATCTTGTTCTCAACTACTTATGTACTGCCATTCTCTGTGGCTATTTCTTCAGGAGTAGCATTTCTCTTATCCAAGCCTTCTTCATCCATTGTTTCCTTCTCCACAATGGCTGAAGCAGTATCAACTTGAGGATGCACCAAGAGGGACAATTCTTTCAATGGACTTATCCTCTTCTTATTAGCAATGAATAATGTTTCTAAATGACCCAATTTCCCGTATATTTTACACTTCTAAGGAGAACTCAATCAACGATGATTCCCATTTCTATAAAAACTGATTTTCCTTGGCAATTCTTTCGAGTGTCAGCTTTTACAAAAATAATGTGCCTTCTCCAAATCCGAGCATGAAGCTGTATGTGGGTGTAAGTGTATTGGTGCTCCAACAGTACTTGTGATAAAACTAAGACCATCCCACGAGTACATATTGAGAGGAGCGTTCTTTAGATGAACCCACAAAGGAAGTGAAGTAATCTCCAGCAACTCCTCTTCATCTGCCGTAAGAGACCATTAGAAACCATCATCGGAACTCCTGCTATCGTCCACATACCCTTCCTCAAAATTCTTGTTCTCATATGCATACTAGGAACCTTGAATCTTATTGTTTTTGAATCCACATCAAAAACGTCGACCTTATCCCCTTGTGACCATATTTTGTTCACAGTCATATGAAGTTTTGCTATGAGCAGAGCAGATGAGAGGAATTTACCAATTAAAAAGTCTTCCCACAGTGGGATTCCTTTCTCAATGATCTCCTATGGAATTTGCACACAACCTTTCCCATCTTTGCCTGAGATTTGAACATCAAATTTTTTCAATTGATTATTATTTTGAACCAAACCATCCCAAGAGCCTGCCGCTATCTCATTCACCTGAATTTGACTGCATGAATCTACATGTGCTGCTGCCGGAGATGGTGGTGGTGACGCCATCTTCTCCTAAAAAAAAAAACAGGGTTTTGCTTGCTTAAACCTGAAATCGTATATAAATCGCCCTTTATTAAAATGGTGTGTTTCCACCATCTCGAACCCTCTAGTTACCTAGTTCCGAGATTCATATATTATCGTCTTCTTGGCTAAACAATCTGCGGCCGCATTTATTAACCGGTTACTGAATGAGAGCTTAATTTCATTGAGGCTTGATCTCCAAGCTTGGATTGTCGAAACATAATGTTGCACTTTGAGATCAGTGTGGCCTTCCATTAGTAATCGAGATGTCTAACCGAGAGACATCGGAGCAATCACCTTCAAAATCAATTGTTATATACCCAAAAGACCAGCAAGCCTGAAGAGTCCAATTGAGATCAGAGCATTCCGCTTCAGTAACAGAGAACCGTCCTTGGAATCCCTCCCCCCCACTGCGCAATCAAAGAAGTAGCCATTGGAGTTTCTGACAATCCTTCATTTACCTGAGTCAGTATTTCCTTTATGGTGGATATATTGTTGACAAAAAGGCTCATTTACAATAGATTTTGATTTATTATTTTGTTAATAGTATAATTTTTAAGATATGAAGGAACATGGTAACATAAAATATGAAGTTATTCAATTAAAATTTTGTTTATTCTTAAAAACAACATAAACTAAATTTTGTACAGAGGCTTATTTATGTGTTTTCCCGCCAAAACGCGATTTTCCGGTTTTCCGCCAAAAATGGATTTCATGTTTTCCTCAAAAAGTATGATACCATGTTTTCTTGCCACAATCTTGATTTCGGAGTTTCTCGCTAAAATGTGATTCTGTGTTTTCTCGTTAAAACGTGATTTTTTTCTCAAAAATTTAAAATTAACCTTATGTTTAACCATTTGTATTTTTACGTTAATAAGTTATTAGTGTTATATTTTGATATTAAATATAAATTTAAAATATTATAATTTTTAGATGGTAATGAAATGCCATTAACGACCATGGACAGCCTATTTGGACATGGTCGTTACTGACAAATGGACAATATTTGGACATGAACAGCTCATTTGACAGTTCTAATTTTTTATAAACACAGACTACTGACATTGACAGACATACTCCCAAAGAGACTCATAGAGATAGTCCCAAGGAACACACACGCATCATAAATCTCTAAAGGAAAGCATACTAATATGTGCGACTTGGGGTGTAGTCCATTGTTCCGTGCTCTGATCCACTAAAGCATTAGTGGCTTATATATAATCACCATTCATGATGGCTCGAAAGATATCTTTCTTTCTTTCTGTTTGTAATGCATTCTCTTTTTTTCAATAGAAAAAGATAAAATCTAGCTTGGCTATATTATAGTCACTCTCTGGTTTCTAGACCTTGAAAAGCCTAACTAGGACCATGATGACAACTCTGAATCCCTCGTTTTCTATCGTGCGCACATCATTATTGTTGGTGTTATGTCATGTATGGTAAAACAGAGATTCATCATCAAGATTTTTTCTTAAACTTTGAGTGGTCCAGCCACTCAAATAACCCTCTAAGCATGCACTTTCTTGTGGTCCACTTTTCTTCCACCTTAGTTGTATCAATATACCGGTTAGTTCATAACCGGTGAAGGTTGACATTGGTTCTCTCCTAAACCACATGTTCTAGCTTATATATCTTTTTAGTACAGAGAATTAAAGTCTTATTGAGGATGGCGAAGGCTTCAATAATTATAGAGGTGTTATTAAAGATCACAATTAATTAACATATTCAATTTATTATACACCTGACCCACATTCAAAGTGTGAATGTGATGAATGCACACAAAAAGACAGATTCGGGTTCTCACTGTTGGAACAATTATTTAATAAAGACATGTTAAGACATGAGCTTTATTAAAAAGTGTTTGTGTGAAAAGAAATGTGTTAAGCCCATAATGATATGGAAGGAAAATTTTCTAATTTGTAGAAACTTGCTAGACAAGTAAATTTCCAATTTGTGGAAACTTGCTAGATAAGTAAAATTTCCAGTTTGTGTATACTTGTTACACAAGTAAATTTTCATTTTGTGGAAACTTGATAGACAAGTAAATTTTCATTTTGTGGAAACTTGCGAATCCTATATAAAGGACCCCTGAGCCTCTTTTGTAGAGCATCCAGAAAGAAATTCACACAGAGAAAAACACAAACAAAAGTTCCTTCAATTTTCTTCTGTTTTAGGTTAGTGTCTAATTCGAGAGTATCGTAGTTCATATGTTCGACATAACCGATATCGAGTGTTGCAATACGGTTTCATATGGTTGTATCCTGGGACTCATGAATCTTGATTTGACCTGTCACACTACGGGTGATTCTTTGAGTTAAGGAAAGAGATCAAATCTCGCCTCCATATATTCTGACTTCTATTCCTTCTTTCAAATCGTTTTGATATCGTTTCCTTAACGCTTATGTTTTATTCGTGATTAAATCACTTTTAACGTAGTGCTGTAAATTTTGGTTTTAAAATCTTAACTCAAAGAAATCCGTTTTTGTTTTATGAACATCAAACGGATTTTAATCGCGAGTAAATAAACGTTTTCAAACGATTTCTCTTCCGCTTATGATACTAAGAACGTTATCAACGCTAAATGTAGCAAGGATTTGTTAATGTAGAGGCGGACTAAAACCTGTTTTCAAAACGGTTTTGAAGATAAAACGCAGCGTATATCGCGAATCGTTTCGTAGCGATCTTCGTGATTACTTTTGTGCGTTTCATACAAGTTTATTGATTGCGATCGATAAACTGTTTCACTGTAATTTCTGAACGGTTTATAATCATTAGAATCGCAGTTTATTGGAAATTAAACCCGATTATCAAACGTGTTTTAAACGCTTTGACGAATGCTCTGCGGAGATTCGATGTTGAGAATGCGCTTTTAGCGGTTCTAATCGGTTCGATAATGGTTTGTGTAAATTGCGATTTAAATTCCATATCGAAGCAAAGAGTGTATTCGGATTTTGACCGAATTCTCTTTCCGTTTAATTATATATTAATTAAAACGGTATTGATTAGGGTTTCGAAAACCCTAAATATGTCAACGACATAATCGTTTATGAGAGAAGCTAGATCTTAGTCTGGTTCTCTTTGGTTTAAAGGTTTTGGTTAATTGGTCAAAGTGAGTGGACCAATTGAACTAATTTGCTTATGATTATTCCACGAACTGGATAATCTTCAACAATAAAGCAATTTATTCTTATGGATAAAATTGTCTTGTAGTTGTCTTTGCATGAGACAAGCTTGTTACGCTTGTAACTGTAATTTAAACAAATATGTTTTAAAGTGTTTAATCACTAGTAAAGTGATGTGTTTGGGGTTTGATTAGTATATTAATTCAGTTTTGTTCTCGTTAACGGACTTGAGTTTCAATATAGCTAACCACACTTCTGTGATTCGCAACGTATCTAGTGAGCCGATACTCCAAATTGCGGTTTGGAAGAGGTCAGCCACTTGTGATCTCATGTGAAGTTCTTAAGAAAAGGTCACAAACATGACAAGGTGAATCATAATGCTAACTCATTGCAAAGTTAAAAGAATGGCTCAAGCCAATTGATCAAGATAGACATGTGTGGTGTTATCTCTGAAGTCAATATAGTTGAGCATAACCCACATGAGTGGAGGTATGATACCGGTGTGACGGTTCATATATGTTGATAAGGGAATGTTTCCCGCAGAACTAGAAGTTGTTCATGGAAAAAATGCACTTTTAAAAGCTGCAGGTTGTGGTGAAGTGGTGATAAAGCTCACTCTCACCAATGTCAATCATGTGTCAGATTTGCGAAAAATCTGATTTATAGCACAATGCTAAGTAAGCATGAACTCACTGTCAATTTCGAAGCTGATTAGCTTGTATTGACAAAGAATATTGTATATGTAGACAAAGGTTTGTTAAGGACGGGCTGGTCCGAATTAATTTTGAGACAGTCGTACTTAATATTAATGTAACCAACGAATGTGACATTAATGAAAAGAAACCAATTGCTTATGTTTCAGAATTTCCGAACGTTTCGGCCATGTTATATTTGAGTCTATGAGTAGATTTATGAACATGAATAAGATTCTGAAATACAAAATAAGCAAAGTGTGAATTTTGTGTCCAAGCCAAACTCACAAAAAAAAAAACGCCATCACCGAGTGTACAAAAAAAAATCGAACCTCTAGGTTTAATTCACACGAATTTGTGTGATTTAAAATTTGTGCAAACTAGAGGTGGAAAGAAGTACTTCGTAACTTTCATAAATGATTGCACTAGATATTGCTATGTGTATCTATTACGAAGTAAAGATGAAGCCTTGGACAAGTTAAAAGAGTACAAGCTCTAAGTTGAAAACCAACTTGATAAAACTATCAAAATGGCTAGAAGTGATCGAGGAGGTTAATACAATGAACCTTTCGATGCGTTATGTAGAGAACATGGTATCATTCATCAAAACAACCACTCCTTACTCACCAGAGTCTAATGGAGTTGCGGAACGAAAGAACCGAACTCTTAAAGAGATGATGAATACAATATTGCAGGAATCTGGGTTAGCCCAGAACATGTGGGGGGGGGGAAGCGTTGCTTACCTGAACTAATACCACACAAAGTGACTGGAAAAACTCCATATGAAATTTGGAAAGGTAAAGTACCATCGTAAAAATACATGAAAGTGTGGGGGTGCTTGGCAAAAGTAGCAGTACCACTCCCAAAAAGGTCACCATCGGACCTAAGACATAGACTGCATATTCATCGGATATGCACATAATAGCAGTGTCTATCGTTTTCTGGTATATAAGTCAGATATACCAGATATCCATGTGAACACGACAATGGAGTCAAGGAACGTTTCCTTCTTCGAAGATGTGTTTCCATGCAGGGATAAGGGAAATCCTAAGAGAACTCGTGATGAACGAGATGCTAGCAATGAGGCAAGCATTTCTGGCACTTCTACAAACGAAGTTGCAGAAGAAATTGAACTTAAACGCAGCAAGAGAGCTCGTGTAAACCTCTTGGGTGCAAATGGATCTTTGCTATAAAGATGAAAATAGATAGATCCACAGATAAGTACAAGGCCAGACTTTTGGTGCAAGGATTCCGACAAAAGAAGGGTTGGATTACTTTGACACCTATTCTCCGGTAACGAGAATAACTTCAATTCGTATGCTGATTGGAATTACAGCATTAAGAGATCTTGAAATCCATCTAATGGATGTAAGAACTGCCTTCCTAAATAGATATTTAGAAGATGAAATCTACATGCATCAACCTGAGGGTTATGTCGCTCCGGAACAGGAGAAGAAAGTGTGTAGACTTGTGAAGTCATTATATGGACTTAAACAAGCGCCAAAACAATGGCACGAAAAGTTTGACAAGGTAATGATGTCAAATGGCTTTCACACTAATGAATGTGATAAGTGTATATACATCAAAAGTACTCCTCATGGATACATTTTGCTCTGTTTATACGTCGATGACATGCTCATCATGGGAAGCAGTAAGGATATCATCAAACAAACTAAGAACATGCTTAGTGGGAAGTTTGATATGAAAGGCTTGGGACTAGCAGATGTAATTCTGGGAATTAAGATCACTCGAAATTCCGAAGGAATAATCTTGTCTCTAGATCGTTATGCTGAAAAGATCCTAGAGCGGTTTAAGAACTACTCAAACGGGATAGCGAAAACTCCGGTTGACCCTCAACTTCACTTGACAAAGAATTCAAGTGAACATGTATCACAGGTGGAGTATGCAAGAGTGATCGGGAGTCTAATGTACTTGACGAATTGTATAGACCCGATTTAGCGCACTCAGTAAATGTACTAAGTCGCTACACGAGTAATCCAGGTCATACTCATTGGAAAGCCATAACTAAAGTATCATTTTGGAAAAGAACCAGCAGTACTAGAAGAGTACAATGATGCTAATTGGATTTCAGATTCAAGAAACTCCAAATCTACGAGTGGATATGTATTCACTCTTGCTGATGCATGAGTATACTGGAAATCTTCCAAGCAAACACTCATGGCCCGATCAACCATGGAGTCAGAGTTCATAGCTTTAGACAAAGATGGAAAGGAAGCAGAATGGCTTCAGAACTTCTGGGAAGATATCCCGATGTGGGAAAAACCAGTGCCAGCTCTACGCGTTCATTGTGATAGTCAGTCGGCTATCTCACGGGCACTGAGTAATCAATACAATGGCAAAACTCGTCATATACGAAGACGACATAAGACCATTAGACATTTGATCTCAAGTGGTGTAATAACGATAGATTACATCAAGTCGGCTGATAATTTAGCGGATCCGTTCACAAAAAGCTTGCCGAGAGATCAAATTGCGAAATCATCAAAAGGAATGGGTTTAAAGCCTATGAACAAAGATGACGTTTGATGGACACCCCACCTATGTGACTGGAGATCCCAAGATCTAGGTTCAAAAAGAAAACAAAATTGAACTGATTCAGGATTGAGCACTATAACTCTGCCCAGTCCCTCGGATGATAAATAGTGCTATATGTGTGTGATGAGGTTACGCGTTAGCTTTTAATGATTCCATAGCTTTGTAATAGTGGAGTACAGATGGATACTTCTGGAAAGAAAGCTGATGGCAGATCACCTAGTGAGTGTGAAATGGGGCCGTTTCTAGGAGAATGAATGTAAGGCTATACTCTCCAACTTCACTCACGAATACCAGGCATGTTCAAGGTCACAATGAACACAATAGAGAACATAGTTCTACGAAAAGATGTAGCTGTGCGATATTTGTTGTCTCAGTTTACATCAAAGTCCGGGTGGTTCAAGACATCGCGTTCACCTCCTGGCCGAGTAAACCCGACATATGTCAAAAATGATTGGTTCAAAGCTGAAAAATGCTACCTCTCAGATGCAGCTACATTTTTCGTATACTCTCGAAAGTCTGTCTAGTCTAGTGAAGTCTAGTCTAGTCAAGTCTATCTAGTTCACTGAGTCTGTCTAGATAGTTGCATCTACATATGTTTAGAGTCATTTCTATTCATGTGGGGATTGTTTGAACAATTATTTAATAAAGACATGTTAAGACATGAGCTTTATTAAAAAGTGTTTCTGTGAAAAGAAATGTGTTAAGCCCATAATGATATGGAAGGGAAATTTTCTAATTTGTAGAAACTTGCTAGACAAGTAAATTTTCAATTTGTGGAAACTTGCTAGATAAGTAAAATTTCCAGTTTGTGTATACTTTTTAGACAAGTAAATTTCCATTTTGTGGAAACTTGCTAGACAAGTAAATTTCCATTTTGTGGAAACTTGCGAATCCTATATAAAGGACCCCTAAACCTCTAGGTTAGTGTCTAATTCGAGAGTATCGTAGTTCATATGTTCGACAGAACCGATATCGAGTGTTGCGATACGGTTTCATATGGTTGTATCCTGGGACTCATGAATCTTGATTTGACCTGTCACACTACGGGTGATTCTTTGAGTTAAGGAAAGAGATCAAATCTCGCCTCCATATATTCTGACTTCTATTCCTTCTTTCAAATCGTTTTGATATCGTTTCCTTAACGCTTATGTTTTATTCGTGATTAAATCACTTTTAACATAGTGCTGTAAATTTTGGTTCTACATTCACAAGATGCCAAACAAAGCCTATCCTTGTCCTATGATTAATTATTTAAAATTATTATTTGTGATGTTTGGCTAAGTTGTTGTGCTGGGTTTAGGATCACCGTCGTTAAACTTCCCAAGAACTTGTTGAAGATGATGTGCAAGATCCTCTGGTCGATGAGGCTCGAGCCGGGGTCGGTCCGGAAAAACCCACCGTCCATCTCCGTTCTTGACCATCCCTTTGTTCTCGTCTTGTCTCCAACAAGGCGGCACGTGATAGTCAGTTCTCAGGAAATCACAACTCTTGTTCACTAAAGCTATGTCTCTCTTTGTCACCAAACAAAACCTCTTCTCTTCTCCGTCTTCTTTTCCATGATATCCGTCCACCAAATGAAGTAACGCTTCTAGGTTATGTGCACAGCCTAAATCCTTAGTCGGTTTGAGAAACGGGCTTTTCTTGTGGTCCAAGGCAAGCTCTGCGCCGACATGCGCATAGCTCCATGGGAATGATGTTGTCTCCTCGATATACTTCTGAAACTGAAACTTCTCGTTTGTGAATATCCCTGGAACTGAAGGTACCTTGTCGTGAACGTTTATCACTCTCAACACTTTGACACCTAGTTCTTCGCATCGTTCCTTGAACCTTAAGTTACCTACGCGAGGTCCTGAGAAAGAGAACACACTAACTGGAACTTTATTGTTGTTCCCTGGTATTTGATTCAGTTTTAGCTCCGCGATATCATAAGCACTGACCAAAGCAAGAGCTGCACCGAGGCTGTGACCTGTCACGGTGATGCTTATCTCGTGACCTTCTTCTCCCGTACCGTAGTACTCAAGAAGACGTTTGACTTCGGCCAGAACCTGTTCACGAGCGGAAAAGGAAGAGAATTTGCAAGAGTCTTCCTTTTTGGTATACAAGTCATGAAACCCTAATTCAATCTTGATCAAAGGGTCGTCACCGAAGTTAGCTGAACAAAGAATGTCTTTTAAGTCATATATCCATTCGAGATAAGTGACCGTGCCTCTCCAAGCGATGACTATGTCACGTCTCCCGAGCCGAGCCACCTCTTCTTCGTCCGTAGCTATAGCAATGTAACCCATCCAGTTCGCGTGTTGGCTCCAAATGGAGCTGAGTTTTGATCTTTGGAAGAAATTTGGGAGGTTGATGTTGGAAGTTGCGTAGAGGTAACGTGTTATGGTGTAGCCCTTGTGAAGATTTAGGTCAAGATTTGAGAAGAAATCAGAAGGATGGTATTTGCAAGAGCCGCAGTATTTAGAGTGAGGATGGAAGTCGAATGAGTCGTAGCAAGCTTGAGCAAATTCGCCGTAACGTATGATCTCTCTTCTAAGATGGTTGTTCATTGGATTTAGTAGTCCTTCCCAGTTATTGCAACCTTGTACTTCTCTCCAAATTTCTCGAAGGCTCACTTCTTCTTCGAGTTCTGATTCTTCTTCTTTTACTAGTGTTTCTTCTTCTAGTTTGTTGTCTGAAACAAGGGGTTGCTTCTGTTGAGTTGTTGATGAAGAGTTTATGCTTGTGCAAGAAGATGAGGAGTAAATGATGGAACAAGTCTTCATATTTCTTGTCATGATTTGGGTTTTTGGTTTGGTATTGAAGATATTGGGAGGAGAAGAACTGAAGAATTTTGGGTTCTTGAGAGACATTGGTAATGATGGAGAAGCCATTTGATTTGGGGGGTTAAAGAGTGACAACTTCTGGTCTCTTCTTTGTGTAGAGACCAAGTGAAATGTATATAATCAATATGAGAATTAATTGTTTACTTTTGTTTTTTTTGTGTGGTTATGATTTGGTTGGGAAACAGAGATGATGATGAATTTGGTATAAATGTTTCTCCTTATTGTTGTGTGTATTTAATGGGGTCGGTGAAGGAGAGTGAGACGTGCAATTTAATGGAGGTTTCTTTCTTCTCCTTTAATGGAGTCCCAAATTCTTGTATGCATTATAGGGCCACGCATCGTTTAACACGTGTTTTTAACTATATGAATAGAACCACTCAAGAAACAAGAAAGTGTTGCACTTTGTATCGGATTTAGATTCTTCTATTTGAAATTGGAGTGAGATATAAAAGTGTGGTGGTTTAGCTGTAATAGAAGATTTGATTTTTTTAATGTTTCGAGTTCAAATTCTTTTTGGTACAGTGGATAATCTTTAAATCGGATTATCAAAAAAATTGATTCCGAATTTGTATGATATTATACATATAAGTGTTGGGAATGTCCTGAAATCTACCGTACTATCTCTAGAAAGTATGATAAGTGTCGAGATCAGACATAAGTCATAAATACTGGGTGATCATGATGACTTGCTAGAGTCCGCTCTTGATCTATAAGTTTAGGACTTATTACCAGTATTGTATGATCCCTAAGGGTCACACACCATAGCTAACGGGAAAGTTAACAAGGAATTAATACGGTAAGATGCAAGGCATTTACTGTATTTGTACAGAGAATTGGGCCAGACAAAATACAGGCTTTTGTCTGATTTGTGTCTTGGGCCCAAAATCCTAATAGGCCATTAGTTTAATAACTTGGGCCCATATAAGGAAGAGGAATGGCGCCTAGGGCTTATAACACAACCCCATCTGCGATTTCAGCTGAGCAGTCTTCCTCTCTCTCTGTTCATTCCAGCTTGGTCTAGCAGCCTGATCCAGTAGCTTGTAAGCGTGTGGATACCTAGGAGGAGCCGGTTTCTATCTGCTCTCATTGATCTCTTCATTACCAATCCGCTGCGCTAATAACAAGGTAATGATTCTGATCTGGTTTATGATTCAACTGCAAATCACCTAGATCCTAGATAATTATGTGCTAGGATATAACTTGACAATTACACCATGAATACACATAATCCAACAGTGGTATCAGAGCCAGGTCGTTAGGTTTTTGCTGTTTGGATCATATTTAGGTTGTTTTAATGTTAAGAATCGAATTTGGCTTAAGAAATTTGATTAGAACTTAAAAAAAAAACCTAATATGAAATCGCTTGTATCATTGCTTGGTATGAATCGATGCTGACTTTGTTTGATAATCACGATCGATTTATTGTCATAAGGTTTGAACATGAGCGATTTTGATTTGGAAAGGGTCATGTCATGATCGATGATGTTGGGATAAGTAATGATTGTTTAATCATACAATTTGGTTAAGGTCAAAATTGTTTTGTCTTTAGTGAATGTTATAAATCGTGTTAGGTTTGTTTAAGCGAATAGCTAGAATCGATAATGTGATGATCGTTTTGTCCTTTAGTGAAGTTCATAATCGAAAGTTGACCTTGTTGTTAATCATAAGAATCGTGTATGTCATGATACGATTTAGATTTGTCAAATTCGATTATTTTGGAAAAGTCAAAAATCACTTATTGAAGATATTGTTAAGATTCGATTATGAATTTGAAAAGGACAATATCATGTTGACTTTAAGTATCGCAAGTTGAAATCGTTTATGACTTTGCTTTATTATAAATAAACAATTTGTTTGATAATTATGGTTCAAGCGGTTAACCCAAATCGCGGTTTGCTGGAAATTATTTAATACAATTGGTATTATTTAGTTTCTGGTTAAACCGGATTTAAATTCAAAAATTGAATTTTAACCTAAACCGAAGGCTGGTCTAAGTTTGATTTGGTTGGACCAAATAATTTAGAGCTGGTCTGGTTTATTAAATAACCAGTTGGATTTAGTAGTTAATTTGGTCTTGGACCAGAATTAATGAACCGAATCGGTTATGTCAAATTATTGGGCCAATTGGAATTCTGTGGTCTTGGGCCAAGAATTGGGCCTATAATTTGTGACCCAACCGAAAACTTTAATAAAATATTAAATTAGAAATTTCTATTTTTAGCAAGTTTCTAAATTTAGAAAGTTTCTAAAATAAGTAAGTTTCCCAAAATAGTAATCTTCTATTTTTGGAAAGAAAACATAAAATCCTCAAAACCAATATCAAGCTTGGATGTCTTGCCCAATCTTGTCAGCTACTTAACGCTTATTCAATTACAGATATGGCTTACAGTGTGAGGTGTCTGTTTTTGCGTAAGTAAAGTAGTATATAGTCACTAATTTCATTGGGAGTCCCAGACTTTAGTGATTATTTGGCTGTAAGAGATTGGTTTCCTTGACTGGGCCATCGGGAGTCCCGGGCCTTGAGACATCTGGTGAATTGGGCCTTGGGCCTAATCCACAACCGAGAGTTATATGGATATAACTAGCTGTGTGTATGCTTACCAAATAAAGCTACTTCTGGGTGACGGCCAGTGGCCCACTTTAGATTTAGCTGAACATGGGTCTCGGAATCATTGCATTCTTATGAGGTTAAACAAAGAAATTTTGAATGCAATGCGAGTTTTCTTATAAGTTATTAAGATTACTCTTTTATGAACTAAATAACTAAAACTCTATTGTCTCATAATTTCAGCTATGTCAAGCACAACAACACAAAACACTTTCTCGATCCGGTCTGCCCTTGAGAAGGACAAACTGAACGGATCAAACTTCCTGAACTGGTCCAGGAACCTGAGACTTGTGCTCAGGCAGGAGAAGAAGGCTTATGTCCTTGAAAGAGTTCTCTCTCCTAGACCTGCGAATAATGCCGCACAAGCTGTGAAGAATGCTTGGGATACGCATTCTTCAGATGCTAATGACGTGGTTTGCCTAATGTTGGCGACAATGGCTCCCGAACTGCAGATGCAGTGGGAAGGCCTGACTTGTCCCATGGAACTGATGGCAAACCTGAAAGCGTTGTTTCAGAAGCAGGCTCGTACAGAGAGATTCCAAACTGTAAAGAATCTCTTGGACTGTAAAATGGCTAAGGATGCAGCAGTGAGTCCACATGTTCTGAAAATGATGGGTTATCTCGATCATTTGACTAGACTCGACTGTCCTATAAGCCAAGAGCTTGCTTGTGATATCGTTCTGCAGTCTCTTACTCCTGCATATGACCAGTTCATCTTGAACTATAATATGCATGGGTTGATAAAGACTTTGCCTGAGCTACATGGTATGCTCAAGACTGCAGAACCTAATTTGAAGATGGCCAAGGAGCCGTCTGTACTCATGGTGCAGAAGGGCAAGGGTTTCAAGAAATCCGCTGCAGACAAGGGAAAGGGCAAGGCAGTCGAAAAGGCCAAGCCCAAGCCCATGTCTAAAGTTGGGCCTTCTGATATCTGCCACTTTTGCAAAGAGGCAGGGCATTATCGCAGGGACTGTAAGAAATACCAGGAAAGTCTGAAGAAGAAGAAGAAGTCCTTGGAGACTACTGCTTCAGGTATTTTTGTTATTGAAGTAAATACTACTACTTCTGATAATACCACTTGGGTATTAGATACTGGATGTGGGGCTCATATTTGTACTAATATGCAGGCGCTCAGCAACAGTAGAAGGTTGAAGCAAGGACAAGTAGAGTTGCGGGTTGGCAATGGAGCGAAGGTTCCAGCACTGGCCGTTGGCACTTACTTGTTGTCTTTACCTTCTGGATTGATTTTAGAACTTGAGAATTGTTATTTTGTACCTGCTATAAGCAGAAATATCATTTCAGTTTCATTATTGGATTTGCAAGGATTTGATTTTTCTATTAAGAATAAATTGTGTTCCTTTAATCTCAATAATATGTTCTATGGCTGTGCCCCTCTTATCAATGGGCTGTACTGTTGGAATTGTGTCCAGTAATCTCGGTACTGTCTCTAGAAAGTAAGAGTATGTCAATGATCAGACATAAGTCATATAATACTGGGGGTCATGATGGCTTGCTAGAGTCCGCTCATGATCTATAAGTCTTGGACTTATTGCCTTTATTATATGATCCCATATGGGTCACACGCCTAAGCTAACAGGAAAATGTGTTGGAACGGCTTAGCAGAAGTACGGTAAAAGTGCCAGGCATTTGTCGTACTTAGAGAGAGATTAATGGGTCTGATTAAATCCAAGGGATTTAATCAGATTGGTATTTGGGCCCAAAAGCCCAAAAGGAAATAGACAAGTTTTATAATTAAAACTTAAGTCTGATTTTCCTCCTAACCCTAGCCCCTCTGCGATTTCTCTCTCTCTCTCTGCGCCTCCCACAGTTTGGTCTAGCAGCCTCTCATCCTGCTTGGTGTGCGTGTGTGAACCTCTGGAGGAGTTATCACTTGGTGGCTCTCTGATCTCTGACCATACCTTCTCTTTCCGCTGCATAAACAGGTATAAGGTGAGATCAATAAAGTTTCTATTCAAGAGAACCTAGATCTGCATGTTTAGGACTGTTGAATCTGAGAATTGAATCTGGATTAAATTCAAAACATCCTTCAGTGGTATCAGAGCTATTGGTTCTGGTTTTTCTTGTTTAGATTCATGTTTAGGATTGTTTTTCTTGTTTAAGAAGTGTTTTGAATCAATCTACTGATAAGAGAAATCACTTAAGCAACAAGGAATTGAAACCTAAACAAACATATTTGAAATCGCAAAAACCAAGCTATATGATTTGGTATGCGTCGGTTTGATGATGCACGGACCGATCGCTAAAGGATCGAGTCGCGTGATCATCCGATCGCGAGAGAGATCGACGGCCCGAGCTTGCGTCGATCCGATCGGCATGACGCAATCGAGGAGGATGGGCCGATGATCGCATGGATCGTGCGATAGCCGATCGCATGGATCGCGTCTCGTCCCGCTAGGCTCGTCCCGATCGTCGCCTCCCGTCCCGATCACTCGTCCGGCCATCGTCCCGTCCTGTCCCGATCTCGGCTTGCGGCTGCTCGGTTGTTGCTCGATCGAGCGAAGCCACGATCGGTTCATAAGATAATGGGCCGGTTCGATTTCGGTTAGGTGGTTCGGTTTAAAAACTTGATTAAAATCAACGTCACGGTTTAATAAACAGAATTAATAATTTTATTAAGTTCTGGTTAAACCAGGATAAGAAATCCAAAATCGAAAAATTGGATTTTGTGCCTAAACCAGGATTTTCTAATTTGATTTGGTTGGACCAAATAAATTGAGAAAATCCGGTTTAGTAAATAACCGGTTGACAATTGCGGTCATCGTAGTAATTAATTTTGGTTAGACCAATTTTAATGAACCAGACCGGTTATGTCATTTAATTGGGCAATTGGGTTATGTCTTGGACATGGACCAATTCTTGGGCCTCGGGCCAAGAAGTTAAAACAATTGGGCCAATTATTTGAGTCTTTTCTTCAGATTAATTTAAAATTTATTTTTATAAAATTATAAAATCGATTTTAAATTAAAGTTTCCGAAATTTTGAAATTAGAAAGTTTCTTAAAATAGAAGTTTCTAGATTTGCATGTTTTGGATTTTAAGAAATTTCTAAAGTTAGAAAGTTTCCGGTTTTAGAAAGTTTCCAATTTTAGAAAGTTTCCAAAAATTAGTAGGTTTCCAAAAATGGAAAGTTTCCAAAATAGTAATCTTCTATTTTGGGAATGAATTTTAAAATAAACCTACGAACCTCAAATAATATCAAGCGTTGGATGTCTTGTCCAGGCTATGTCAGCTGTCGAAGCCCATTCAATTGTATTCATGGCCTTACAGTGTGAGGGTGTCTGCTTTTGCGTGGATAAGACGGTTTGTGATTCATAAATGTCATTGGGAGTCCCAGACATTAATGATTACATGACTGTATAGTCTGGTTTTCTTGACTGGGCCATCGGGAGTCCCGGGCCTTGAGACATCAGAGTGGATTGGGCCTCGGGCCCAGATTCACAACCAAGAGTTATATCACGGATATAATTAGCCGACATAGGGCTTACCGATATAAGCTAAGGTTGGGTGATGGCCAGTGGCCCACTTTGATCTTAGTTATATGTGGATCTTGGAATCATTATATTCTATTGAGGGTAACTAATGTTATTGAATATAATGCGTGATTAATCATATTAAGTATAATATAAGATTAATCATATTGAACATATTAACTAATAACCTTTTTATCTTATATATTTCAGCTATGACTACTACAAGCACTCAAAACACATTCTCAATCCGGTCTGTTCTCGAGATGGAGAAGCTGACTGGAACGAACTTCCTGACGTGGTCAAGGAACTTGAGGCTGGTCCTCAAGCAGGAGAAGAAGGATTATGTCCTTCGTGATCCTCTCCCCGAGAGGCCTGCTAACAATGCCGCCAGGACTCTGCATAATGCTTGGGAAAAGCATTCGTCAGATGAAAATGATGTCTATTGCCTGATGTTGGCGACAATGACTGCTGAGCTGCAAATGCAGTTCGAGAGTGTATTGTCACCCATCGAGATAATGGCAAGCCTGAAATCGCTTTTTCAGGAGCAAGCAAGGACTGAGAGGTTTCAAACTGTTAAGAACCTCTTAGACTGTAAGTTGGCTGCAAATGCGGCAGTGAGTCCTCATGTCTTGAAGATGATGGGTTATCTCGATCATCTTCAGAAACTCGACTGCCCTATCAGCCAGGAACTTGCCTGCGACATCGTTCTGCAGTCTTTACCTGCAAGCTATGATCAGTTCATTCTGAACTTTAATATGCATGGCTTGAGTAAGACATTGCCTGAGCTTCACGGAATGCTCAAGACTGCAGAGCCCAACTTGAGGAAAACCGCCAAGGACCCCAATGTGCTTATGGTGCAAAAGGGCAAGGGGTTTAAGAAATCCTCTGCTAAGGATAAGGGAAAGGCCAAGGCTGTCCAAGTCGCGGACAAGGACACGCCAAAGCCCAAGCCCAAGTCCAAGGCTGGGCCAACTGACATATGCAGGTTCTGTAAAGAACCAGGGCATTGGAGGAGAGAATGTAAGAAATTCCAAGAAGGTCTAAAGGAATTGAAGAAGAAGACTCTCGAGACTTCTTCATCAGGTATTTTTGTTATAGAAGTTAATACAACTACTTCTGATAATACATCATGGGTTATGGATATTGGTTGTGGGGCTCATATTTGTACTAATATGCAGGCACTCAGCAACAGTAGAAGGCTGAAGCAAGGACAAGTGGAGCTACGAGTTGGGAATGGAGCGAAAGTTCCAGCACTAGCTGTAGGCACATACTTGTTGTCTTTACCTTCGGGATTGGTTTTAGAACTCAATAATTGTTATTTTGTACCTGCTATAAGCAGGAATATTATTTCAATTTCTTTGGATTTGGAAGGTTATGATTTTTCAGTTAAGAATAAATTATGTTCCTTTAATCGCAACAATTTGTTCTATGGTTGTGCCCCTCTTACGAATGGGCTTTACATACTCGATCAATCCGCGCCAATTTATAACATTAATACCAAACGGTTCAAACCTAATGAGGAGAACCGAACGTTTCTATGGCATTGTCGTTTAGGGAACATCAGCGAGAAACGCATCAAGAGGCTCCATTCGAATGGACTTCTTGGCTCATTTGACTTTGAGTCATGTGAGAAATGCGAATCCTGCATGATGGGCAAAATGACACGGGCCCCCTTTAATAAACCTAACGAGAGGGCCAGTGACTTATTGGGCCTGATACACACTGACGTGTGTGGCCCAATGTCCACAAATGCAAGAGGAAACTATCAGTACTTCATTACCTTCACTGATGATTTCAGTAGGTATGGATATGTTTATTTAATGAAACATAAGTCTGAATCTTTTGAGAAGTTCAGAGAATTCCAAAATGAAGTACAGAACCAACTTGGCAAAAGCATTAAGGCTCTTCGGTCCGACCGAGGAGGAGAATACTTAAGCCAAGAATTCAGTGATCATCTAAGAGAGTGTGGGATCGTATCCCAACTCACTCCTCCCGGAACACCTCAATGGAATGGTGTGTCTGAGAGGAGAAATCGGACCTTATTGGATATGGTTCGGTCGATGATGAGTCACACAGACCTTCCAATATCCCTTTGGGGATATGCTCTGCTAACAGCAGTGTTCACTCTAAATAGAGCGCCATCGAAAGCAGTAGCAAAGACACCATATGAATTATGGACTGGAGTGGCTCCAGTGCTGTCTTATCTAAGAATTTGGGGTTGTGAAGCCTATGTCAAGAGATTAATCTCAGAAAAGCTTACACCAAAGTCTGATAAATGCTACTTCATTGGTTATCCGAAGGAAACCAAGGCTTATTACTTCTATCTACGTTCCGAGAACAAGATTTTTGTTGCCCGGGATTGTAACTTTCTTGAGAGAGAGTTTCTCTCTAAGAAAGACAGTGGGAGTAAGGTACTGCTTGAAGAAATTCAAGATGAACAGGATACTGCTCAACCTAATGAGGAAGAGCAGCAGGAGGACCTACAAGAAATTGTAGAGCCTGAACCTGTAGTACCTGAAGTTCGAAGATCCGGGAGGATCCGTCACGAACCCGAGATATATCTAGGATTCCTCGTGACTGACTGTCATGATCTTTTGATCATTGATGGTGATGAACCATCGAACTTCAATCAAGCCATGATGGGCCCAGATTCCTCGAAGTGGCGCAAGGCCACAGATTCCGAAATGGACTCCATGTCGGTCAACCAAGTGTTTTCGTTGGTTGACTTACCCGCTGGTGTAAAAGCCATCGAGTGCAAATGGATCTTCAAGAAGAAGATTGACGTGGATGGAAATGTCCAGATTTACAAAGCCAGGTTGGTGGCAAAAGGTTTCAGACAAGTTCACGGTGTGGATTACGATGAAACCTATTCACCAGTGGCTATGATGAAATCTATTCGGATTCTACTAGCAACTGCAGCTTTTCATGATTATGAAATTTGGCAGATGGACGTAAAAACCGCCTTCCTGAATGGTATTCTGGAAGAGGATGTGTATATGACACAACCTGACGGTTACATAGATCCAAAGAATGCTGGGAAGGTATGCAAGCTTCATAAATCCATTTATGGATTGAAGCAAGCATCGAGGAGCTGGAATCTTCGTTTTGATGAAGCGATCAAGCAATTTGACTTCATCAGAAACGAAGAAGAACAATGCGTGTATAAGAAAACTAGTGGGAGCAAGATAGTATTTCTTATCTTGTATGTTGATGACATACTGCTTCTCGGAAATGACGTTCCAATGCTGAAGTCCGTAAAGGACTGGCTTGGAAGTTGTTTTTCCATGAAAGACATGGGTGAAGCCGCATACGTTCTTGGAATCAGGATCTACCGGGATAGATCTAGAAGGCTGATAGGCTTGTGTCAAGATTCATACATTGACAAAGTCCTACAAAGATTCAGCATGAAAGATTCTAAGAAGGGCTTCACGCCAATGGTACATGGCACAACGCTAAGGAAGAAGCAGAGCCCTACGACGGCTGCTGAGCTTGAGCGCATGAAGAATATTCCTTATGCATCTGCAATAGGATCTGTCATGTATGCCATGATCTGTAATCGTCCTGATGTTGCTTATGCATTGAGCATGACGAGTAGATACCAGTCAAATCCAGGTGAAAACCATTGGATTGCCGTCAAGAATATCCTGAAGTATCTAAGACATACTAAGGATAAGTTCTTGGTGTACGGTGGAAGTGATGTGCTTAAAGTCAGTGGATTCACGGACGCAAGTTTCCAGACAGACCAAGATGATTTCCGGTCACAGTCCGGTTATATCTTTTTTCTGAATGGCGGTGCAATCAGTTGGAGAAGCTCCAAGCAAGACACCGTTGCTGATTCCACTACAGAAGCTGAATATATCGCCGCCTCAGAAGCTGCGAAGGAAGCTGTTTGGATACGAAAGTTCATTATTGAACTAGGTGTGATACCAGATGCGGCTGAGCCTCTGGCACTGTTTTGTGATAACAATGGTGCTATAGCTCAGGCAAAGGAACCAAGATCACACCAGAAATCCAAGCATGTTCTAAGAAGATTTCACTTGATACGTGACATCATTAATAGAAAGGAAGTCAAGATCAGCCGAGTTCAGACAGATGATAATGTCGCTGATCCGTTGACAAAGCCACTCCCAAGGCCTAAGCTCGAGTTCCTGACTGAAGCTGTAGGCATTAGAGACATTGAAATGTAATCTAAATTTGAGTGGGAGTTTGAGGGCTTTATTTAGTTATTTGATATGTTCTTGTAAAACATTTATGTTTAATGAAATTATTATTTCAAGATTATTTTAACTGTGATGAAATAATCGTTCCAAAGTGATATAAACCATTTTATAGGTCATCGAAGTAAGTGACTTGATCTTGAGTCATCAAAGTCATTTAGCTTGATCATGAGACCCTATATTTGATAGATGGCTTATATCATCCAGTCCCTAGTCGAAGGTTGTTGAAATTGGAACACCAACAACCGTGTGAGACTAGATTGGTATGTGACTTATGACAAAGTCTCAGTGTGTCATAGATGCGCGGCATCAAAGTCAGTACATAGGTGTATGTTGGGAACATACGACCGGACATGACCCGCTTAAGAGAACTCTTCAGGATATTTATATCTGTGTCATAAGAGATTCTCACTACGACTATAGAGTATAGTCCTTAGACCTGAGTTCGCATGCATGTGACTGCACATGGACTGATGCACTTTGATCATTGTCTAACGCTGTCGTTCTGCGATAGTTATAAGGACCTTGTTTGGGTACATTATGAAATGAGTAGTTTACAGTGATGGAACAAGACGGGATTTGTCCCTCCAATATAAATGGAGTGAATATCTCTAGAACAATCGGAGATTTGAATACTGGAAAATGCATGGCCATGCTCAAACGGACTTTCCCGAGTCGTTTGGATTGTCAGTATCAAATCAGAGTCCGATGAACAAGATTAGGCTTTATAAGGATGACACTAATCTTGCCTTATGACTAATCGAGATATTGAGACAAAAGGATTATGAATACAGAGATTCCAGTACAAGTGGAAGATTGTTGGAATTGTGTCCAGTAATCTCGGTACTGTCTCTAGAAAGTAAGAGTATGTCAATGATCAGACATAAGTCATATAATACTGGGGGTCATGATGGCTTGCTAGAGTCCGCTCATGATCTATAAGTCTTGGACTTATTGCCTTTATTATATGATCCCATATGGGTCACACGCCTAAGCTAACAGGAAAATGTGTTGGAACGGCTTAGCAGAAGTACGGTAAAAGTGCCAGGCATTTGTCGTACTTAGATAGAGATTAATGGGTCTGATTAAATCCAAGGGATTTAATCAGATTGGTATTTGGGTCCAAAAGCCCAAAAGGAAATAGACAAGTTTTATAATTAAAACTTAAGTCTGATTTTCCTCCTAACCCTAGCCCCTCTGCGATTTCTCTCTCTCTCTCTCTGCGCCTCCCACAGTTTGGTCTAGCAGCCTCTCTTCCTGCTTGGTGTGCGTGTGTGAACCTCTGGAGGAGTTATCACTTGGTGGCTCTCTGATCTCTGACCATACCTTCTCTTTCCGCTGCATAAACAGGTATAAGGTGAGATCAATAAAGTTTATATTCAAGAGAACCTAGATCTGCATGTTTAGGACTGTTGAATCTGAGAATTGAATCTGGATTAAATTCAAAACATCCTTCATGTACATGCTGGATCAATCTGCTCCAGTATATAACATTAATACAAAACGGTTCAAATCTAACGAAGAAAATGAAACGTTTCTCTGGCATTGTCGTTTGGGGCACATTAGTGAGAAACGCGTCAAGAGGCTCCATTCAAATGGACTCTTGGGCTCATTTGACTTTGAGTCTTGTGAGCAATGCGAATCTTGCCTAATGGGCAAAATGACACGGGCCCCTTTTAATAAACCCACAGAAAGGGCCAGTGAACTATTGGGCCTGATACATACTGACGTGTGTGGCCCAATGTCCACAAATGCTAGAGGAAACTATCAGTACTTCATTACATTCACTGATGATTTTAGTAGATATGGATATGTCTACTTGATGAAACATAAGTCGGAAACCTTTGAAAAGTTCAAAGAATTCCAGAATGAAGTACAGAACCGGCTTGGTAAAAGTATTAAGGCTCTTCGGTCGGACCGAGGAGGAGAATACTTGAGCCAGGAATTTCGTGATCATCTGAGTGAGTGTGGGATCATCTCCCAACTCACACCTCCTGGAACACCTCAGTGGAATGGTGTGTCTGAGAGAAGGAATCGGACATTGTTAGATATGGTCCGATCCATGATGAGTCACACAGACCTTCCTATATCCCTTTGGGGATATGCTTTGCTGACCGCGACGTTCACACTGAACAGAGTGCCATCAAAAGCAGTAGCAAAGACACCATATGAGTTATGGACTGGAAAAGCTCCAGCAATGTCTTTTCTCAGAATTTGGGGTTGTGAAGCCTATGCCAAAAGATTAATCTCAGACAAGCTTACACCAAAATCTGACAAATGCTACTTCATTGGTTATCCTAGGGATACCAAGGCTTATTACTTCTATCTGCGATCCGAGAACAAGATCTTTGTTGCTCGGGATTGCACTTTTCTTGAGAGGGAATTTCTCTCTAAGAAAGATAGTGGGAGTAAGGTACAACTTGATGAAATTCAAGAAGGACAGGAACCTGTTCAACCTAATGAGGAAGAACAGCAGGATGAATTACATGAAGTTGTAATAGAACCTGAACCTGCAGTACCTGAAGTTCGAAGATCCGGAAGGATCCGTCACGAACCTGATAGATATCAGGGATTCCTCGTGACTAATTGCCATGATCTTTTGATCATTGACGGTGATGAACCCTCGAACTTTGCAGAAGCCATGATGGGCCCTGACTCCTTAAAGTGGCGTGAAGCCACTGAATCCGAGATGGACTCCATGTCTGTCAACCGAGTGTTTTCACTGGTTGATTTGCTCGCTGGTGCGAAAGCCATCGAGTGTAAATGGATCTTCAAGAAGAAGATTGACATGGATGGAAATGTCCAGATTTACAAGGCCAGGTTGGTGGCAAAAGGTTTCAAGCAAATTCATGGTATAGACTATGATGAAACCTATTCACCAGTGGCCATGATGAAATCAATTCGGATTCTCCTAGCAACTGCCGCTTATTATGATTATGAGATTTGGCAGATGGATGTGAAAACCGCCTTCTTGAATGGAATCTTGGAGGAGGATGTGTATATGACACAACCTGACGGTTACATTGATCCTAAGAATGCTGGGAAAGTATGCAAGCTTCATAAATCCATTTATGGATTGAAGCAAGCATCGAGGAGTTGGAATCTTCGTTTTGATGAGGCAATAAAGAATTTTGACTTCATCAGAAACGAGGAAGAACAATGTGTGTATAAGAAAACTAGTGGGAGCAAAGTGGCGTTTCTTATCCTATATGTCGATGACATATTGCTTCTTGGAAATGATATTCCAATGCTGAAGTTTGTTAAAGACTAGCTGGGAAGTTGTTTTTCCATGAAGGACATGGGTGAAGCCGCGTATGTTCTTGGAATCCGAATCTTTAGAGACAGATCTAAAAAGCTGATTGGACTTTGTCAAGATGCTTATATAGACAAAATCCTGCATCGATTCGGTATGGATAAATCCAAGAAAGGATTCACGCCAATGATACATGGTGCTACACTAAGCAAGGATCAGTGTCCAAAAACACCTGATGAGCTTAAGCGCATGAGTAGGATTCCTTATGCTTCGGCTATAGGATCTATCATGTATGCCATGATCTGTACTCGTCCTGATGTTGCTTATGCACTAAGCATGACGAGTAGGTACCAGTCTAATCCAGGTGAGAGTCACTGGATTGCCGTAAAGAATATCCTGAAGTATTTGAGGAATACTAAGGATAAGTTCTTGGTTTACGGAGGAAGTGAAGTGCTTGAAATGAGTGGATTCACGGATGCAAGTTTTCAGACAGATAAAGATGATTTCCGGTCACAGTCTGGTTACATCTTCTGTCTGAATGGCGGTGCAGTAAGTTGGAAGAGCTCCAAGCAGAGCACCGTGGCAGATTCCACAACTGAAGCTGAATACATCGCTGCTTCAGAAGCTACGAAGGAAGGAGTTTGGATAAGGAACTTCTTGATTGAACTCGGTGTATTCCCAAATGCTACTGAGCCACTAGCACTGTATTGTGACAACAATGGTGCAATTGCTCAAGCTAAGGAACCGAGACATCATCAGAAATCCAAACATATTATGAGAAGGTATCACCTGATTCGTGATATAGTGAATAGAGGTGAAGTGATGGTCAGCAGAGTTCCCACTGATGAGAACGTGGCTGACCCGTTGACAAAGCCACTCCCGAGACCTAAGCACGAGTTGCATACTGCTGCTGTAGGAATTAGAGATATTCAAATGTAATCTCTTTTTGAGTGGGAGTTGTGAGGGCTTTATTTTGGTTATTTTGATTGGTTCATGTAAACATTTTTAAATGTTAATGAAATTTATTTCTGGATTATTTTTAACTGTGATATAAAATAATCGTTCCAAAATGATTCATGTCATTGTATATGGGCCATCGAAGTACATGAGTAGACTTGATCCTGAAACCCCATATTTAACGAAATGACATAAATCATAATGTCCATAGTCGAAGGTTGTTGAAATTGGAACACCAACAACCACTTGAGACTAGAGTGTGTTGAGACTTATGACCAAGTTTCGAGGGGTCATAGATGCGCGGCATCAAAGTCGACACATAGGTATATGTAGGGGAGCATATGACCGGACATGGCCCGCTGATGAGAACTCTACAAGATATTAATATATGTGTCATGAGAGGTTCTCATATACGACTATAGAGTATAGTCCTTAGACCTGAGTTCGCATGCATGTGGCTGCACATGGAGTGATGCGCTTTGATCATTGTCTAACGCTGTTTCGTAACTGGGAGCTATAAGGACCTTGGTTGGGTGTATTATAAAGTGTGTAGTTCATAGTGATGGAACAAGATGGGATTTGTCCCTGCCGTTTAACGGAGGTAATATCTCTAGGCCAATCGGAGACTTGATAGCTGGTAAGAGAGTGGCCACTCCCAAACGGACTTGCCCAAGTCGTTTGCATTGTCAGTATCAAATCTGGTCCGATGAACATGGTCTGGCTATATAAGGATGACATGTATCTTGCCTTATGCCAGATCGAGATATTGAGACAAAAGGATTAGGGAATGTAGGATTCCAGTACAAGTGGGAGATTGTTGGGAATGTCCTGAAATCTACCGTACTATCTCTAGAAAGTATGATAAGTGTCGAGATCAGACATAAGTCATAAATACTGGGTGATCATGATGACTTGCTAGAGTCCGCTCTTGATCTATAAGTTTAGGACTTATTACCAGTATTGTATGATCCCTAAGGGTCACACACCATAGCTAACGGGAAAGTTAACAAGGAATTAATACGGTAAGATGCAAGGCATTTACTGTATTTGTACAGAGAATTGGGCCAGACAAAATACAGGCTTTTGTCTGATTTGTGTCTTGGGCCCAAAATCCTAATAGGCCATTAGTTTAATAACTTGGGCCCATATAAGGAAGAGGAATGGCGCCTAGGGCTTATAACACAACCCCATCTGCGATTTCAGCTGAGCAGTCTTCCTCTCTCTCTGTTCATTCCAGCTTGGTCTAGCAGCCTGATCCAGTAGCTTGTAAGCGTGTGGATACCTAGGAGGAGCCGGTTTCTATCTGCTCTCATTGATCTCTTCATTACCAATCCGCTGCGCTAATAACAAGGTAATGATTCTGATCTGGTTTATGATTCAACTGCAAATCACCTAGATCCTAGATAATTATGTGCTAGGATGTAACCTGACAATTACACCATGAATACACATAATCCAACAATAAGATCTTGAACTTCCACGATATTGAAAAAAAAATGAAATGCTATTAAGAGAGAAAATACATTGTAGCCTTGTAGGGTTGTAATTTTCATCATAATGAGGAATTTTGAGAAAGTAATGCTAACTTGCTAAGAAATTAAATGAATTTTGGTTCATAGATCATGGATGGGTTTAATTAGTAAATTAAATGAATAAATAATGCTAACTATATTGAAAAATTATAATGGTAACTAGCTAAGAAATAACCAAATTATATAGATTTGTTGATTCTTCACTTCATACCCCACAAAAACATTGGGCCGTATAAATAGTTATGGCTTTTTTTTTTTTGAACACCAAATAAAAAAATAGTTATGGCTAAGAGTATGATTATCCATGATACTCATGTTGAGTATCTTGGCATTTTTTAATTAATATTTTTTTGTACTATTGAATAGTTAAGATATTAGTTTATTTTTTCCTTTCCATTGGTGATATTGCATTTGTGTATCTTAGACTACTTACAATGGGAGGATGTGTCATGTTAAAAAAATTTATTCAATTGTTGAATTTAATTTTTAGGTTGTAGTGGGGGTGTTGAAATGAGGTGGATTCAACTCCTGTTGAATTCTTTCAACGCCGTTGAATGTTGCTTGGTGGTCCCATTTTTTTTTTTTTTAATTATCTAACACATGACACATGTCTATTACTAATTGGATGTGTATATTCTTTACTTTAATTTTACATCCCAATTATTAAACCTCCATTATTTTATAATAACTAAAATTATATATATATATATAATTTTTATATCAAAATTCATAACTTTTTAAACTCTATAAATAGAGATTTGTTTCATTTCTTTAGGACACAAACAAAAAATATTAGATTTTTATTACATTCTTTCAATTTTCTACCATATATACGTTCATATATAACATTCATTCGTTCATATAAGTTTATTGTATTTTATTTTCAGTTTTTATCAATGAAAACTTCATACGTTCATATCGGGATATGGTGTGAAGAATTTTCATTGATAAGAGAACTTCGTACGTTCATATATATCATACATATGTTCATAAAAACTATATATACGTTCATAAAAATCAATATCACATTGTTCAATAATTTTATTTAATTTTTATTTATTAATTTTGTTTATAATAATTTTTATTATGTTTTATTTATTAATAAGATAGAGTGTTGAATTTTTTTTTTAACAAAACCATTGTAGAAGATAAAAGTTGAATGGGTGTTTAATTATGATGTGGAAGAAAGAGAACGTGATGTGGAAGAAAAAGAAGATGATGTGTAGTGTAAAATGGGGTGTTGAATCATTTAACCATTGTACATAGCCTTAGCTATTTTTTATTATTTCTTTTGTATTAATGTATTAATGAATAGTTTGTGTGATTAGAACAAAATTAAATATTAATAATTTTTATTTGTAGTTTTTATTGAAATTAATTTTACATTAAACCATACTAAAATTATCAAAGTAGATGACTAAATTTTTGCCATATATTCTCAACCAAATCAGCTTTTAGTCGTTGATGTATCTGCTGATCCCGAATTTGATTCCGAATGCCAAGCATGTTACCGAGGTTCGAAGGCATGTCTGTAGAATACGAGAAATCCATCTGTGAACTTCTGCTAGATTCTCCCTGTACGAACTCAGATATATCATACTGAGTGTATCCATCTCATTCGTCTTCTACTATCATATTGTGTAGTATGATACACGCCCTCATTATCTTTCCGACTTTTGCCTTGTCCCAGAGAAGAGCCGGTTTTTTAACTATCGCAAATCTAGCTTGCAACACTCCAAAAGCACGCTCGACATCTTTTCGGGCTGCTTCTTGACGTTGAGCAAATAAATCTGCTTTAGGACCCCGAGGAAGAGGGATAAATTGGATAAACGTTGCCCATTTTGGATAAATACCGTCTGTGAGGTAGTACGCCATGTGATAGTTGTGTCCGTTGACCTTGAAATTCACTTTCGGAGCTCGACCTTGTAAAATGTCATCAAAAACAGGTGACCGATCAAGCACATTAATATCGTTTAAGGTACCTAGAGGTCCAAAAAACGCATGTCATAACCAAAGATCTTGAGATGCTACAGCCTCTAACACGATTGTCGGGTTTCCTGAACCACGAGTATATTGGCCTTTCCAAGCCGTTGGGCAATTTTTCCACTCCCAATGCATACAATCGATGCTTCCTATCATCCCAGGAAACCCGCGTATCTCGCCAATGTCGAGTAGTCTTTGTAGATCTTCTGGTGTGGGTCTTCTTAGGTACTCATCTCCAAAACACTGTATTATTCCTTCAGTAAAATTTTCCAAACATAAAAGTGCAGTAGTTGCCAAATCGAAGATATTCGTCTGTCGCGTCAGCCGCATTACCATAAGCCAGCATATGAATTGCTGCTGTACACTTTTGAAGCGCAGACATACCGAACCTTCCGGCTCCATCTCTTCTTTGTTGAAAGTAAGGGACTTCTTGTGAGAGGCGATTAACAATACGCAAGAACAAGGGCTTGTTCATTCGAAAACGGCGTCTGAAAAATTGATCGGGGTATGTAGGCTGCTCGCTGATATAGTCGTGCCATAATCGGTTGTGGCCCTCCTCACGTTGCCTCTCAATATATACTCGTTTCTTCCGCTGTTTTGGATGACCCTCCTCTATTGACTCGAACATATTCTCCAATCGTCGCTCAAACCAATCTTCAAAAGCCTCGTTCACTATTTCATCATTCTCATTGGATGAAGATGACGACATGTTTATTCTCTCTAGTGAAAGGTTGCCACGTCTAATTGCCTAACAACAACAACCTACAAAAGGATGGATTGAGATAGATCAGAGGCGTATACACAAACCATTAATGTTAGCCTAAAAATAGATGCAAACCGGGCGATTGAACAAGATCTTGCTGCTGGTGAGGCGCTATTTGATAGAGAGAGAGAGAGAGATTGTATGAGGAGGAGAGGATTAAAAGAGAGGACAAGAAGCAAAAGTTTAAGTAGAATACATAACAAGAGTTCCAAAACAGAACGAGAATCCGGGTTCAAAATAGAATACAACACATACAAATGAGAGCGAGTTTAAGTGTGCGTTTACAGAACTAGAGTAGCATGTTTTATAGAGAAGAGTAGTAGAATACATCTGAAACAAAAATATCTCTCGTGGAAGAGAGAGAGAGAGAGAGTCACAAAGCCGAGACAACAAAATAGACAAACCACATGTGATAAAGCTACTAACTTGATCTTGTACTGCATCCTGAAAAAAAACAAAACAAATGCGTACAAAAAAGTTAAGTTCCGCCAAAAACACACGTAATACCAACAAAAATACAGCTAGCTCCACAGGCACAGAGAAGTAGAACTGGTGAGTAGAAGAAATGTAATGGAAAACATAAAAATTAGCAGCAGACAAAGTCATTGTATTCAACAAACTAAAGTTAGCAACTTTAATGGAAACACGAAGACTCACAACTTCACAACATCTCCTGCAACAGTTTGTTGAGAACAGCCACTTCTGTCTCAGAGAGTGGCTCTTTTTTCCCAAGAAGACGCTCAACAATTTTCTGTTTATTAAGCCTCTCTTTCAGCTCAAGCACGCTCTTGATCTGCTCATTCTCCTCGTCTTTAGCATTTTTCTTACGTTTAGCAGCCTTGGCAGCCTTTACACCCGGAGGTCTAGCTTCACTAACCTCCTCCGATCCCTCATCCTCCCCAACGGTTTTACGTTTATCCTTTACACCTTCTTTTCCCAAAAAAGTTGAGCTCCATTTCTGATCATGTCTCAGCTCTCTCCATGCATGGTCTAGCGTGAACTTGATGTTGTAATCATTGTAGAAGATATCGTGCACTGCCTTCATCACATCGTTTTCGTTATGCCCGCTTGATTGCTCTTTGAGAGCTGCCTCATAACAACCGACGAACTTACAAACTTGATCGTTGATACGTCCCCACCTCAGTTTAATGGGAGTAATCTCTCTTGGAGCCATTCCAGCAAGTACAGGACTTGAGTTGTAGTAATCACGGATTCTACTCCAGAAAGTCCCCGCCTTTTGCTCATTCCCCACCACTGGATCCTTGCTGGTGTTCAACCAAGCGGAGATGAGTACAACATCCTCCTTTGGCGTCCACTTCCTCCTTTCTTTAGTGCTTGGATCATCTGAACCTTGACTGCTTAGCCGAGTCATCTCTGAACAGTCAAGGTCTATAGTTTGACTAGACTGACTGTTCAAGAGGCTCATAAACCCCGGTGAATCCAATGAAAATGGCTCCATTTGTTAGCGTTAATTTTTTTTCAAGTTTTTCTGAGATTTTTAGAGCTTGTATGAGATGTTTAAAAGTTTTGTTAGATAGTTTTTAACAAATCAGAAGTGTTAAAAACGTTTAAATAGACTATTACTGCAACCACAATTGATAAGTTTTACACCTACCCTAACAACCAAACATTTATAACACAGAAAACTCCTAAACTAGCATTAACTACACGCTAACCAGTTACACATCTAGTCATAACAAGCACATCACTAATAAACAGACAACAAGCACATCACTAATAACCAGAAAACAAGCACATCACTAATAACCAGAAAACAAGCACATCACTAATAAACAGACAACAAGCCAACCAGGTAAACCAAATAGAAATAAAATTAACTAAATTTTCATTGAGCTTTTAATGATATAAAAAAAAGTTGTGTTTTTCCTGCATTAAATTAAGCTTTTAATGCATTAAATTGCTAATATTCTCCCTAACAACCAACGAGTAGAAAGACAGAGGACTAACCTCAAGCATTGGAATCGCTTCATATGTACTGAAGGAATTTCTAGCAGTTCTAATCAGGATTAGCAACCCTAGTATGAATTCCGAGCCTACGATCTAAGGTTCATGTAATTGAATCTATCAGATCTCGAGATTACCTGATGAATATGCAGCGGAAGTGTTTGCAGATAATCGAGATCACGAAGCGCCTCAAGTGCTGCGCCTCTAATGGTATCCACACGCACACAAACTGGACCGCAGGGATGCTAGTGCCTTACAGAGATCTAATCTCCAGAGAAGTTTATTTCTGTGGTCTGGTGGCTGTGAATTCGGTTAGGGACGAGTTTAGGTCGACCATATATCTTATATATGTCGGTTTAAACCACAACAGAATTAACCAACGATTAAACCGAATTAATCTGATTAATCCGCGAGTGCATCGATCGATGCATTCTCTGGAACGATCGATGCTGTCCCAGAACATTGATATTCATTACATTAATGATCAACCTCGTCTTTAACGCCCAGTTTGCGTAGGTGTGTGACCCTGTAGGATCATATAACACTAGCAATGAGTTCTCAACTCATTGATCATAAGTGGCTTCTAGCAAAGCGTTATGACTACCCAGTGTTATGTGATTGTCTTATCTCGACTATACGACTTTCACTTAGAGCAAGTACAATAGATTTCAGGACATTCCCAACAATCTCCCACTTGTACTGGAATCATCTATTCCCATAATCCCTTCGTCACTATATCTCGATCTGACATAAGGCAAGATCTGTGTCACCCTTATTTAGCCAAGATCATGTTCATCGAACTCCGATTTATACTGACAAGACAAACGACTGACAATCACCTCGTTTGAGTGTGGCCACACATTTCTCAGTATCAAATCTTCGATGGGCCCTGAGATATTTATCTCATGTTATATAGGAGGGACAAATCCCATCTTGTTCCATCCCTGTCTCTTCACACGCTTCATGATACGCCCAATCAATGCCTTTATAGTCACCAGTTACGGCTGACGTTTGACAAGGTTAAAGCGGACCAATTCACATGTAAGAAAACATGATGAACTCAGGTCTAAGGACTATACTCTATAGTCGTAATGAAAACTCTCATGACACTTATATAACTATCCCGTAGAGTTCTCATCAGTGGGTCATGTCCGATCATGTGTTCTCCAACACATATCTATGTGATTGACTTTAATACTCTTATTAATGACTCCATGAAACTTAGTCATCAGTCACCTCACATACTAGTCTCACGCGGTTGTTAATGTCCCACTTTAACAACCTCGACCAGGGACCAACATAATTTATGTCATTTATTATCTATAGGGTTTCATGATCAAGTCACATACTTGATGACCTATAAAATGTCATAAATTACTTTGGGACTATTATTTAATAACCATTATTAAATAATACAGATGTCAGATTTCAATAACATAATCAAATTATGTTTATACGAACATCATATCATAACTAAAATTAATAACAATGACTCCCACTAAAATTAAGATCACATCTTTAGACATCTAATGCCTTTAGCAGTAGCCTGACCCTCATTCGCCCTTGCTCAGCGTGTGTCGAAAGACACTGCGTCTTGCTAAGAGTAATACCAAGAGTCATTTGCACGAAGCCCTTCTTGGAATCCTGCATATTGGACATGTGCAAGGCCTTATCACGAAAAACAACTTTTTGAATCAAGTCTTAACAGACTGAAACAATAGAACTTCATTTCCGAGAAGTAGTATGTTATCAACATACATTACTAGAAATACAACTGCGCTCCCACTAGTCTTCTTGTAAACATACGGTTCCTCTTCATTAATGACGAAGTCAAACCTTTTGACTGCTTTATCAAAACGAAGATTTCAACTCCGAGATGCTTGCTTCAATCCATAAATGGATTGGTGAAGCTTGCATATCTTCCTAGCTTCATTAGGATCAATGAAAACTTCAGGTTGTGTCATGTACACATCCCTTTCCAGAATTCCATTAAGGAAAACTGTTTTCACATCCATCTGTCAGATCTCATAACCATTATGAGTGGCGGTTGCTAGGAGAATCCGAATGGACATAAGTACGGTGTCTGGGATTAGGTTTCTTCACAGTCAATACCATGAATTTTTCTTGAAACCTTTTGCCACCAACCTTGCTTTGTACATATGAAAATAACCATCCCATTTCGGATTCAACGGCTTTCAGCCATTTTTTTCGGAGTCAAGGCCCATCATTGCTTTTTCAAAATTCGCAGGCCCGTCACTTTCAATGATCAGTAGATCACGGCAATTGGTTACGAGAAATCCATATTTCTCGGGTTCGTGACGGATCCTTTCGGATCTGCGAGCTTCAGTTTTCTGTAAAAGTCGCGCACACATATCTCATATGTATACTTTTACCACGACCTAATTAACCAAGATTTAAACCGTAGTTAATTAAGTCATAAACCAAAATCAACATTTGGTTCGCGATCTGTGTCGATCGATGCAACTTTTGTGTCGATCGACACTTCTTCAGAAACTCGCCATTTAAATGTATATCGAATATACATTCACCAGATCCTTTTAAACTCTAGGCACCACAGGTGCAGGTTCTACAACTCTTTGCAGATCCAACTGTTGCTCTACCTCATCAGGTTGAGCAGTCTCCTGTGATTTTCGAATTTCTTCGAGTTGTACTTTTACTCCCACTGTTCTTCTTGGAAAGAAAGTCTTTCTCAAGAAAACATAGTTCCGAGCAACAAACAATTTGTTCTCGAACTGGTTGTTAAAGTAACATGCCTTGGTTTTGTTAGGACAACCAATGAAGTAGCACTTATCAGATTTGGGTGTGAGCTTATCAGAGATTAAACGTTTTATATAAGTCTCGCAACTCCAAATCTCCATGATGGATAAATCAGAAACATTTACATTCCACATCTCATGTGGTATCTCTGTAACTGATTTTTGATGGAACTCTATTTAAAGTAAACTCAGACATTTTAGAGCGTATTCTTAGAAAGATAATGGAAGATCTAAGTGACTCATCATTGATCGAACCATATCTAATAAAGTCCGATACATGAGGAGTGAATTGTGAAACACTTTCACAATCTCTCAGATGATCACTAAATTCTTGACCTAAGTATTCACCTCCATGATCTCATCGTAGAGGTTTAATACCTTTGCCAAATTGATTCTGTACTTCATTTTTGGAACTCTTTGAACTTTTCAAAGATTCTGACTTATGTCTTATAAATAAGATATAACCGTACTTACTGAAAATATCAGTAAAGGTAATAAAGCACTGAAAATTTCCTCTAGCATTTTCGCTTATCGGGCCATGTACATCTGTATGTATAAAGCCCAATAAGCTTCTGGCCCTTTCATTTTGATCGTTCGCAACCTGTATCGATCGTTGCATACATGCATCGATCGACACTACCTTTGTTGAAAGGGGCCTCTGTCGTTTTCCAATAAACAAGATTCACTTTACTCATTTTGATTCATAATCAGATGAGCCCAAAAGCCCATCACTATGGAGCTTCTGAATCTGTTTCTCATTTATGTGGCTCAAAACGACAATGCCAGAGAAAGGGTTTGATTCATATCTTTTGACTTGAATCTCTTGGTACTAATGTTATAGTTAGGCACATTCTGGTTTAGAACATAAAGTCCATTCTCTAATGGATTGCTACTATAAAATATATCACTGTAATCAAACGAATAACACTTATTCTTAACTTGAAAACTGATATCCTTTCATATCCAAACAAGGAATAGAAATAATCTTTCTGCTCATAGCAGGTACATAGTAGCAGTCTTAAGTTCAAAACATGCCATAAAAGGAAAAACAAATGAAATACTCCTACGGTTAATGCAGCAACTCTTGCTCCATTCCTACTCATAGGTCCACTTGTCCTTTCTCCATAGTCCTACTTTTGCTCAGGTCCTGCACATTTTCACAAAATATGAGTACCACAGCTGGTATCAAATACCCAATAAGTAGGACTATAAGAAGTAACATTTACTTCTATAACATAATACCTGAAGAAGAAGTCTCGTACGTCTTCTTCAGCTTCTCATAATCTTCCAAGAATTTATTGCAGTTACTTTTAAAATGCCCATAACCATTACAATAACGGCACTTAACATCTTCAGAAGGACTGGTTTTAATCTTAGGAACACGGCCAGACACGCTTGGATTCACAATCAAGCTCGTCTTGCCATCACCTTTGTTCTTACCAAGTTTCTTAAACTTTTTACCCTTTTGTACCATAAGGACATTTGGGGTGTCCTTCTTGATGTTAGGTTCAGCAGTCTTAAGCATCCCATGCAATTCAGTCAACGTCTTCGTCAAGTTGTTCATGTTATAGTTCATAACAAATTGATCATAGCTTGACGGCAGTGACTGCAGAATGATGTCAGTAGCCAACTCTTGACTAATGGGACAATCCAGTTTCCCCAGGTTATCAATATAACCCATCATCTTAATAACATGAGGACTAACTGGTTCGCCCTTTGGTAGCTTGCACTCAATCAGAGACCTAACCGTCTGGTATCTCTGAGTTCGTGCCTGCTCCTGAAACATACTTTTCAGGCCAGTGATCATCTCTTTCGGCGACTCCACGTACTCATATTGCTTCTGCAATTCCGAGTTCATGGTAGCCAACATGAGACAACTCACATCCACCGCATCATTAGAATGCTTATCCCAAGCATCCTTATCTGACTGCCAGGCATTGGCTCGGTACTTCTTGGGGAGAACTTTCTCAAGGACATAGTCCTTTTTCTCCTGTTTGAGAACAATTCTCAAGTTCCGATACCATTCAAGAAAGTTGGATCCATTTAACTTGTCATTCTCAAGGACGGATCGCAGGGAGAAATTGTTACGATGGTTTGTGCTAGACATAGCTGGAAAAACAAGGGAGGTTTAGTTATGATGTTCAAGAAATGAGAAGTCTTAACTATTAAGACAACTCGCATTATATTCAAACAATGTTTCCTCAGATGAATATAATGATCCAAGACCCATACTTCACTAAACTTGAGTGAGCCACTGGCTATCACCCAAATTTAGCTATCTAGGTAAGCAACAACTTTGCTAGTTATATCTAATATAACTCTTGGTTGTGGATCGACATCTCATGCCCAATCCACCTGATGTCTCTGAGCCCAAAACGATTTTGATGGCCCAGTCAAGTAAACCAATCTCTTCAGTCATGTAATTGTTGATGTCTTGCACTGCAAATCCATCAACACGATTACCTCTGTCTTACTCATAAAATTGTGGACATCTTGCACTGCAAGTCTATCGCACAATTAAATGGGTCTTGACAGTTGACAAGATTGGAAAGACATCAAGTATCACTTGATATTTGGTTGAGGAACGGAACCATTTAAAACGTTCAGTTTTATTATGTTTTAATTCTTATAATTAATTGATTCATCTTGCTTCGGTTCTGTGATTTCAGGTTCAATAACCTAATCAACAAGTCTGGTGTCGACCGACACTACTATAGTGTCGATCGATACAGGATAACCAAAAGAAATCCGCGATAACCGATCAATCCAATTGATCCGGTTTTGAATACCGGTCAGCGTCGATCGATGCTACGTTAGCATCGGTCGATGCCAACCTAATCATGACAATCGCAATTAAACCATTCACAGTGTTCGACCATCTTTAACCAAGCTCGATAACCGGTCCAATCCAATTGAACTGATTCATCAATCTCGCGAGGTTTGTGTCGATCGATGCAACATTTGTGTCGATCGACACTAGGCGAAAACTGAGTTTTATTCGGGTTTTCGCCCTGTGTCGATCGATGCCGGATTGGCAACGATCGACACCATGCGAAAAACCCTAAATTTTATTTGGGTTTTCGCCCTGTATCGATCGATGCCGGATTGGCATCGATCGACACCATGCGAAAATACCCTAAAACGTTTTCGAACAGAACCCTAAACTAGGTTTTTCATGAAAACGAATTTTAGCAAGTTTGTATCAACCATACACAGATTCAGATTCAACCAATCTAATCAACATGCTACTGATTCAATGGAACCCTAAAGCTCTGATACCACTGAAGGAATTTCTAGCAGTTCTAATTAGGATTAGCAACCCTAGTATGAATTCCGAGCCTAGGATCTAAGGTTCATGTAATTGAATCTATCAGATCTCGAGATTACCTGATGAATATGCAGCGGAAGTGTTTGCAGATAATCGAGATCACGAAGCGCCTCAAGTGTTGTGCCTCTACTGGTATCCACACGCACACAAACTGGACCGCAGGGATGCTAGTGCCTTACAGAGATCTAATCTCTAGAGAAGTTTATTTATGTGTTCTGGTGGCTGTGAATTCGGTTAGGGACGAGTTTAGGTCGACCATATATCTTATATATGTCGGCTTAAACCACAACGGAATTAACCAACGATTAAACCGAATTAATCTGATTAATCCGCGAGTGCATCGATCGATGCATTCTCTGCAACGATCGATGCTGTCCCAGAACATTGATATTCATTACATTAATGATCAACCTCGTCTTTAACGCCCAGTTTGCTTAGGTGTGTGACCCTGTAGGATCATATAACACTAGCAATGAGTTCTCAACTCATTGATCATAAGTGGCTTCTAGCAAAGCGTTATGACTACCCAGTGTTATGTGATTGTCTTATCTCGACTATACGACTTTCACTTAGAGCAAGTACAATAGATTTCAGGACATTCCCAACATGTACATCTCCAGCTCAGCCAGCCTCATCGTAAGATTTTCCACCTCCTCCTACGCAGATAAATAAAAAGAAAGACTAATATTAGAAACATTTGATCAAAAAATTGACAAGAATATTATTTTTAGCAGGCTGAAACTCACCTTGAGTTTTTGATTCGCATAAGTGAGATCAAGCACATCACTGATAACCTTCTCAGCGTCCTCCACCCGCTTCGTAAGCCGCCCAATCTCCTCGTCCTAGGAAGTTAGATGAGATATGTTACTCACTTCATAATGAATAGCTTAAGAAATTGCGAAGACTATTATATTCCAATGTATTGAAACTAACCTTGAGTCTCCTGTTGACGCACCTCCCTAAGTAACTTCTCAGACTCTTCCACCCTCGTTCTAAGCCGCTCCATCTCATCCTGGACACCTTTCACCCACGGTTGCCTAAAATGCAACCCATCTGGCTGCAGTACATGAACAAAGGTTAATTAAACATCAATCTATAAAAACCCTTCACTTTATTATACATATGCAACAGGTTTTCTTGCTCAGAGTTACCTCGTAATCTTTGCAGACGAAGAATCTCCTCCCAGGCTGAGTATCATACACCACTTTGTCTGTTCCAGCAACCTCTTCCACAATTCTTCCTCCACATGGGCATTTAGTGGGAATTCCGTACTCAGCGTCAGCAACAAAGAACAACATGTCGTAGTATTCCTTGTTCCTCTTCATCAGTCTCCTCTCTTCTTATGGGTCTGTCATCTTAGCCTTCACCTTCGACTCAGAAAGACATAGAAATACAGTTAGCTATCTGTTCATGTCATTGCTGTTGCATATGCTAAAAATTCCTCATAGTTTAACAACTGAGAATGAACGTTGTTCAGATTTCTGTTAACCAACAGCTACAACAGGCACCTGAGATTTCTCTATAATTTTAAAAAGTGTTGTAACAATTTTCGAAGAACAATGATAAATTTCCCCCAAAACCGATTACGACCCAAATTCTCATTTGAAAACACTGACCGAATCCCTTGAATGGAACACCAACCATCTAACGAAACCCTAATTCGAAATCGCAAAGAAAACCCATAATTTTTCACGAAAACCCAACTCGAATGCATAGTCAAGTAGGATGCCTAAACCGGAACCCTAATTCGAGGCCCCAATTAGTGCTCGAAACCAAAGCTCGAAACCCTAATTGACCGTAAACCCTAACTAGAATTCACCGACGAAACGTAAATTCATAACCTCAATCGAAACCCTGAATACTCCTAACTCAAGAGCGTTCACGAAATCTACCTCAATCTCGACCACCAAGCCTTTGCAAGTCGATTTCACCTCACTCACTTTCGCCCAAAATATCGCCAACCTTAGCTGCGAGATTGTTCTCCGGCTTCGAATGACAAAGAAAACGAGGATATTGCCCTGTCTGAGAAAGCCTCCCACGGAAGGAGAGGGTTTCAACAAAAATCAGCCAAAAAAAATAGCCACTCCGCACGCGACACCTGGCATGATACGAGTATCTTAAAACTCGTATTTACGATCCGGATCATAAGAAATGCACTTTTTTCTTTTTTCTTTTTTTTCCTTCTCCTCCTTGGATACGGCGGTAAGATCCGGCCACGATACATGGATAATCATGCTCTTATGAACATGTTGGTTTCCCAGAGAAAAGTCATTAGAGTACAATTCTATATATTAAAAATTGTTTTTTTGGATGAATAGAAAATTCAAAATACATGTCATAGTATTGTTAGTGTTCAAAAAATGGTTAAGCGATTTTAATCCATTGAAATAGAGAAAACTTTAAAATAGGATATGTTTTTTAGTCAGTATTATTGATTATTTTTTCCTAAGAAATGAAGCAGCGATGAAGAAGAATACACCTTCGTATGTGTACGCTCTCTTGACAAACTATTGTGAACTACATTAAATAGATGTTCATAGACTTTCCATTTTAAAGAAATTCTCTTTCCTGGATTGGAAGAAGAAAATCTGAAAAAGTAAAATACTGTTTTGTTAGAACGATGAGAAATAAGGATTAACATATGCTATTCTCTCACATTATTATGGAGTATTTGAAAATTTGGGAATCAGAACAGAACAGACCAGTGTTAGCAAATGTCTAAATTATCTCCCAAAGAAAAAAAGAAAAAATTTCATTTCGACAAACGATGGATTGGAAAACCAGGACATAAAGAAGTTGTGATAGATCGATGGGGCGAACCCGAAGAAACCTCACTTCATAATTTCCATCGAAAAATCTCCTCGTGTTGGAACCATATCTCCAGATGGAAGAAAACTCTACCAACAAATACAACAAACTCATCGAGGAACTAAAAACTCAGATTTATCTAGCTCAGGATGATGATAATTCAACGGTAAAAGAAATAGAGGATTTAAGAAGACAACTCTGCAAAGCCTTCAAGGAAGAAGAAAATTTTTGGAGACAAAAAATTAGAGTTCAGATACATCGAGACGGGGATAATAACACAAATTTTTCCATTCTTTTACCAAACAGAAACGAGCTAAGAACTATATTATATGCCTCAAGGACGAGAATGGACATTGGGTGGAGGACGCAAAGGGGATCGAGAAGTTTCTACCAACTACTTCATTGATCTTTTCACTACATTAGACCCATCAGACTTTAGCCAGTCACTCCGGTAGAAATTTCTAGATATGGGTAACTGTAATTTGGTGAAAGATAGCTCGAATGAGGAAATTAGGAAATCCCTCTTCAACATTAACAGACAAGGCCCCGAGACCAGATGGAATGACGAGTAGATTCTATCAACGATTCTTGCCAATCGTGGGGAAAGATATCATAAGATTAGTCAAAGATTTCCTTACCACCGGATAATTTGACCCTCAACTAATTCAAACCAACATGTGCTTGATTCCAAGAAGGACACACCACGAGCCATGCCAGAATTCAGACCAACTAGCCTATGCAACGTTAGCTACAAGATTATTTCCAAAATTTTGTACAAACGACTAAAGAGCCTCCTCCCGGATTTTATTTCGGAGACGCAATCTGCCTTCGTAGCTAGACGACTTATTACAGATAACATTCTCCTGACACAAGAGAATTTTCACGCTCTTCGCACAAATCCGATGTGCAGATCAAAATTCATGGCCATTAAGACGGATATGAGCAAAGCATATGATAGGATCGAATGGAGCTTTCTTGAAGCCTTGCTTCTAAGGATGGGCTTTGCGGAGAAATTTGTTAAACTCCTAATGTTTTGTGTCTCCTCGACTTCCTACTAAGTCCTAGTAAATAGTGAAGCAAGAGGAAAGATTCAATCTACACGAGGACTTAGACAAGAAAATTGTTTATCACCATTCTTGTTTATCCTTTGTACGAAGGCTCTCATCTCCCTCTTAAATGTAGTGGAAGCGGAAAAGCGTATCATCGGCCTAAGGATAGCTCGGGCTAGCCCCACCGTGTCTCACCTTCTATTCGCGGATGACAACCTCTTTTTCTGCAAAGCTGAGGTCCTGCAATGTGCAGAGATAGTAAAAATTATCAAGACTTACGGGGAAGCGTCAGGACAGAGACTAAACAACTCAAAATACTCAATTTCCTTTGGAGATAAAGTAGATTTGAATCCTCGAAGAGACATTAGGAGGACTATTGACATCACAAATGAAGGTGGAATGGGCATGTACGTATGACTTCCTGAGCTGATTTGCGGACCAAAGAAAAAGGTTTTATCGTTTGTTAGAGATCGCCTAAATGGTCGGGTTAATAACTGGAAATCAAAACTTCTTTCCAAGGGAGGGAAAGAGGTTCAAATTAAATCAGTGGAACAAGCGGTACCGAATTATACGATGTCATGATACCTCCCCCCCCCCCAAAGATACGACAAACAAAACGAAGAGTGCCATTTCCATCTTCTGGTGGAGCTCCAAACATGACTCCAAGAGACTACACTAGATTGCATGGGATCAGATATGCATTCCCCAAGAAATGGGAGGTATGGGTTTCAGAGATCTGAGAGATCAGAATACTTGAGAAAAAATTATGGAGACTAACTCAATACCCATCTTCCCTACTAGCACGTGTGTACGTGGGAGATATTATAGACAAACGAACCCTTTAGAAGACCAAGATGTATACTCCCCTTCCTTTGGGTGGCGTAGTATCACGCCCGCACGTCAGACACTCAGACGAAGGCTTCGGAAGACTATTGGCTCATGGTACAATACGAGAGTCTGATGGGATTCGTGGGTCTCAGATACTCAAGCAAGACCACCAAGAGGATGAGATAACACGACTTATAGAGACTTGTTACTTCTCGTCCATTCTTTGATCATGGATGATACAAAATATTGGAATGAACAAGCCCTCCTTGAGCTCTTCCACCCCGATGATATCCCACTTATTATGGGGATTCGGCCAGCCAAGATGTTAAGTCATATGGTTTTTCTTGGAATCATACAAAATCTGGAAAGTACACTATGAAGTCGGGGTATGAACTCATCAGACGTCGTAACCTGGAGGTGTTGAATCCAGAAATTCTAGAACCTAGTACTACTTGTCTGAAAAGACAAGTTTGGAAGACCCAAGCCTAAGGAAGGTTAAACATTTCATGTGGCTGGCAATGTCGGGATGTTTGGCAACTTGTCGACGCCTAGCCTTTAGACACCCATGGACATATTCTTCATGTCCCCGATGTGGAGCTCAAGAGAAAATGATAAACCACCTCCGGTTTGAATGCCTCCTGCTTTACAAGTATGAGCTCTTTCGGAATTTCCGTCCGTTCCGGGTTTCTACCCGAGTACATCTTTATTTAGTAACATGGATTTCCTTTTCTAGAGGACAAAAGATGTGTGTCTCCCGGACCCACAAATAAATAATTACCCTTGGATTTTGTGGTATATTTGGAAGGCCCGAAATAGTAAATTTTTTGAAGGGAAAGAAGTGTCTCCTACAAAGACACTTCAATTAGCAATCATTGAGGCGGAGGAGTGGAGGGACGCAAACAAGAAAGAGAAGGAGAAGAGGAGGAGAGTGAAATTGTTATGCGACCTTTGGAAAACCGCCAGTCCACTAGCATGCCTACTTCAATTCCGACATGTAAAGTTGATGCCTCGTGGGTGCATAATGGCGCGACAAGTGGTCTATGATGGTCTTTCAAGGACCCTTACGGAAGGAAACACACGAGAGAACAAGGATGTAGACGAAGCCTATCAATGCTACACGCCGAGCTGGACGAATCCTCTTGGTGATAATCGAGACGGACTGCTCCGACCTATTAGATATGATAGAGGACCCACAAGAATGGCCGGATTTTAAGACATAGTTGGAATTCTTTACATCCCTTAGATCTTATTTTTCGTTCTTTTCTATAATGTTAATTTCTAGGAAACCAAATGTCCGTGCCGATTCCCTTGCAAAATGGGCGAGAACAGTCATGACGAGTCGGATCAGTTTAATTTTTGGAGTAATAACTTGAACAACACTGTTTTAATATATAAAGTTTGTGCTGACAAAAAAAAGTTCATAATACCTTTTTCATGGTGATTTAGACGGAAGGGTCTTATGAAATTACCTACCAATCTATCTTGGTCCATGGCACACCTAGGACACTAGTAGACACCCAGAAGGAGTTGTAAGGGAGTCGTTCTTTGGCGAGTATTCTTCGTCGGTTTTGGTTGATGGATAGGTGAGCGCATGCAGTTACTTCCGAACGAATCCTGTCACCTTGATGTCTTTTTTTTCGCTATGCCGCTCCGCCCGCCACAGCATATATATAAAAAAGAGGGAAGAAAGAACAACCGTTTGACTTTGACAGAAGAGAAGGCGCTAAAATGAAAATGTTCTTAAACAGCTTGACGCATTTAGTTTCGGTCTTGCTAATGGAAACTCATTATTGGACAGAAGGGTCCTTGGAAGGAATAAACCTGATATGGCTGTTTGAAACGGGTTTCAATGCTTTGTCATCAAAAGCTGGTTTGCCGTTTGAATAAATTTTTGTATGGGTTGAAACAAGTTTTTCGGTGTTGGTTTAAAATAATTTCGGCAACTTTGAAAGCATATCGATTTGTTCAATCTGTTTCGTACTACTCATTATTCCATCTACCTTAGGTTCACTCTTCGGTATATGTGTTTGACCCAAAAAAAGATGGATCTTATTGTTTTGACCCAATGATGGTCTTATTGTTTATTGATCTTATGCAGTTGTGGTGACAAATTTCAAGACGTATCTTCAAAGTTGTTTTCATGGATCTTTGCAGGACTGGCCCGTGGGCCAAGCGGGTGAAACAGTTGCTTGCGGACGCCGAAAAATATATTAAAACTTCGGCTCATTTTATTAAAATTCAAATATCGTGGCGGTATTGATAGATTTTTTTGACTAATATGTCCCAAGTTCGGGATATATAAATGTAGATGAATATTTGGGTTTAAGGAGGTGAACCCATTTATTTACTCACTCTTTTTTAACTAATAAAAATATGCTATATAATATTATTTTTAAATAAAATTACGAAATTAAAATTAAAGAATTAAACACATTCAACAATTTTATAAATATATCATCATTTATATATTTTTAAAAGTTTACAAATTAGAGTTTAAGGTTTAGAAATTACGATTAGAATTTAGAGTTTAAACCCTTTAGGGTTTAGGGTATAAGGATTATGGTTTAATCCCATTGGGGTTTACATTTTAGGGGTTAGAGGTCCTTTGGATTTAAGCCCTTTGAGGTTTAGAGTTTAGTGATTAGAGTTTAGAATTTAGGGTTTAAGCCTTTTAGGGTTTAGGGTTCAACTTCTGAGGGTTTATTTTTTATTTTATAAGGTTTACATATTATAGTTTAGGGATTATGGTTTAGTTTTTTTCTTAATTTGTTTTAGGTTTTTAAATTAGGATTTAGGAGTTTAAGGATAAGGGTTTAGGTTTTATTTTTTAAGATTAACATATTGGGTTTAGGGATTATGGTTTAGTTTTTGTTTTTGTTTTTTTTAGGTTTTCAAATTATGGTTTGGGGTTTAGGGTTTATAATTTAGGGTTTAAAAATTAAGATTTAAGTTTTATTTTTTTTTAATAAATTCATTTATTTTTAATTATTGTCTAAAATGAAATATATTTTTCCTTTATTTTTCGTTTTTAATTTTTTTAATTTTAAATTATTTTTAATATTAGATTATGTGTAATCATTTGATTAGTGAAAAAGAAAACGTGGTTTAAAAAGAAAAATAAACAAAAAATGACCAATTTTTCCCAGTTTTTTGTCGTGTTCATAATTGATACGTGCGACATTAACATATTTTCACCCCCTTGTGGTTGGTAAGTCAGTTTTTCTCAGACTCGAACTTTAAAAATTAGAAAAGACTTTAAAGAAAGAAAAATTAGAGAGATGTTTATAAGAGAAGTTGTTAGATAATTACAAAAAAACCATCCCTTTATATATAAATTCTCAGCTCAAATAAACGGTTGAGATTGAGACTATCCAATGGTGGAGTACTCTTTATCTACTCCACATTCTCCACCATCTCCATTATCACACTCCACTACCTCAACATCATTATTACACACTTCACACCACAATCCACTATCTCATTCGACTATCTAAAAGCTTCTATAAACCTTTTCAATTATTTACATAGGTAAAATACTTAGAAATTACTTTAACCCTGTGGGATCCAGCTGGTTCGCTCGATTTAACCGTTGATCGTTCGAGTTAAAAATTTAGACCATGACATTCTCCCCCATCCATTTTGGTTATACCCTCGGCGTCGTAGTTTTCTTAGATCGCTCCACAACCCCCCCCCCCCAAGTCTTCTTGGCGTTCCTCCTTGTGTTGCCTTTGAATCGTCCACGCGCATCTGGTCTGAACCCATCAAAATTCTGGGAGACTCCCCTTGGTTCTTTGATGCTTGATGTTTTCCAGACTGCATCATATCCAAACCCTTCTCAAGGGTCGTCACCTTCACTGTTGAACATGTCTTAACATTTTCATGATCAGAATCCTTATTAAGGGTCGACTCTCGGAGACCCTCCGAATCCACAATCCGCATGGCCGATATGTTTTGGAATTCCAGTCAGTTTCCCACTCATGACGCTCACGGTAGGGACAATGTGCAGCGTGTCCTTTTCAAGGATCAACATTGTGATGATTTAGGGTATTGGCATCATACCCACTTTCTTCATAAAATACAATCCGATCTCGAATCCATAATCGTCCATCGAAATCATCTAGAAATCTGCTTGAACCTTCTATGTTCTCATTTGGAAGTCCAGGCCTTGTGTGACTCCGATAAGTGGTTGAGCCTTTGCATTCACTGACTTAATATGACATTCTTTCCCCATCCAAGTCAAACCGATATTCTTCGCTTCCTCTTCAGCGATGAAGTTGTGAGCTGCCCAGGTATCCACCATAAGCTTTGACGGTTTTCCATTGATTTGAGCCTCAACAAACATCATCTCCTTGCTTGTCTGTTTTGGCTCCGGTTTGGTTGCTAGTGCATTAAGGAGTTGCAACGAACCCATCATTGATGGTTCCTCCTCTTTTGTCTTGAGATCCCTTTGCTTCTCGATCATAGCGCATAATGTTTGTTTCTGTGGGCATTCTTTCATCAGGTGTGGCGCCTTGCACACCCACCTTTTGGAATAAAATTATTTTCCCTTTCTTCACTTCTCGACTCAAGCCCTTCCCGAATCTGGATTGCCTCTTTCCCGAATGACTCGGTCCATGGCCATGTCCCCGCGGACTAATTGTAGAACTTTGATGCGACCACAACACTCCGTCTAACTCGTCCTCCCAATTCCCTTTATGTTTATCGAGCTTCTTTTTGAGTATGGCGATAATATTTTTGTTAGTAGCTGCGGCTTGACCATTTCCTTGTGGATAGTATTGTGTTGACTTCCTCAATCTGATGTTCCATTTCTTATAAACTGACCTAACAAGATCTAGGTGAACTGCTTCCATTATCGGTGATGAATTTATATGGTAACCCGTATTGGCAGATGATGTATTTCCATAAGAATGCAATAACATCTCGAGTTTTGACATTGGCGTAAGCTTTGACTTTGGCGTAAGCTTTGAATTCTACCCACTTGGTGAAATAGTCCATCAAGAATAGGATGTATTCGTTTTTCGGTATTTTTGCAATTGTCTGACGATGTCCATGGTCCATCTCATGAATGGATATGGGTTATCGCGGCTTGTAAATTTTCTGTAGGCATGTGTATGGCTGGGGAATGCTTATGGCATTGTTCACACTTTGTGGCATATTTCACTAAATCCTTTATCAATGTCGGCCAGAAGAAGCCGGGTTTTTTTTTAGAGCTTAGAGATCGTCCTCCAGCGTGATTTTCTCCTGCGCCTTCGTGAGTTTCTTTGATTACTTTGTTGAATTAGTTTTCCTCTACACATCGTAGTAGTGTCCCGACAGTGTTGTAGTTGAAGAATCCATCGCCTAAAATGATATAGCGAGCTGCTTTTGCCTTGAGTCTGCAAGCGCCCATCTTTCGGCGGGAAATTCTCCATCCGCTTTATATATTTTATCTATGGCGTCCAATCGTCACTTTTTTCTTCGTTAGTGTGGACTTGGTCCTCCGTGATATCTTCGTCACGTATGTCTCCATCAATGGCGTTGGACTTATACTCGGTTTTTCAATGAATCCAAAAGAATCGTTCGTGTTAGATGTGCGTATGATCTTGATGTCAATGCTTATAGGGCATCACCCGAGGTGTTTTATCCTTGTGGAATCCTTGTTAGGTTGAATGAACCGAGATCGTTCCTCGGTTGCTTTGATATGCCGATGTAGGCATCCATTTGATCGTTTTTTAACTTCGTACTCCCCGTTGAAATGGTTCGCGACTAACTGCAAATCGCAGTAGGCTTGGATGTGTTTCGCTCCGATAGCCTTGGCTAACCATAGTCCGGAAATTAAGGCTTCATATTAAGCTTCAATGTTCGAGGATGGGAATCATAATCTGAATGATTGCTCAAGTTTTCTCATGTTGGTTATTCGAGGCGAATTCCAATCCCATAATCGACCTTCGACGATGATCCGTCTCCGTGTAGAGTCAATTTCTTTTCCTCCAAATAATCTTTTGTACTAGTTCCAACGGGAGTTCGTCAATAAAATCCACTAGGACTTGAGATTTCACGCTAGTATGACCTTTGAATTCAATGTCATATTCGCTTAGCTCAACTGCCCATTTGGCTAGCATGCCAGATTGGGTTGGGATATGCAAGATTGATCGTAGAGGCATGGTAGTTAGGACAGTGATCGGGTTCGATTGGAAGTAAGGCCTGTGTTTTCTTGCCGATGTTATGACCGCTAAAGACAATTTTTATTGTTGGGTATCGAGTCTCAGCTTCGTCCAATGTCTTGCTGACGTAAAAATTTTGGCCTTTGATTGCCACAATATTCCTTTAACAAGACCCCGCTTACAACTGCACTTGAGACTGTTATGTATAGGTAGAGTGTTTCTCCTTCTTTTGGCTTAGCAAGTATCAACATAGTTGTGAGGTATTCTTCTAACTGTTGAAAAGCCTCTTCGTAATTTTCGTCCCATACGAACTTATTATTTCCTCTCAGGAGCTGATAGAATGGGACACATTTATCAATCGAACTGGAGATAAAACGGTTGAGTGCGCCTATCCTCCCGGTTTTCCGTTGTACTTCACGAGTTTTGGTTGGCGAAGACAAGTTCATTATTGTGGTGATCTGCTTCGGGTTAGCTTCTATCTCTCACTCTGCTACGATGTATCCCAGGAAATCTCCTGAGGTGACACCAAATGTACATTTCTCTGGGTTTAGCTTCATGTCGTAGTCGTTTAAAATATTAAAACATGTCTTTAAGTGCTTGATATGATATTCGGCGACCATTGACTTTACAAGCATGTTGTCGATGTAAGCTTCCATAGTTTGGCCGAGATGTACGGCGAACATCTTGTTGATGAGGCGTTGGTATGTTACTCCCGCGTTCTTGAGTCCGAATGGCATAACCTTGTAACAAAATGTTCCTATGTTCATTATGAACGATATCTTTTCCATATCTTCATGTGCATCAGGATTTGGTTATATTCGGAGAAGGCATCCATGAAGGATAACATTTCGTTGCCGGTGGCCGCTTCGACTAGTCGATCGATGTGTGGCAAAGGAAAGAAATCTGTGGGACAAGCCTGTTGGATCTCCTAGGATCTAGGGTTTTTTATATTGAAATTACCAATCTCGTTCTTACCTAGAACTGGCAGCGGAATGATTTGTGAAAGAGATCAGTAGCGAATCAAGTGCTTTGCCTCTACCAAGCACACACTCACACAACCTGGAACACCGGGATGCTAGTGCCGGATTCGGGGATGAGTTTTCGATGTCTATGCTTTTCTCTCTGAGAATTGCTATGACGGCTAGGGTTCAGGTCGACCATATAAAACCTTTATATATCGACCTGGGAATGACAACCCAAAACTGTCGGAGAAGCCCAACTCGTTTATGTCAAAACCCGATATGCATCGATCGACACACTTACTGTGTCGATCGACACACCTTCACGAAAAGCCTGCATCGATCGACACACTCATGTATCGATCGACACATACATCATAAAACTCTATGTCAGTGTGTATCCAATACACATCAACGTGATCATTATCAAATGATCATTCTCATATGTTAGCTTCCAGATTGCTTAGGTGTGTGACCCTATAGGATCATATAATACTGGCAGTAAGTCCACAACTTACAGATTACAAGAGGCTTCTAGCAAAGCATTACAATCACCAGTATTATACAAACGATTTATCTCGATACACAACTACTATCAGGAGTGAGTACAAGTGTGATTTCAGGACACAATCCCAACAATCTCCCACTTGTACTGGAATCATCAATTCCTACAATCTTTTTGTCTCTATATCTCGATTTGGCATAAGACAAGATTAGTGTCATTCTTATTAAGCCAATATCATGTTTATCGAACTCCTGATCTATACTGAACAAAATAAACAACTGAACTACAGTTCGTTTGAGTGCGGCCACACATTTTCTCAGCATAAAATCTTCGATAGGCCCTGAGATATTTATCTCCCGTTATTCAGGAGGGACAAATTCCATCTTGTTCCATCCATATTTCAACGCACACTTCATGATACACCTATGCAGTGCCTTTATAGCCGCCAGTTACGGATCGACGTTTGACAAGGTCAAGGTCCACCAATTCATATGCAAGAAAGCATGATGAACTCAGGTCTAAGGACTATACTCAATAGTCGTAATGAGAACCTCTCATGACACAGATATAACTATCCTGGAGACTTCTCATTAGCGGGTCACGTCCGATCATATGTTCACCAACATATATCTATGTAACTGACTGTGATACTCATATCATTGACTCCATGAAACATAGTCAACAGTCACCTCACAAGCTAGTCTCTCGCGGCTGTTATTGTCCCACTTTAACAACCTCGACTAGGGACACATCATAATTTATGTCATTTGTTACTTATAGGGTTTCATGAACAAGTCCTCAACTTGATGACCTATAATATGACATAAACTTATTTTGGGACCATTATTTAATTATCCAATAATCAAATAATGTTGATGTCAGTTTTTTTTCATAAACATGACCATATCATATCTATCTGAACATCATAACTAAACTAACTCCCACTAGAATCAAGACCAAGTCTTCAGATATCTGGTACCTACAGCAACAATATACAACTTGTACTTAGGTTGTGAGAGATACTGCGGTGTTCTTGCTTGGAACCATTCCAACAAACCACACCGCTATTCTTTAATAAGCACTATTCTACGGTCCTCTGCTTGGAAAACTTTCCAACAGATAGCACCGCTACATAGACACAAGACATCACCAGGTGAGAACCGGGAATCATTTTTGTCCGTCTAACTACTCATAACTGATTCGTCTTTTTCTCAGTTGTACAAGAACCTATCCTTAATGTTTCTCAAACATTTAGGGATATTCCTTACAACTGTCCGGTGAATCTTACTGGAACAAATTGGTACCTACTCGTCATGCTTTATGCGTCAGCTGCATTTGACGAGCGCAAAACATGGCATTCATGATGGATTCTATTGCATGAGCAAAAGGAATCTCACTCATAGACACTAGCTCAGCCAGTGTCCAAGACACTTCATCTTGCTAAGATCATTGCCATAAGACCTTTGGTGTGAAGCCATTCTTAGAATCATGCATATTGGAACTGTCCAGTACCTTATAATCATAAAGATTCTGACACGATCCAATTAGCTCTTCTGATCCATTTCAATGGATCCATATTCCAAGAGCTTACGCGGCTTCTCCCATGTCCATCGTTAAGTTTGACTTCCGACCCAAATCTTGACAAGACTTTTAGCATCGGAACGTCGTTTATGAGATTAAGTACGTTCTTAACATACATTTTGAGAATTTCAATTACGCTCCCACTAGTTTACTTGTAAACGCACTGTTTTTATTCGTTCCTGATCGAGTCAAAGCCTTTGACCATTTTAACAGAACATAGATTCCAACTCCAAGATGCTTGCTTCAACCGGTGAAGCTAACATGCATAACTAGCCGATTTTTCGGAGTTGGGGCTCACCATCGCTTCTTTGAATTTCGCATGCTCATCACTTTTCAATGATCAACGGATCACGACAATCGGTCACGAGGGATCACCCTCGATTTAGTGATGGATCCTTTTGGATCTGCGAATTCCAGGCTCCACAGGTGTAGATCCTACAACACTCTGTAGATCTAACCGCTGCTCTCCCTCAACAAGTTGAACAGCCTCCTGTGTTTCTCGAATTTCTTCGAGCTGTACTTTTACTCCCACTGTTCTTCTTGGAAAAACAGAGTTCCGAACAACAAAACTTTGTTTTCGGATTGGTTGCAAAAGTACTAAGCCTCGGTTTTCCTTAGGACAACCAGCGAAGCAGCACTTATCAGATTTTGGGTTCAAGTTTGTTTGTTGACAACTGCCTTACACAAACCTTGCAATCCCAATTAATCAGAAAGACATATTTGGAAATCACCCAGTCCACATCCAATGTGGTGTTTTTCACTGATTCTGATAGAAAACTTATTTAGCGTAAACATGTTCATTTTAGAGCGTATTTTAAAAGAATAATGGAAGATTCATGTGACTCATCATTAATCGGAGAATATTCAATAAGATCCGATTCATTCTCTCAGAAGCACCATTCAAGGTTTTCAGTAGAGATGAGCTGTGAAATGACTTCACACTCACTTAGATGATCACCCAATTCTTGACTCAAGTATTTTCATCCGCGATCTAATCGAGGATCTTAATGCTTCTGTCAAATCGGTTCTATACTTCATTCTGAAACTTCTTTGATCATTCCTAATGATTCTGACTCGTGTCTCATCAAGTGAACACAGTCATACTTACTGAAGCCATCAATAAGTCAATGAAGTATTGAAGTTTTTTCCTTTGGCACTAATGCTCATCGGGCCGCATACATCAGTATGTGTAAGGCCCAATGAGCCTCTGGCCCGTTTCTTTAGCTCTGCTAAAGAAACCTTAGTCTTTTGGCCCAGCAAGCAGAATTCATGTCTCAATTGATTTACAATCAAATGAACCAAAAGCCCATAACTATGGAACTTCTGAAGCCGCTTCACTCTATTTGGTCAATATGACTATGCTGAGGAAAATCGAGTTCAAGTCATCAGACTTAAATCGTTTGACATTTATGTTATATTTAAGCGTATGTTGGTTTAAGATATAAAACCCTTTCAGAAGGGGTGCTACCATATGATATTTCATTAAGATCAAAAGAGCAAAGCTTGTCTTTTATCAGAATGAAAAACATTCAAATTTCTTACAAGAAAATGAAAGACATCTCTGCATAAAGCAGGTACATAGTAGCAATTACTAAATTCAAAAACCAAGCTTGAAAGGCTCCTACAAGTGCAGAATCTCTACGGCTTATGCAGCAACCATTGCTCCATACTAGGCACGCAGTTCCACTTGTCCTTTCTTCAACGTTCTACTGTTGCTTAGGCCCTGCATATTTCCAAAATATCAGTACCACAACCAGTATCCAATACTTACGTAGAACTTGAAATAATAACACAATACCTGAAGAAGAAGTACCGTACATCTTCTTCATCTCTTGTGAATCTTCCAAGAATTTAATGCAATCTCTCTTCCAATGCCCATACTCATTACAGTAGAAGCACTTTCTAACACCAGATGGGCCGGACTTGGGCTTATAAGATGACACAAGCTTATCCTGATTCCAAATCTGGACGGCCCTGCCTCTATCCTTGCCAACACAAGATTTCTCAAATCTCCTTTATGATGTCTTGCTCTACTGTTTTGAGCATGCCATGCAGCTCAGTCGACTTCTTCGTCAAGCCCTTCTTGATATAGTTCTTAATGAACTTATCATAGCTTGACGGCAGTGACTGCAGAATGATGTCAGTTTCCAAATCTAAGCTGACAGGACAATCCAGTTTCCCCAGGTTATCAACGTAACCCATCATTTTAATGACATGAGGACTCACTGGAACATCCTCCTGTAGTCTGCACCTAGTGAGAGACTTCACCAACTGGAATCTCTCAACTCGTGCCAGATCCTGAAACTTCAGTTTCAGGCTGGTGATCATCTTTATTGGCGACTCCATGTTCTCGTATTGAATCTTCAAGTCCGAGTTCATGGTAGCCAACATCAGACCACGCACATCTACCACATATATATAATGCTTGTTCCAAGCATTATATACTGCATTCGAGCGATTGGCCCCAAGCCTTTCTGGAAGAGCTTTCTCAAGGACATAGTCCTTACTCTCCTGCTTGAGGATTAATCTCAAATTGCGATACCAATCCAGGAAATTTGACCCATTTAACTTGTCCTTCTCAAGGACGGGTCGTAACGAGAAGGTAGTTTTAGACATAGGCTGAAAATTTTAATCAAAGAAAATTTTAGTTATGATTTCAGGAAATGAGGGATCTTATCCAATAAGAAAACTCGCATTATATTCAAACAATGTTTCCTCAATGAATATAATAATCCAAGATCCATACATCACTAAAATCCGAGTGGACGACTCGTCTTCACCCAGAGTTTAGCAATCTAGGTAAGCAAATCATTGCTAATTGTACTCAGTACAACTCTTGGTCGTAGATAAGACAATCCATGTCTCATCCACTCTGACGTCTCTGGGCCCAGAACTTCTCATAGTCCAGTCAAGTAAAATCAATCTCTTCTGTCTTGTGATCACTGACAGTTGCACTGCAAGTCTGTCAATGACCATCTGCCTTGCTCATGTTGCAGTGGATACCAAGGACTCCAAGAGTATCCAACAAACAACACGAGTCTTGACAGTAGACAAGATTGGGCAAGACATCAAGATCACTTGATATTTAGTTGAGGAAATGGAACTTTAAAAGATTAGTAATTCAATCTCTTAGTGTTGGGAATGTCCTGAAATCTACTGTACTATCTCTAGAAAGTATGATAAATGTCGAGATCAGACATAAGTCATAAATACTGGGTGATCATGATGGCTTGCTAGAGTCCGCTCTTGATCTATAAGTTTAGGACTTATTACCAGTATTGCATGATCCCAAAGGGTCACACACCATAGCTAACGGGAAAGTTAAGATGGAATTAATACGGTAAGATGCTAAGGCATTTACTGTATTTGTACGAGAGTTGGGCAGACAACAAATGGGCTTTTGTCTGATTTGTGTCTTGGGCCCAAAAGTCTAATGGACCATTAGTTTAATTAATTAAACTTGGGCCCATTAGTGATTAAAAGGAGAGATTGCAACATTAGGGTTGGCTAATGTTTTTTGGCGATTTAGAGGTGCAGCCGTGGCCTCCCTCTCTCTTGAATCTCTCTCACTCTCTGTTGATCCATCCGGTCTAGCAGCCATCCGTGCTTGTAAGAGTGTGGATACCTGAGGAGGAGCCGGTTCTCATCAGCTCTTGCAGATCTCGATATTCCATTGATCAATCCGCTGCAATCATAAGGTAATCATCCTGATCTGTTTATGATTCATCTGCAAATCACCTAGATCCTAGTTTATTATGTGCTAGGATGTAACCTGACAATTACACCATGAACGCACATAATCCTTCAGTGGTATCAGAGCCAGGTTCATTAGTTTCTTGTAATTTGGATCGATTTATTGTCTTTTATAAAGCAAATCGATTGTTATACTAAGGTCATCAATCGCTTGTTGACTTGTTAATTGTCTTTGTTTGCTTGTTGACCTTGTGCTCGAATTAAATCGCTACTTGATTATAAGCGATCGATTGTTTAATTAAAAGTCACGATCGAATTATTGAAATGAAGTTTGTCAATGTTCAATTTCGATTTTGTCCACAAGTGTTTAACGATTTGTTAAGGTTCTAAGCTTTTGTCCTTTAGTGAATTCACAATCGATTTGACATGACCGTGTTCGCTTGTTGTCTTTAGATCCTAGTCAAATTCGTTTTGTCCTTTAGTGAAAGTAAAGAAACGAATTGAAAGTCAAATCCATTATTGAATTGATTTGGAAAGGTTAGGGTTGAAGCGAATTTGAATAAGTCAAAATCGTTTTATTCATAAGTGATCACATGATCCTAAAGTGATTACTTTGTATGAATTTATTAATTATTTAATTAATTATGGTTTAAGCGGTTAACCCAAAATCGCGGTTTGCTGGAAATTATTTAATACAATTGGTATTATTTAATTTCTAGTTAAACCGGATTGAAATTCATAAAATTGAATTTTAACCTAAACCGAAGGCTGGTCTAAGTTTGATTTGGTTGGACCAAATAATTTAGAGCTGGTCTGGTTTAGTAAATAACCAGTTGGATTTAGTAATTAATTTGGTCTTGGACCAGAATTAATGAACCGACTCGGTTATGTCAAATTATTGGGCCAATTGGAATTCTATGGTCTTGGGCCAAGAATTGGGCCTATAATTTGTGACCCAACCCAAAATATTAATAAAATATTAAATTAGAAATTTCTACTTTTAGAATATTTCTAAATTTAGAAAGTTTCTAAAACAAGTAAGTTTCCCAAAATAGTAATCTTCTATTTTTGGAAATAAAACTTAAAATCCTCAAAACCAATATCAAGCTTGGATGTCTTTCCAATCTTGTCAGCTACTTAACGCTTATTCGATTACAGATATGGCTTACAGTGTGAGGTGTCTGTTTTCGCGTAAGTAAAGTAGTATATAGTCACTAATTTCATTGGGAGTCCCAGACTTTAGTGATTATTTGGCTGTAAGAGATTGGTTTCCTTGACTGGGCCATCGGGAGTCCCGGGCCTTGAGACATCTGGTGAATTGGGCCTTGGGCCCAATTCACAACCGAGAGTTATATGAGATATAACTAGCTGTGTGTATGCTTACCAAGTAAAGCTAATTCCGGGTGACGGCCAGTGGCCCACTTTGGATTTAGCTGAACATGGGTCTCGGAATCATTGCATTCTTATGAGGTTAAACAAAGAAATTTTGAATGCAATGCGAGTTTTCTTATAAGTTATTAAGATTACTCTTTTATGAACTAAATAACTAAAACTCTATTTATCTCTAAATTTCAGCTATGACAAGCACAAACAATCAAAACACTTTCTCGATCCGGTCTGTCCTTGAGATGGACAAACTGAACGGATCAAATTTCTTGACTTGGTCGCGGAACCTGAGACTAGTTCTCAGGCATGAGAGAAAGGACTATGTCCTTGAGAAAGCTCTCCCCGAGAGGATCGGTCCCAAGGCCTCTCATGCAGTATTGAATGCTTGGAATAAGCATTATAATGATGCGGTAGATGTGCGTGGTCTGATATTGGCTACCATGGACTCAGATTTGCTGAAGCAATATGAGAACATGGAGTCGCCAATAGAGATGATCAGCAGCCTGAAATTGAAATTTCAGGAGCAGGTAAGAGTGGAGAGATACCAGTTGGTTAAGTCTCTCACTAGCTGCAATCTACCAAATGATCATCCAGTAAATCCTCATGTCAGTAAAATGATTGGTTACATTGATAACCTGAGGAAACTGGATTATCCAGTTAGCCAAGAATTGGCAACTGAGATCATTCTGCAGTCACTGCCGTCAAGCTATGATAAGTTCAAAAGGAACTATATCAAGAAAGGCTTAACGAAGACGCTGACTGAACTGCATGATATGCTCAAGACAGTTGAGCCAAACGTGAAGAGTACCCTGTATAATCTCATGATTGAGAAGGGTAGGTTTACTAAACCTAATGCTGACAAGGGTGAAGACAAAGTTGTCCAGATTTTGAATCATGGAAAGCGTGTGTCTTCTGAGCCCGAGTCAGATACCTCTTACGTTGGTAAGTGCTGCTACTGTAAAGAGACTGGGCATTGGAAGAGAAATTGCATTAAATTCATGGAAGATTATGAGGAGTTAAAGTTGATGTATGAGACTACTTCCTCAGGTATTCATGTTATTACTTCAAGTTATACCTCATAGGTATTGGATACTGGTTGTGGCACTGATATTTGTTATAATATGCAGAGCCTGGGCAACAGTAGAACTTTGAAGGAAGGGCAAGTGAAACTGCGTGTCAGGAAGGAGCTTGGGATGCTGCCTCAGCCGTAGGGTTTTCACTTGTAAATACCTTTGAGGCTTGGTTTTGTATTAAGTAATTGCTACAATGTACCTGCTTTAAGCAGAGTTGTCTTTCATTTTCTTGTAAGAATTTGAATGTTTTTCATTTTGATAAAAGACAAGTTTTGTTCTTTTGATCTTAATGAAATATTAATTGTAGCACCCTATTCAAGGAATGGGTTTTATATCTTAAACCATAGAGTGCCTAAATGTAACATAAATACCGAATTGGTTTAAATCTGATGAATTAAACCTGATTTTTCTTGGCATAAATGTTTTGGTCATAGAGTGAGTCGGATTCAGAAATCCCATAGTCATGGACTTTTGGGCTCATTTGATTGGATATCTTATGAGACTTGAATTCTGCTTACTGGACCAAAAGACAAAGGGCCCATCTTAGCCGAGCTAGAGAAAGGCCCAAAGGCTTATTGGACATTCAACATACTCATGTATGTGGCCCGATGAGCAGTAATGCCAGAGAAAATTTCCTGTACTTCATTGTCTCTACTGATTACTTCAGTGAGTATGACTGTGTTCATTTGATGAGACACAAGTCGGAATTCTTTGAAATGGTCGAAAGAGTTCCAGAATGAGGTACAGAATCTGAGTGACAGAAGTATTGAGACTCTGGATTAGATCACGAGTGAGAATACTTAAGTCATTGATGGTGTGATCATCTGAATGAGTGTGAAGTCGTTTCACAGCTCATTTCTCCTGAAAACCTGGAGGTGTTTCTGTGAGAAAGAATCAGATCTTATTAGAAATGATTAAAGATGAGTCACACGAATCTTCCATGATATTCTTTAAGAATAACGCTCTAGAAATATCTAAGTTTACGCTGAAATAGTTCCACCAATATCAGTTGAAAGACACCACGTAAATGTGGATTGGAATCGATCCAAATTCGTCTTTACTGAGTATTTGTAGTTGTGCTACTTCGCTGGTTGTCCTAGGGAAACCAAGGCTTGTTACTTTTACGTCCATTCTGTTTTCTAATAAGGGAAGTTACTTTCCAAGAAGAACAGTGGGAGTAAAAGTATAACTCGAAGAAATTCGAGAAATACAGGAGGCTGCTCAACCTGTTGAGGGAGAGCAGCGGATGGATTTACAGATTTCTGTAGAATCTACACCTGTAGAGCCTGAAGTTCGCAGATGTGAATGAGTCAGTCACTAATCCGAGTGTGATTTCTCGTCATTAGTTGAACCTGATGATCATTGAAAATTCGCATGATCTGATAATCATTGAAAGCGACGAATCTGCAAAATTCAAAGAAGCGAAAGTGAGCCCGGACTCCGAAAAATTACATTTAGTGTAAGTTAGCTTCATTGATCCATTCATGGATGGAAGCAAACATATCGGAGTTGGAATCTTCGTTCTGTTGAAGTAGTCAAGGTTTTGACTTGAACAGGAACGAAGTGGAACTGTGCGTTTACTAAAAGATTAGTGGGAGCGATATTGCATTTCTCATAATGTATGTCGATGACATACTGATTCTCGGGAATAACGTCCCAATACTGCAGTCGGTAAAGGACTGGCTTGGGAGTTGGTTTTGTGATTGACATGGGTAAAGCCACGTAGTTCTTGGATTTTGGATCTAAAGATAGAGATCCAAAAGAGCTGGTAGGACAAAGTCAGGATTCTTAAATTGACAAAGTCCTACACGTTTTCAGCATTCCAAGAAGGGTTTTATGCCAATGTCACATGGCATTACGTTAAGCAAGATACAGTGTCCTACGATAACTGCTGAGCTTAAATGCATGGATAAGATTCCATATGCGTCGGCAATTGGATCTATCATGTATGCCATGAAACGTACTTGTTTGATGTTGTTTTTAATGTTAAGCAAGACAAGTAAAGACCAGTCAAATCCAGTAAAGAATCACTGGATTGCCGTAAAGAATATCCTAAAGTATTTGAGGAATACTAAGGATAAATTCTTGATTTACGAAGAAAGTGAGGTGCTACAAGTCGATAGAGTCTGAAAGGCAAGTTTCCAATAGACAAAGATAATTCCCGGTCACAGTCCGGCTATATCTTGTGTCTGACTGGCGGTGCAAGGCACTGTTGCTGACTCCATGACTTAAGCTGAACATTTCGCAGCTTGAGAAGCGGCGAAAGAGGTTGTTTGGAAAGAAGAGTTCATCACTGAACTTGATGAGATTCCCAGCGTAGTTGAGACTAGCTGCACATCAGAGGTCCAAACACCTTGAGGGTAGGTGTAACCTATTCCGTGAGATAAATGACAGAGGTGTTAAGTAGATAAGCAAGTTTCATCGAATGAGAACGTTGCCAATCTATTAACGAAGCCACTCCTTAGGCCTAAGCACGAGTCGCGGACTGTAGCTGTAGGATGAGTGAAATTAAGATGTAGTCTTGATTTCAGTGGGAGTTTGTAAAGGGCTTTACTTAGTTGTTTTGAAAAGTTCATGTAAACATAATATTTTATGTTTATGAAATCTATGATTTCTGGATTATTTTAACTGTGATATAAATAATCGTTCCAAAATGATTCATGTCATTATATATGGGCCATCGAAGTACATGAGTAGACTTGATCCTGAAACCCCATATTTAACGAAATGACATAAATCATAGAGTCCATAGTCGAAGGTTGTTGAAATTGGAACACCAACAACCGCTTGAGACTAGATTGTGTTGAGACTTATGACCAAGTTTCGAGGGGTCATAGATGCGCGGCATCAAAGTCGACACATAGGTATATGTAGGGGAGCATATGACCGGACATGGCCCGCTGATGAGAACTCTACAAGATTAATATCTGTGTCATAAGAGGTTTTCATATACGACTATAGAGTATAGTCCTTAGACCTGAGTTCGCATGCATGTGGCTGCACATGGATTCATGCACTTTGATCATTGTCTAACGCTGTTTCGTAACTGGGAGCTATAAGGACCTTGGTTGGGTGTATTATAAAGTGTGTAGTTCACAGTGATGGAACAAGATGGGATTTGTCCCTGCCGTTTAACGGAGGTAATATCTCTAGGCCAATCGGAGACTTGATAGCTGGTAAGAGAGTGGCCACTCCCAAACGGACTTGCCCAAGTCGTTTGCATTGTCAGTATCAAATCTGGTCCGATAAACATGGTCTGGCTATATAAGGATGACACGCATCTTGCCTTATGCCAGATCGAGATATTGAGACAAAAGGATTAGGGAATGAAGGATTCCAGTACAATTGAGACAAAAGATTGTTGGGAATGTCCTGTGTAGGATTCCAGTACAAGTGGGAGATTGTTGGGAATGTCCTGAAATCTACTGTACTATCTCTAGAAAGTATGATAAATGTCGAGATCAGACATAAGTCATAAATACTGGGTGATCATGATGGCTTGCTAGAGTCCGCTCTTGATCTATAAGTTTAGGACTTATTACCAGTATTGCATGATCCCAAAGGGTCACACACCATAGCTAACGGGAAAGTTAAGATGGAATTAATACGGTAAGATGCTAAGGCATTTACTGTATTTGTACAGAGAGTTGGGCAGACAACAAATGGGCTTTTGTCTGATTTGTGTCTTGGGCCCAAAAGTCTAATGGACCATTAGTTTAATTAATTAAACTTGGGCCCATTAGTGATTAAAAGGAGAGATTGCAACATTAGGGTTGGCTAATGTTTTTTGGCGATTTAGAGGTGCAGCCGTGGCCTCCCTCTCTCTTGAATCTCTCTCACTCTCTGTTGATCCATCCGGTCTAGCAGCCATCCGTGCTTGTAAGAGTGTGGATACCTGAGGAGGAGCCGGTTCTCATCAGCTCTAATCTGATCTTGTCATTACCACCAATTCCGCTGCAAAGGTAAAGATCAGGTTTGTTTTATGATTCGATTACAAGAACCTAGATCTGTTTAAGATTATGTGCTAGGTTGCAATCTGAGAATTAATGAACCATGGAAAAACGCATAATCCTTCACTTAGGTCATGCAATAGTTGATGTCAAGCACTGCAGACCATCAACACTACTACCTGCCTTACTCATGTAATTGTGGACACCAAGCTCTTGGCAAGACTATCCAACAACGAAACGAGTATTGACAGTTGACCATATTGAATGACTAAGCTTCGATTTAACACACATCCAATGTGCATTAAATAGGTTTAGAACGTTTTAAATTTTAATTTCAATTTAGTTTTTAATTGTTCTAATTTCAGTGGGTTATGTCATTCGGTTCGGTTTCTTAATCATTTGGTTCAAAACCAAACGATTACGGTTCGCATCGTCACCATATGCGTCGACTGACACACTTTGTCGACTCTTGATATGCAACCTTCAGATTAATCGAGATAACCGGTTAAATCCAATTTAACCAGTTCATCTAACTGAACTGATTCGACCAGTTTTAACTAATCGCGATAACCGGTTCAATCCAATTGAACCGACTTATCCAATCAAACTGATCTTGACCAATTAAATCGGTTTATTCTAATTGTGATAACCAGTTCAATTCAATTGAACCAATTCATAAAATTTAAACCGATCTAATCTACCTTAACCAAGCATGATAACCAGTTCAATCCAATTGAACCGATTCAACCAATCGCAAGGCTTGTGTCGGCCGACATTAAACCTGTGTCGATCGACACAGTAGTGTATTAGGGATTTTGAATTAAACTGTCATAACCATGCGAGATAACCAGTTCAATCCAATTGAACCGATCTATCCTGTCGCACAGACTGTGTCGATCGATGCACCCAGTGTGTCGATCGACACAGTGCGATTTCAAATCTTTCGCATTTTCGCGGTGCATCGACCGACACACCCAGTGCGTCGATCGATGCTGTGCGAAAAACCCCAATATCTTTTACGAGTTTTCGCGATGTGTCGACCGACACAAGATTAGTGTCGATCGACACCATGCGACAAACCCCTAAAATTATTTGCGAGTTTTCGCTCTGTGTCGATCGATGCACGCTTTGCAACGATCGACACGCTGCGACAAAATCTAAGAGGTTACATGTTTTCGCTCTGCATCGATCGATGCAACCTTGCAACGATCGATACACTACGAAAAACACAGATATCGAGTTTTCAACAGAAGTTTTTAATCCGAGATTAACATGTTAAAACTCGATTTCAGCAGGCAATCAACAATTCAACAAACCCAGTTTTCGAATTAATTGCATCAGATTCAATAGCTAAACCCTAACAATGCTCTGATACCACTGTTGGATCTCCTAGGATCTAGGGTTTGTTATATTGAAATTACCAACCTCGTTCTTACCTAGAACTGGCAGCGGAATGATTTGTGAATGAGATCAGTAGCGAATCAAGTGCTTCGCCTCTACCAAGCACACACTCACACAACCTGGAACACCGGGATGCTAGTGCCGAATTCGGGGATGAGTTTTCGATGTCTCTGCTTTTCTCTCTGAGAATTGCTGTGACGGCTAGGGTTCAGGTCGACCATATAAAACCTTTATATATCGACCTGGGAATGACAACCCAAAACTGTCGGAGAAGCCCGACTCGTTTATGTCAAAACCCGATATGCATCGATCGACACATTTACTGTGTCAATCGACACACCTTCACGAAAAGCCTGCATCGATCGACACACTCATGTATCGATCGACACATACATCATAAAACTCTATGTCAGTGTGTATCCAATACACATCAACGTGATCATTATCAAATGATCATTCCCATATGTTAGCTTCCAGATTGCTTAGGTGTGTGACCCTATAGGATCATATAATACTGGCAGTAAGTCCACAACTTACATATTACAAGAGGCTTCTAGCAAATCATTACAATCACCAGTATTATACAAACGATTGATCTCGATACACAACTACTATCAGGAGTGAGTACAAGTGTGATTTCAGGACACAATCCCAACAAAGCCTTGTCCAGGTCGGTGAATTCCACGCATACTCTCCATTTGTTGTTCTTATTTTTGACTACTACCAGGTTTGCGAGTCAATCCACGTATTTTACCTCAGTGACTGAACCCGCTCCCAGTAATTTTCCACCTCGTCGTTCACTGCTTGCGCTCTTTCCGCTCTTAGATTTCTTCTTTTTTTGATTTGTTTGTATGTTCTGTCCACGTTAAGTTCGTGACACGCAATATTCGGATCGATCCCGACCATATCATTCACCGACCAGGAGAATGTCAAGATATATTGTTTGAGAAAGTCGACGAGCTCGTATTTGATAGATGGATCAAGGTCGGCTCTGATTCCCAAGCTTGGCTCGGGGTAGCGGTCGTAGATATTTACGTGCTCGATTAATTCCAGTTGGGGATTATATCGGTCGAATTCTCTTGGAGGTGATCCCTTCTCATGTTCTATCGTTGCGTTTTATTTTGTTGTTTGGTTAGCCCTCGATCCATTTTCACAGTTCGGCGATTGTATTTTGATTGTTTCTTTGTCTTTGTGGCCACAATCACCTTCTCCCTTATTTATGTTCTCGTCAGCACCGTGTTGTTCGTAACTTTTAATCTAGTGGTTGTTTAATTGGTGCGGGCTCCATCGCCTTGTGGAAGCGAGTTAAATTGGATCCACTCTTCCCCGTCTCCTCAGTTGTTGGTGTTGGTGATGTCGCCGGTGTTGCGGGTTCCTTCTGTCTAAATTGGTGTTTCCGTCATTGCCGATCTGCCTTTAGTCATATGAATATACTTAAAGCTGAGCTTCGACAAGGATTAATTAGGTAAATCAATCGACATTAGGGACTTGGATAATCCAATTAAAGGATCTAAATGCAATAACAGAAAGATCGGAAAACGTAGTCATTTTATTCGCTTAGAGTTCGAATTCGCATAAGGGATATCTCTTCTCTATAATTAGATTTTAGTACATTGATTTAGGATAGATCTTTTTCCGCGCGGGGAAAGTATATTTATATCGGTAGAATTAGGTTTATTTTCTAGATTCTCTTTGATATGTTAATGTTAAATACGGACACTCTTGGTCTTTCCTTCATTTTCGGAGATTAATTTACATTAATCATATTTTACTTTTCTCTTTGCATGTCGACTAGGGGTTTGCCAAGCAAGCCACTCTTCTTCGCTACTTGTCTTAAATTAACGAGACGATTTAACTGTTGGGCTAGGATATAGGAGAGATCCTAAACCCACCTCCAACACCTGAACAATCATCAAACCATGTAAATGTATATCACTAGGGGTGAACATTGTTCAAAAAAATCTTTAGGCAGTAGCTAGACGTTTAGTAGGCGATAAGCGCCTAGAAAAATTAATCAGAGCCTAGGCAGAACCTATACGTTAACAAATTATTTACTTATCTATTATTATATTTATTCTTATATTATATATTTTTAAATTTCATATACTTCAAAAATTAATTTTGTACAATGTTTCAAATAAAATAATGAATTATAGAATATAATTGGAAACTTGAAATATAGTACAAATAAATTAAACATGAGGAATGCATATATATATATATATATGTGTGTGTGAGAAGAAAGATTTAGAGTGCATGAAAAAATGATAAATACGATATAATTTTGATGTTTTTTAAACTTACTTAAACAACGTAGTTTAAAAAAAATCATATATTATCAGGGCCTAAACCGATTTGACGATTTTAACATTTTGATCCATTTGCCGCCTAAACCAAATTTCCAATTTATTTATCCGATTTGAGCAAAATTATTTAGATAATGACTCATTTGCGGCCTAACCGGAAACCTAGACACCACATACCGATTTTTAGAACATTTTAGATGTCCATTCAAATTCAAATCCAAATATAATACTTAATTTATATTAACCCCGACAATAACGAATTGAGGATAGAAAATAACTAAACTGAATGCAAACTCGAACTTTCTGAAACAAAACCGAAAAAATAAATCGAAATTCACTAACAGTTAACATTTGAACTAAATATTTTTATTTAAATAGTAATATGCACAGTAAATTTTCTATAAATTAACAACCTCAACTTGTGATTATAATTTTCAAAAATAAATTACGTTTTTTAATTAATTTAGGGATATATTAATTTATCAAGATCTTAATTAGATCAAAAACTTAGTTTGAAATATTAATTCTATTAATTTACCGAAGATTAATTATATAGGTTATATTGTACTTAACTTATTCCAAACAGAAACGAAGTTGAACATAATATTAGAATCGAATGGAAGCGATCTAAAATAAATATTGATAGTTCATACTGTTGTAGAAGATGATTCTTAATAATAATAAGAGTACATTATACAAGTATTTATAAAGTAGACAACTAACGATCTATTTATATAATTGAGAAGTAAAAATGCACCAGATTATTCTCACGAGGTTAATTATCAACACGCCTTTAATGAAATTTTAATGAAATTTTTTACTCTTAATTATGTTAAATTCTCTATAAAAATAGAGTCATCTAGGTTATGTTAATTTCCCTAAAATCGAGTCATCTAGGTTATGTTAATTTTTTCCTAAAAAAAAATCGAGCCCTCTAGGTTATGTTAATTTTTTTAAAAAAAAAATTGAGCCCTCTAGATTTATATCTACCTAAATCTCTTACAAATGGGAAGAAGAAGAAGAAGATCTGATTAGTGATTGTGACAATAATGATCCAAAAAAAAAGTCAAGCAACAAGTAGCTATGGAGCTCTGACGATAGCTAATTATAATGTTTGTATCTGGGTCTAAATCTCAAGAATCTAATTTGGTTTACTCTAACAAAATACCGATATACCCGCATAGGGTGCAGACACCCAACCTAGTACTAGGTATTTAGTAATTACATATTATCCTTTACACCCTCACTCAAGATGGAGATATTTGAGTAACTCTAATCTTGGAACATGCTCTAAGGAATAGAGTCTGTGGTAATGGCTTGGTAACATACCCATACCTCTGGCCCAAATTTTTTGAAAGAAAAGCCCAAAAGCCAGTCCAAACCCACCTTCCTTTTTCTACTTCTTTCCTTATTCGGGCGATTCCTTTTCTGATTATAAGGCCAAGCCCATGGGACTGCTTTCCTTTTCTAAAACCCTAGGGTTTCTGCAGAGCCTTCCCTATAAATACTGCCTCATTTTCTCCAGAAACTCATTTCTCTTTCTTTCGGCGAAGCTCTGTCAGGATCTGAAGACGTTCAAGCTTCCAAAGCACTATTCACGTTTTTCTCTCTCCCAAATCTCACCAGGTAACCACGAGAACCAGATCTGAGCCTTTGTTATTCAAAAACGTTTTCAAACTTCCTCCCCTTCTAAAATACCCCGAATCCCGAGAAACCGAGCACACCACTGTGACCGTCGCGGCGAGACGAAGCCGGAGCCGCCGAGCCGACCGCCACGCGCCGCCGCACGCGCCCGCACGCGCCGGAGGAGTCACAGGCGCGTGAGATCCACGCGCGACGGAGGAGCCACGCGCCGGAGCCCACGCGCCGATCGCCGGAGCCACCGCCGCCGCCACGCGCCGCCGCCGTCGCTGACCGGAGCCGCCGCCCGCCGCTGGAGACCCGCCGGAGCGCCCGTCGCTACCGCCGGAGCGCCGCCATTGACCGCCACCGTCGCCGCCGTTGACCGTTGACCGGTCCGGGTCGGGTCGGATCGGGTCGGGTCGGATCGGGTCGGGTCGGATCTGACCGGGTCTGGTTTAGGTTGACCGATCGGTCTAATCCGGTTTAGGTTAACCGGTTCAATTTCCCAATTTCTTTCCAATTTCGATTTCAATTCCCGGTTTAGATCGGTTTAGCTGGGTTGAGTGGGATATTTTCAATCGATCGTATCTAGCTCATCCTAAGTCCGATTTAAGCGATTCAAAAGCCCATCTCACTCGATTTCTCGTCCTCTTTTCAGAACCGATGTCCGTTCGGGTCAATGGGGCTGCTAAAGTACCGTTTTGCCCTCTTCTTTGGCTAAGGTGAGGACCGAACGTGATCTCCCTTACTTCATTCGATTCCGGGCGATAGTCCCTTGTTAATGTCGTCTTTCCTAGGTAGTAGAGATCTCGATGTGATTGCTTGAGAACGTAGAACTGCTAGGTTATCGCTGAGCCTGAAAACGTTGTTTGTGTGTGATGGATATGATTGTTAGTTGTGGTAGGGCCCCCGAAAGGGTGTTTCGTGGCAGGGCTCGTATAACGAGTTTTGGTACGCGCCCTTTAAATCGTCGGATGGGAGGTGTTGGCGAGCCTCCCCAGGTACAAAGGCCGTGGGCCAAGAGATACCGGGTGGGCCGGTTGCGTGAGCCTTCGGGCTAGAGAGGGGTTCACGAGTGTGAAAGCACGAGTGGATGTAGTTTGCGTGGTGAAAGCCTTCGAGCCTGTTTGCAAGGTGATATTAGCTTAGGACTTGTGATCCGTAGTTGTGTGGTGTAAGCGGGATAGCGGACTCCCTAAGTCTGTCCTCACTGGGTGATTGTGTTTGAAACAATTGCTCAGGCCTCTTTCCCCTTTCCTGTCCACGGTTCCTTGCAGGTCCGGATGTGGGATCGATACAGTCGAGTGACGTCATTGGTGGTTTTCAAAAGAAGGAAGCGCCGGGTCCTGGGATAAGTTGAGTTGGCGTCCCGGTTGGACCATGTTCGGTTCAACGGGCGTCCTAATGCCGCGTCTCCGGTTATGCCGGGAGACGGGTGTTACAATTTGGTATCAGAGCCTAGGTTAAGATCTCCCAGTCCTATCCTGGGAGATCAGCTTTCGTTGTTTACCCCAAAACCCAGTTTTCAATCTTTTTCAAAACCGTTTGCGAAATTTCTTTTATAAAACAGATACTTTGCGAAATTTTTCAAACACCAATATATCACTGGTTATCTCGTGTTGTGACCTCTCTTAGTTTCGTTTTATGCAGGATGTCCACCGATTTACACTCTGATTCTGGGTCCGACTGGACACCAAACCCCACCAGTGTTCTGCGCACACGTGCTGCGCCCCGCAGGAACGAACCGAGGAGACAGAGGAGACGTCTTACGATTGGAGCATCAGTTGAGGCTTCCGGCGCCACCCAGTCATCCGCCCGGCACCCAGTGGATAGATCAGTGTCTGCATCGGTTCCAGTTGAGACAGTTGTGAGACCAGCGAGGGGTAGAGGCCGACCCCGGAAGACGCCAGTAGTGGCCCCACCGGCGACAGTGGATGCACCCTGAGTCCAGAGGTCGGGGAAGGAGCATGTAGTGGCAGAGGATCATTCCGATCCACCGAGCCGTGTGTGCTTCATGACTGTGAGACCATCAGATGGGATACCAGGAGCGTCGACATCGAGGCTGGCGCAGGAGATTCCCCGGGACGTTCCCCGGCCCTTTCAGGTGGCAGGCATGAGCGTGCAGGAGTACATGGACGCGTTCATCTTCCGAGCTGGCTGCACCCACCCCAGATCCCCGATTCATTTGATGACCCTGTTTATGGATGGACTAGCGCCGGAGATCCGAGAGGGGATGACGGATGGGAGTGAGTACGGAGAGTACAGTCTGGTTGCGATGGCTGCTAGGTACGCAGAGGCTGCGGATAGGAACCAGAGGGATCCAGTGTTTCGACAGCAGATGAGAGAGAGGCGTCGTAGCGACGAGGACACCCGGCGCCAGGTCATGGCCGAGCAGCAAGCCATTTGGGATGAAGAGCTGCGTCTGAAACGAGAGCAGGAGATTGCAAACCGGGCTCAGCTGGCGGAGCAGAGGGCCGCCTTGGAGCGTATCAGCGAGAGGTTTGAGCAGCAAAGGGCAGAGTGGGCCGAGCAGCAGGCTGACTTGGACCGAATGCGGGAGCAGCGGGAGCAGAGGATGCAGCGGATACGTGAGGAGCGAGAGTATGTCTGGTTGGATAAGCAGATGAACATTCTTGAGGAGGGACCGGATGGATTTGATCAGCAGTGGGCCACGCCGAGTCAGGAGCAGGCAGCAGCGCCACCAGTGATCGTCATCACAGATTCAGAGGCAGAGCCAGAGTCAGATCCGGAGGAAGACGAGAGCGAGGGAGGCCAGCTGTACCGAGGAGACATGGACCTTGAGCTGCAGACCCCGGGATCATCGAGTGGCTAGAGACGGGGGGCGTGGGGGGTTTGTTAGGAGTAGGGCGTAGTCATTCGTGTTAGAGTTTGGGGTTTTATTTTTCGTTGGTTTTCTTTCCGCGGTTTTCGCGTAGCTGGTTTTCTTCTTTTGATTCGAACCTCGTGTAGCCCTATTCCTTAATCTATTGATTCTTTATTTACATCGTGCCTTCCGAACGGACTTCCATTACGATTAGCCTCGCGCCCGAATAGAGCGGATCCCTTGAGTTCAGAGGTGAGCGGGAAACCGCACATCACCGAATTCGGGACGAATTCTTTTCAAGGGGGGGGGGAGAATTGTAACATACCCATACCTCTGGCCCAAAATTTTTGAAAGAAAAGCCCAAAAGCCAGCCCAAACCCACCTTCCTTTTTCTACTTCTTTCCTTATTCGGGCGTTTCCTTTTCTGATTATAAAGCCAAGCCCATTAGCCAAGCCCATGAGCCTGCTTTCCTTTTCTAAAACCCTAGGGTTTCTGCAGAGCCTTCCCTATAAATACTGCCTCCTTTTCTCCAGAAACTCATTTCTCTTTCTTTCGTCGAAGCCCTGTCGGGATCTGAAGACGTTCGAGCTTCCAGAGCACTATTCACGTTTTTCTCTCTCCCAAATCTCACCAGGTAACCCCGACAACCAGATTTGAGCCTTTGTTATTCAAAAACGTTTTCAAACTTCCTCCCCTTCTAAAATACCCCGAATCCCGAGAAACCAAGCACACCACCGTGACCGTCGCGGCGAGACAAAGCCGGAGCCGCCGAGCCGACCGCCACGCGCCGCCGCACGCGCCCGCACGCGCTGGAGGGGTCACGGGCGCGTGAGATCCACACGCGCCGGAGGAGCCACGCGCCGGAGCCCACGCGCCGATCGCCGGAGCCACCGCCGCCGCCACGCGCCGCCGCCGCCGCCGTCCGGAGCCGCCGCCCGCCGCCGGAGACCCGCCGGAGCGCCGCCGTCGCCACCGCTGACCGCCGCCGTCGCCGCCATTGACCGTTGACCGGACCCGTTGACCGTTGATCGGTCCGGGTCGGGTCGGATCGGGTCGGGTCGGGTCGGACCCGTTCGGGTCGGACTTGACCGGTTCTGGTTTAGGTTGACCGATCGGTCTAATCCGGTTTAGGTTAACCGGTTCAATTTCCCAATTTCTTTCCAATTTCGATTTCAATTCCCGGTTTAGATCGGTTTAGTTGGGTTGAGTGGGATATTTTCAATCGATCGTATATAGCTCATCCTAAGTCCGATTTAAGCGATTCAAAAGCCCATCTCACTCGATTTCTCATCCTCTTTTCAGAACCGATGTCCGTTCGGGTCAATGGGGCTGCTAAAGTACTGTTTTGCCCTCTTCTTTGGCTAAGGTGAGGACCGAACGTGATCTCCCTTACTTCATTCGATTCCGGGCGATAGTCCCTTGTTAATGTCGTCTTTCCTAGGTAGTCTAAGGTAGTAGAGATCTCGATGTGATTGCTTGAGAACGTAGAACTGCTAGGTTATCGTTGAGCCTGAAAACGTTGTTTGTGTGTGATGGATATGATTGGTAGTTGTGGTAGGGCCCCCGAAAGGGTGTTTCGTGGCAGGGCGCGTATAACGAGTTTTGGTACGCGCCCTTTAAATCGTCGGATGGGAGGTGTTGGCGAGCCTCCCCAGGTACAAAGGCCGTGGGCCAAGAGATACCGGGTGGGCCGGTTGCGTGAGCCTTCGGGCTAGAGAGGGATTCACGAGTGTGAAAGCACGAGTGGATGTAGTTTGCGTGGTGAAAGCCTTCGGGCCTGTTTGCAAGGTGATATTAGCTTAGGACTTGTGATCCGTAGTTGTGTGGTGTAAGCGGGATAGCGGACTCCCTAAGTCCGTCCTCACTGGGTGATTGTGTTTGAAACAATTGCTCAGGCCTCTTTCTCCTTTCCTGTCCCCGTTTCCTTGCAGGTCCGGATGCGGGATCGATACAGTCGAGTGACGTCATTGGTGGTTTTCAAAAGAAGGAAGCGCCGGGTCTTGGGACAAGTTGAGTTGGTGTCCCGGTTGGACCATGTTCGGTTCAACGGGCGTCCTAATGCCGCGTCTCCGATTATGCCGAAAGACGGGTGTTACAGGCTTCGTCAACGCCTCTGCTAATTGATCTTGAGCCGGAAATCGTACATCGGAATCCCCAGACCTAAAATTTATAGCACACATAAAATATAAATAATGAATAGACTTCATCTATGTCTTAACTAAGATAAGAGCACGCACCACTAGGATATGAGGAGTAGTGCAGGAGTTTCAAATTGGTTCAAGAGACGACCAAATTTCTCTTCGGCAGTAAAAGATTTTATGTTTGGCAGTAAAAGATAATGAAACTGATATGAGCAATCAAAATCTCAAATATATATATATATATATGTGAAAATTACTCCTAGTAGCACTAATCTTATACTTAATTACTACACTTGCATTAGAGAGTAATGTTTACTAGAGTAGCATGCCCATATGATTAAAATGACCTTGTTAACCTTCATTTATAACAATATAAACACCTCAACGTTAATCATATGATTAACATTTAATACAATTTGTGATATGTTTGGAATTATATCATGACTACAAAAAAAAAAGTTTACGTGTTAGAGAATCAACCTGAGAAAGAGGGTCAATGTTTAATTTCTCGTCCTTGCCAAGAGTTACCCCCTTCAATACTTTTATCTTCTCTTTTCTATTCTTTTGATATAAATTCTGCATAAATTATACAAAAGTAACCAAATTAAATGTACGGATTAGCTTCAAATAATGTTTGCTAGGAGAAAAAAAATGTCAACAAGAGTTTGATCTATGTCGATACCGGAGCCAAAATCCAAACAAATGAGGCTAATAAGTTTGATTTATTCTATCTTTTGTTAGTTTCTCTTGGTTTAGTTTTGGCTCCGATATCGACTTTTGATAGCTGGTTTCAGTAGTTTTGGTTGAAACATGTGTTTCCATCAACATCAACTTCTACAATTCCTCTAGCATCAGCAAAAAACAACCACTTGTTGTCTTCAAACCTCCATTCTCCAGAAATAAGATGCATTTGTACCATGTTTCTAGTAAAAATCTTGAAGTAAAAAAATGAAGAAGATGGCTAAGTTTCTTCGTCGAAGGTGGGGAAGAAAAGGGTAGAAGGGAAACCAAAACGACAAAAAGAGTTATCTAAACGTGCACTTGAACTAAATATTTCGATTTTTAGAGAAAATATTTAGTTTCCTTATATATCTCAAAAAATCGCGGAAATATGGCAACTGAATTTTCGAGCTTTCAAAAATCCGCAACACTATATTGTAACCTAAATTTAAAACAAATCCGGAACAAAAGGAACAAATCTGCAACATTAAGCATAAATCTGTAACAAAGGGTGCTAACACAGTAATTTTCAAAATCAATTTTATGTGTTGCAGATTTATTTAAATCCGCAACACATAAAACAAATCCGGAGTACTAATATCCCGATTTATAAAAAAATCTGGAAAACAAATCCGGAGTGACTCAAAAATCCGTAACACATGAATGACACGTCAGCAAAATAGCGAAAAATCTGGAACATTAAGGAATAAATCTGCAACACATATGAAAATCTGCAACACTATGTGCTAATATAGTAATTTTTGAAACGTTTTTTTGCATGTTACAGATTTATTAAATCCGTAACGAAGAAAATAAATCCACAACAAGATGATGCGGATTTGTTTAAAGCAGATATAAATCTGGAAAAAAATAAATCCTAAACAAGGAATGCGGATTTATTCAAAAAAATACTTGCGGATTTATTTTAAAAATGCGGTGGCATTTTCGTAAATAAGTGGATTTCGGTCTGACGTGGAAAAAAATAATAATGGCACTTCTGTAATATGTTTTTTCCTAACAATGACTAATAAGGGTATCATTGTCCAAAAATTAAACATTTTCCTAACAAAAAAACAGATGCTACTATAGTAATTTCCCTATGTTTTTGTGTTAGTATAGTTAAGTTCCCTATATATATATATATATATATATATATATCCCAGAAACGATGCAGCGGAAGAAGGAATTAAATTACCAGCTTCTATCTTCCAAAGCCAATGCTTTGAATGTTATCCAGTCTTGCAAATTTACAGTGTTCCTTTTTCACTGTTCAAACCACTAATCTCTATTTTACCAACAAAAAAAAACCACTAATCTCTAAATGCATCGTTGACTTTTCGTTCAGATAACCGGCAAACTTGAGATGAGATGATCTCATGAATCTGTTACAAGTAGAAAATGCGTGAGAAGAGATATGTAAAGCATTTTTGTTTGAGAAAAGGGTTTACAATATGGAATGCATTAGTTCATAAAAATAGCACTAAGTTTAAAATAATGAGTAGTCTGTTGCTACTCATTATTCAAATAATGTCCCTTGCCAGTTGCTCGATCCCAATCAGTTTTTTTTTTTTTTTTTTTTGACAACAAAAGTCAAATAAGGAACGCTATTTTTCTAATATCCATATTGGTGGTTCCGGTCCGATGTGTGTGCTTGGTGACTGCCTGAGACGAGCGTTACTTGCTAGTCTATCCGCCGTCTGATTCTGTATACGTGATATATGCTTGAGGTCAAAAGTTATGAATAACGTCTTTCGCTTGTCGTACTCTTCTGTGTAAACTGCGAAAGCTGGCCATTTCTCCGGTTCAGATACTATCTTCACCACTTCAGAACAATCCGTTACAAAAGTAATATGTCTGTAGTTGAAGAACGTCATGCTTTCTATAGCCCATAACAGTGCTTCGAACTCCGCGTGTAGCGGCGAGAGACTCTGTCTAGTGTTCCTTGCTCCCCTCAAGACATATGCGCCTCCCTCATAACAACTAAACCATCCTTGATCAGTGAATGTGTCCCCCTCCTTCCATGATCCGTCCACATAACACCAGTGGCCTTGTTGTGCCTCAGTTATTGAGATATTGCCTTTATTTCCCATAGGTCTCCAATTATTATCCGGTATACTTGTTTGGGCTCCTCATGACAAATATTTCGTTTCTGCAAGTTTCAAAGTTTCATTTGAGTCCCGGTCCACCTGATTAGATACCATATCATTTTCTGCTTTTCCAAATGTACCATAGAATCCAGGGAAACTGGTTGTTGGTTTCCCGTGGAGGCAATCTCCAAAACAAAAAATCCATATTTATGAAAAGTGCTTCTGTAGAAAAACATATCGGGTTTATTGGAATTCGTGACAGGGCCCATGTTTAAAGTGTTGGAGGACACTCAAAGAGGACATGATTTATCATTTCCTCAACTCCGCATCTGACACAATATGTATCACATTTAATACCCCTCGATTTTAGGTTTTTGGAAACTGCAAGACATCCAGATCCCATCAATTATTCGGTTTAATTTATTGAATATTCAGGTTACCACGTCCACGATTACCAACGACTAATAATCGTTATATTGATCGTTGACTTTGTAGTCGGACAGACTGTAAGCTTCAGATTGTCTCGTGATCTAATGCACTTAAATAAAACATATCCATATACTAACACTCAAAAATCTATCACTATCATACCACTCAGATAATATCTCTCCGCATGGCTATGGAGTTGGAGCTCATGTCATTTCTTTCTCAACTAGACTTGCTTGTTTTGAATTTGGGGGAAGAGGAGGAGGGGAAGATGAAGATGTCAAAGGTTCCACAACTCATTATTCAAGTAAGGGGCTGTTCGTTGGATCATTTGACATATCCATCCAGATGGTTCATTTAAATGATTCATCCAAATGATCCATCTGAATGTTGTTCGTTGTTTTTTCGATGTTTTTTCGATGTTCATTTGAATGGATCATTTAGATGAACATGTGTTTATTTGCTTATTTTTTTTTGTAAACTTCAATTTCATCTAAATGAGTTTAATAAGAAAATGTCTAAACTACACTACTTTAAACTAATTATATTTTTAGTTTTAATCTTTACTATATTATTTTAAATACTAATCTAAAATATATTTACAACTAATTAATTTTTAAACTATTATTATATTGACATGAAAACACAATATTATAGATTTGACGGGAAAATGTGATTTTGCGGTTTTAAGGAAAAATATGATTTTTATGGTTTTAGCAGGAAAACACTATTTTATGATTTTGGCAGAAAACGCGATTTTACGATTTTGTCGAGAAAACACGATTTTTTGGCTGTGACGAAAAACACGATTTTCGGTTTTGGCGGGAAAACGAAAATTTGCGGTTTTGGCGGGAAAAAGCGATTTTACGGTTATGGTGGAAAAAAGCGATTTTGCGGGTTCGGCGGAAAAACTCAATTTTGCAGTTTTGGCGGGAAAAACGCGATTTTGCAGTTTTGGCGGGAAAAACGCAATTTTGCGGTTTTGACGGAAAAACGCGATTTTGCGGTTTGGAGAGAAAACGCGATTTTGCGGTTTTGGAGAGAAAAAGCGATTTTGCGGTTTTGGCGGAAAATGCGATTTTGCGGTTTGAGCGGAAAAACGCGATTTGCGGTTTTGGCGGGAAAACACGATTTCAGATTTTTGGCGGGACAACGCGATTTTACGGTTTTGGAGAGAAAACACGATTTTGCGGTTTTGGAGAGAAAACACGATTTTGCGATTTTGGCTGGAAAAACGCGATTTTGCGGTTTTGGCGGGAAAACACGATTTCAGGTTTTGACGGAAAAACGTGATTTTGCGGTTTTGGAGAGAAAACACGATTTTGCTGTTTTGGAGAGAAAACACGATTTTACGGTTTTGACGGGAAAACACGATTTTACGGTTTTGACAGAAAAAACACGATTTTATTTAGTTTATTTTCATTTACTCATTTAGAATTTGCATTCAAATGATCCGTTTAAATAATTAGGGTATATTAGTAATTTGTTATTTTTGGATGAATCATCTTCATCCAAATGATCCAATTTGGTTCATCCAAATGAGTTTAAAAATTTTGCCTAAATTTTTAAAACTCATTCAGATGATCCATCTAGATGGAGATGAGATTCATCTGGATGGATGTCGTTTTTGTTACTAAACGAACATCAATTTTAATCTCCATCCAGATGGATCATCTGAATGGACAAACGAACAACACCTAATCTCTCTCGTCAAGTCAATTGATTTGGATTCGCTGCCGAAGCCGGAGTCGAAGCTCATCTCACTCATCAAGCATATAATCTATCTCGGGAGCTCTGTAACGAGTTCAGATCCGGATTGGGAATTCATATCAGATTTGACAACAGTGATATCTCTTACCAGCTTTGCGGATTCGTATTCTGATCCGTCCGCGCTGGATCTCGTATCACTCGTTCCTGGAATACTCGATCATGCCGGGTCTTTGGATTCGGATTCGAAGCTCAAATCCCTCATTCTTCAAGTGTTATATCATGCTAGGTTTGAGAGTCTGTGTTCTCTGATTTCCTTATCCCCTCGACTAGAAGTAGAAATGGAAGAAGAGAAATTTCGTGTGAGGAGAAAAGTCGAGCGCCAGAGCGAAGAAAAGAGCGACTGTGATCCTAAAAACCTTAAGGTATTCAGTTTAACTGGAGAAGTCCCTACCCATTTTCATTGCACAGATTGCAGTGGCGAGAAACATGGAGGATGTGACAAGGCTCCAGTTGAGGTCAAACACTCTCTTCATCCAAAACACTCTCTTCAGCTTGTCTTGTCGTGGAATTATAATAGAACCAGGAAATGTTATTGTTGTGATGAAGATCTCAAAGGGGTATTTTATTATTGCTCGGCTTGCGATTATGCTATGAATATAGCTTGTCTCGAGAAACCACCAGTCTTATCAGTAGACTACCCCAAGTGGCATGAGCATACTCTTGTCCTCTTTTCAAGGCATACTTCCTTAACTTGCGACGTATGTGCCTTGACCCATTCAAGGTGTCCTTTCTATATATGCCCCCCATGTGGCTTTGTGGTCCATCAAAGTTGTTTCAACTTTCCACATGTTATAAAGATATCTCGCCATCTTCATCGTATCTCTTTTACCCCTTCTTTTGACCAAGGAGATCGGCCTTGTGGTGTTTGTCAAAGAAAGATCGACAATGATTACGGAGGTTATTCTTGCATCAAAAAGGATTGTTCATTTGCTGCTCATTCAAAGTGCGCCACACAGAGAAATGTGTGGGATGGTGAAGAACTTGAGAAAGTGCCGGAAGTTGAGGAAGAAGAAGTCGAGCCATTTGTGAAGATAAGTGATGGAATCATAGAACATTTTTGTCATCCACATCATCATTTGAGACTTGATGAGTACGGAAACAGAGATTACGATGAGAATCAGCACTGTCAGGCATGCTTCATGCCAATCTATTTTGGTAAGTTCTACTCATGTATGATATGTGATTTTGTCCTCCACGAGGAATGTGCGAATTTTCCTCGCAAAATACAGCACCCGATACATCCACACATGCTCACTCTAGTGGGAAGGTGTGATGATGTTATGAACTATGCACATACATGTTCAGCTTGTCTTTGGAAGTGCACATCTGGTTTTTTCTATGAGTGTGATATAGAAGGATGTCATTTTAAGCTACATGTGCAATGTGGCACAATTTTTGAACCATTCGTCCATGAAAGTCATAAGCATCCTTTATTTCTAACATCCAAACCAGGAGAGCAAAGATTGTGTTCGGTTACAAAAGCTGTAAACAAGAGTCAAGAAGAAACATTCAATTGCATTGAGTGTGACTTTTCTTTGTGTTTCGAATGTGCTACTTTGCCTCAAAAGGTGAGGTATAAGCATGATAAGCATTTGCTCACTCTTTCTTATGGGAATGAGACAAGTGTCATGATGAATTGGTGTGAAGCTTGCGAGGAAAAAATAGATCTAAAGGAGCGGGTTTATAGGTGTGATGAGTATTGTTGTGTCTCCCTACACTTGAAATGTTTGATTGGAAAGGACTTATACATGAAGCCCGGTTCATCATTGGTCTACTATGGTAAAGAAGTGGATGTTCTGCCCAACAATCAGCATATGTCTAGACCTTTTTGCTCCTACTGTAAGAAGCGTTGTACAGACAACATAGTTTTCAAGTGCGCTGAATTAACATTGTGTTCCACACTTTGTATTATTCTTTTGTAGATAGGTGAAAATTGCTCTGTTTATTAAAAAAAATATTGAATTTTTATTATTTTCTTTTGTGTTACAAAATTTGCATCTATCTAATATTGTTACGATTTTTGCGTTGAAATCAGTTGTAATCCTTGTAACAATTTTTGTTAGATCTGAAAGTCTAAAAGCACTTTTGACTAGAAAACAAGATACTTAGTTGAGCCAAACCGTCTCATATGGATCCCATTATTTCCATCATTTTGGATCTGAAACCCTTTTTCAGGTTTTTATTCACACGCTCGAAAACTAATAGATTTGACTATTTGCTATATTATATTGTAGAGAATCACTTCAAAAAGGGAACTTCCTGCAAATACAAATTCCAATGAGAAATAATAGTGTAACTCCATCAATCCCAAATGATGCAAAAAAAAAAAATGTTCACAATATCATAGGCAACACAATCCATATTTGAATTAAAGGAAAAAAAAAACCCACAAACAAAACAAATAAGAAACATGGGAATGCAACACAAACAGATCCAAGCCTGGTTCTGGTTTGAGTTTTTTTTTTCTTGGGATGAAACTCAGAATCTGATGAAGCCTTTGTCTTGTAAACTCTCTACAGTCTCCTTTATGCTAACCTCCAATGGCACAAACTCGACCCCAAGAGACTCTGCTTTCTCTTTAGACACTTTGTAGGTTGGAATAAATATCTTTTCATCTGCACACCTGCAATAAAATTCTTTATAAAAATCTTGTCTTTAATTAACAATTTCTAATAAGAAAAACAGAGTTGCTCTGTTTCTGACATTAAAAACGAAAGACTTACTTCTCAGGCAGTTGAAAATCAGGGTAAAGATCATGCAAAATGTTAACAACTTCAGAGTAATGAGCAACTCTCTCCACTAAACAGTATCTTCCATTAGCATTTGGATTCTCAAACGCTTGAATGTGAGCGTTCGCTACATCTTTAACGTTAACCCATCCGAATGTTGCATTAGGAAACGTCTGTGCTCCTGAAGATGTAAACAAATGTTCAAGCTAAGTAAATATCTGAATCAAAACAAATGCTATATCTTTTCTTTACCTTTGATCAAGCTTAGTACTGCAGCAGCACTAGTGTTGAGCGTTGGCTGTAAAAGGGGACCAATCACCATTGCTGGATTTATCGAAACCAACTGTAAATCATTCTCTTTTGCGAACTTCCACGCTGCGTTTTCAGCTAATGTCTTGGAGAGTACATGCCATAGCTTTTGAAAAGAAAAGCAGAGTGTTTCAGCAAACAAAACAGAGTGATAACTTCAAGATCACGCAAACAGAAGTTACTTTGTTTTACCTTGGAAGCTCTGCAATATTCAGGATCGGCAAACCAAGATTCATCAACAATGGTTTCGGGTGTTCGAGGCATTCCATTGAAAGCAACAGCTGCTATAGATGAGGTTAAGACGACTCTCTTAACAGAGGAAGTCTTCAAGCAAGAGCTTAGAACATTGATTGTTCCTTTCACCGCTGGATCAAGTAACTCAGCCTGCAAGAAAAACAAAACACAAATCAATCAAAAATGGAAGATTTGAAAGCTTAGAGAGAGAGAGAGAGAGAGAGAGAGAGAGAGAGAGAGAGACCTGAGGATCTTTGACATCATGATAGAATGGTGATGCGGTGTGGAAAACTCCTTGACAACCATCGATTGCTGAATCAAAAGAGCCTTCTTCTAACAAGTTTGCTTTGAACAATTTAAGCCTTTCTTCTGCACCTTCCAATGCAAGCAAATGCTCTGTTTTCCTCGGGTCATCTGTTCCATTGAACAATATACACATACATATATGGAACCAATCTATGAATCTTGATTTATCTGAAAACTAGTAGATCTAAAGATCTATATCATTTTCCATCCTTTCAAATTTCGTTTTAATGAATCTTGATCATGAATCTTCTAACTAAGCCTACGAAAAATTATTAGATCTGGGATTATACAAAGAAAAGAGACGAACTTGGATCGCGAACAGAGGCTTTAACGGTATAGCCACGGAGAAGGAGAAGCTTCACGATCCATGAAGCAATGTAACCTGAAGCTCCTGTCACACACACCGTCTTCTCTTCTTCGCTGCTCATTTTTCTTTCAGATCTTCTCTACTTTCTTTTTTCTGTATTTGAAATGTTCAAAGCTGAGATCTTTGAAGCTTTTCTGCCTTTTATTTTTTGTTCGGTTTCAAGCGCGCCATTCTTGGGAAAGTTCGTTACAGTTTTCCTCGGGATTTAATCTCGACGGTACGTTTATTCATAAACTAAAAAAAATCCATACTTTATGGTGAATACGACGAACTTGGTATTGTTGTTTTCATCAACTCAATTAATAAATTTATTAACCAGAGAAAACTAGAAAACATCTCAAAAAAAAAAAAAAAAAAAAAAAACAAGATACATTTTCATGACATCAATTGGAGTTTCTCTGCCTTGCTGCCACTGAACAGTTCATAATTTCGCTTAACGGCTGTCTTGAGCACGATGGTTTTGTTGTTTTTCCTTCACTAAACTTAGACCAATCTCCATTGTTGCAATGTCGGTTTTCTTTCAACCTACAAATCAATACTCTCTTCTCTGACTGTGATGGCAATTTGTTCTTCTCTGGTTCAAACTTATGTTCCTTCCTCAATTTTTGGATCTCTTCTTGTAATCCGCAAACCTCTGCTTGTAGGTTTTTCAGCTTTGCTTCTGATGACAACGCTTTTCGTCTCCATCCTTCAACCTAGACAGATTTATGAAAAGGATTCGACTCTTTGGTAACTCCTCTGAAGATATGTTAATACAAGATGAGTCTATGGTGTGTAGTTTCATCTTACCGAGGAATGTAGATTATGTATCTGAGAATCTGATTCAAGAGCGCGGTTTTGCCAGAAATCACAACAAGATTGAAGTTCCTCCATTTCATTTCTCACATGACCCAACATTTCTTGCATTTGTGACCATTGCTCTGGTTCTGCTCTTACTTCATCCGCGATCTTCCTCATAACTTCTTTGCAGTGTCTAGAACAGTCTTTCTTTTCTTCGTGCGCTATAATTGCCTGCACAAAGAAAAATATATATTCACCAGCTTCATTTGAGCTCAATCATATTGAGAAAGATTTGTTCACAAATGTACAGATACATCTTGAAGATCAGTGGATTTGGAGACGGATCTTGTTGATGGCACAAAGAGAATCGATCCATATTCTTTCTCCATTCTTTCTAACAATACCCCTTTCGATAATGCCTCCATTTTACTACTCAATGCCTCTATCTGCAGCAGATAACATCAAAATCAAGATCATGCAAAAAAGAATCTGCAATTTTTGTTGCTCGCATTTCCATTATTGTTCCTAGTAACGTTTTGATGAGCTTGAGTGTTAGGATTAACCAAGAAGCTAGCTTTGCCATTTTCTGACGCCCTTTAACACAAACTTTTTCGGAAATTCCTTCATCGAACTTCTCCAGCTCTCTTCTTAAAACAGAAGCTTGCTTGTCAAAATTATGTCTGTAGTTTCTAGCTTCCATGTCCTTAACCTTTGGAGACTTTAACTCATTCAATTTCTCAATCAAATAGCTAATCTCATCTTCCAAAACCTTGCTCTCTTTCATCCCTTCTGAAATTCTCTGTTTCCCCTAAATCAAAACCCCCAACATAGAACAACAGCTTCAAACTCAAAACACTCACAATTCACAAACCAATCAGATGGAGGGAAAAAGATTTACACACTTACAAAGAGAGGAGTATGAACAGCAGATCTAAGCATACGCTCCATTCGTTTCTTCCTCATCACCATCTTCTTCATAGCAATCTCCTTTTCAATCCTTAGTAAATTACACTCTGATCTCAACATCTCCGCCTGAAACCTCCACTTGGCTTCCTCTGTTACAGTAAATAAAGGGTGGAGATCTTAGACACGTGGATGGCTAAGATGGCTTGATTCGTATTACATTGTTTGGTTAAATACAGAATTGTAACAAACTTTGTCTTTTACTCGAAATATTAAATGAAAAGTTATTCTTCTCTTCTTCTGGTTTCTTGATCTTTGACGTTCGAAGCATCGATTATGAGCTCCTACACAGGGTTAGAGATCGTCTTGGTGAGGTATTTCTGTTCTCAGGAACATTAGTCTCTAGTCTATCTTGTATTACGGTTGGATACTAACAGATTGTATCAAAAGTATCAGATTGCTAGGCGTTTCTTGGAGTTATGGCGGAAACGAGAGCGCAATTCCAGACACAGAGAATCGAAACCACTGTTCGTGAACTTGAAGACTCTTTTGGTACTCGGTTCAAGCAATTGGAAGGAACAATTGCAACTCAAAACGCAGAAATGGCGAAGAAGATCGCCGACATGTTCGAATCGATTAGGTTGTTGACTAATCAAAGAACAGTCACAAATGGTGAGATACCAGTTGGGGCGGGTTCGTCGAACAGTCCAGGCAGTCCACATCCAAGAACCAGAGGTTTGAATTACGCGGGAATGACTCGATTAGCCAAGATCAATTTTCCGAGATACAATGGCGATAAGCTGAAAGATTGGCTGTTCAAAGCGGAATAGTTCTATGATATTGACCGAACACCGCCAGAAATTAGGGTCAAAATGGCAGCGATGCATTTCGAAGGGGAGGCTGCGGCTTGGCACCAATCGGTGGTTCAGGGCAGTGGTGAAGAGGTAACATCTGATTGGGAAACTTACAAGATGTTATTGACTTTAAGATTTACTGAAGTGATTGATGATCCGATTTTAGAACTGAAGAACCTACAGGAAACAAATGGTATTAAGGAGTATCATGCTAAGTTTGAACAGATTAGGAATCGGGTAAACATGTGTGATGAGTACTTGGTCAGCTCATATCTTGCTGGTCTTCGAACTGATACTCAAATGCATGTGAGAATGTTTCAACCGACCACTGTGAGACAGTGCTTAATGCTTGGGAGACTATATGAGACAGCTCATCCAAAACCAGTGGGTTCTACAGATTGGACTTCTCGATCAAATGCTAAAGGCATATTGTCTGTTAAAAAAGAGTATCGTAGACCAGTGGAGAAAAAACAAACATGGGAAAAACCAAGAGAGAAGACGGTTCAAACCAAGAAGTTTCTTACCACTGAGGAGATGAATGACCGAAGGTCTAAGGGATTATGTTACTTCTACGATGAAAAATACTCACCGGCTCATGCACAAGTTCATCGCAAAACACAGTTGTATTTCCTAGAAGTAGACGATGGTGATGGTAGTGATAATGAGGAGGAAGCAGAGACACAACAAGAGAGTATGGATATTGCTACTATATCTCTTAATGCAGCTGCAGGCCACTCAGATTATGCTACAATGAGGGTTAAGGGCACACATGAGAAACGAGTACTGTTCATACTACTGGATACAGGCTCAACACACAATTTCATGGATCCATTTGTGGCTGAGAAGTTAGGATGTGAGGTAAAACCTATTGGCAATGCAAAAGTAAAAGTGGCTGATGGGAGAAAACTGGGAGTGCAAGGCCAGATCAGTAGGTTCGAGTGGAATTTCCATGATGTTTCTTTTACAGATGATTTCTTGGTCATTCCATTAGGTGGATGTGATATGGTTTTGGGGGTGCAATGGCTTCATGAGTTGGGAACCATACAATGGAATTTGAAGAATCTGGAAATGCAATTTAAATGGAACAATAGAAAGGTGGTTCTTAAGGGCATTAAGAAAGAAGTGATTACAACAGTGAAAGCAACTCGGATTAACAAAGCAAAAAAAAAGATGATATTCGAATCTCTATGATTTGTGCTTGCTTTGATGATTGGAAGGCAGAAACAATAGAGAGTTCAGCAATATCTGAGACACAAACTGAAGATTCTGAGTCAGTGATGAATCAACTAGTATCTGCATATCCTGATGTCTTTGCTGAACCAAAATGACTCCCTCCCTTCAGACCTCAACACGATTACAAGATTTCTCTGTTGGAAGGTTCCAATCCTGTAAATCAGAGACCCTACAGGTATGCATTATACCAAAAGAATGAGATAGATAAAATTGTTCAGGAGATGTTGAACAGTGGAACAATTCAACCTAGCTCAAGTTCTTATGCATCACATGTTGTGTTGGTCAAGAAAAAGGATGGTACATGGAGGTTATGTGTGGATTACTAGGGATTAAATGCACTCACAGTGAAGGACAGATTCCCAATTCCACTCATTGAAGATCTGATGGATGAGTTGGGAGGATTAACTATCTATTCTAAAATTGATCTAAGAGCTGGATATCATCAAGTTAGGGTGTCTCCACAGGATATTCATAAAATAGCATTCAAAACCCATAGTGGACATTATGAATACATGGTTATGCCCTTTGGGTTAACCAATGCTCCAGCCACATTCCATGGATTAATGAACTCTATTTTCAGGAGCTTTCTAAGGAAGTTTGTTCTGATTTTTTGATGATATCCTAATCTACAGCAGCTCTTACACGGATCATATGGAACATCTGAAAGTTGTTTTTGAAGTAATGAGAGCTAATCAGCTATATGCCAAGCAAAGTAAGTGTGCCTTTGCAGCAAATAGAGTGGAGTATTTGGGTCATTACATACGGGCAGAAGGTATCTCCACTGATCCAGATAAGATAAAAGCAGTACAAGCTTGGCCTATTCCTAAGAACCTGAAACAGTTAAGAGGGTTTTTAGGTTTAGCAGGATATTATAGAAGATTTTTGAAAGGCTTTGGTACCATATCAAGACCATTGAATGATTTGACCAAGAAGAATGCATTTGGGTGGAATGAATTGGCGCAAGAAGCTTTTGAGAGGTTGAAGGAAGCTTTGTGTTCTGCACCAGTTCTAGCATTGCCAATATTTGACCAACAATTTGTGGTAGAAACAGATGCTTGCAGTAATGGTATAGGTGCGGTTTTAATGCAAAATGGGCATACTATTGCTTATATAAGCAGACACCTGAAAGGGAAACAACTCAACCTTTCAATTTATGAAAAAGAACTGTTGGCGGTTGTGTTTGCAGTACAGAAATGGAGACATTATCTGTTAACAAGTCATTTCATCATCAAAACTGATCAAAGAATTTTGAAATACTTGCTTGAGCAGAGATTGAATACTCCCATTCAACAACAGTGGCTCCCAAAGCTCTTGGAGTTTAGCAATAAGATACAGTACAAGGAGGGGGAAGATAACCTTGTAGTTGATGCTTTATCTCATGTGGAAGGTAGTGAGATACTACACATGGCACTGACTTTTTTGGAATGTGACTTATTGCAGAGAATTAAAGAAGGGTACACTCAGGATCTGAAACTACAGAGACTGATCAGAGAAGTACAAGAGAAACCAAAGTCACACCCACTGTTTACATGGTCGGCAGGGTTATTGAGAAGGAGGAGTAAGATAATTGTTCCTGCCGACTCTACAATCTCAAGAGCTTGATTCTACAGTGGCTTCATGGTACTGCAGTAGGGGGACATTCTGGAAAGGATGCAACACATCAGAGGATTAAAGGGATATTCTACTGGAAAGGGATGAGTAAGGAGATACAATCTTATATACGAGGATGCAATGTTTGCCAGCAATGCAAATCTGATAATGCGGCTTACCCTGGTTTATTACAGCCCCTTCCTATCCTTGAATCAATATGGACAGATATTTTTCATTGATGGTCTTCCTAAATCCTTTGGTAAAACAGTGATCTTGGTTGTTGTGGACAGGTTGAGCAAAGCAGCTCCTTTCATAGCTTTGGCTCATCCATACACTGCTTGTTCTGTTGCACAAGAATTCCTGGACAATGTGTACAAGCTACATGGCTTACCCAACTCTATTGTTACTGATCGAGATGCAGTCCTCCTCAGTGAATTTTGGAGAGAGCTTTTTACATTGCAGGGAGTTGCTCTGAACTATTCTTCAGCCTATCATCCTCAAAGTAATGGTCAGACAGAAGTTGCAAACAGATGTATAGAGTCCTATCTCAGATTTATGTGTTTTGAGAAACCAAATCAGTGGAGCAGATGGCTAGCATTGGCTGAATTTTGGTATAATACGAATTATCATGCTTCAACTCGTATTACACCTTATGAGGCAGTTTATGGTCAGCCACCACCATTGCATCTTCCTTACTTACCAGGAGAATCAAAGGTAGCAGTGGTGGCTAGAAACTTGGAAGAGCGTGAGAGTATGTTATTTCTCCTGAAGTTTCACTTACTGAGAGCTCAGCATAGAATGATGCAGATCGCAAACCAGCATCGCAGTGATAGGCAACTAGCAATTGGTGAGTATGCTTATGTGAAATTACAGCCATATCGCCAGAACTCTCTGGTTTAGCGCCATAACCAGAAGCTTTCACCCAAGTACTTTGGTCCATTCAAGGTCATTGATAAGATTGGAAAGGTTGCGTACAAACTTGAGCTGCCAGCGAGTTCTCAAATCCACCCTGTTTTTCATGTTTCACAACTGAAACTCAGAGTTGGTGCATTTGACATTGCAACTCAACTACCCACAGTGATCTCGGACCAGTTTTTGAAAGAGCATGAATCTATACTAGAGATGAAGATGATTCAAAGACAGGGCAAGGCTATAACACAGGTACTGGTTAAGTGGAAGAATCAACTAGCTGAAGAAGCAACTTGGGAACTGTTCTTTGATTTGCAGAAGAAGTACCCAACATTCCAACCTTGAGGACAAGGTTCTCTAAAGGGGGAAGATTTGTTACAGTAAATAAAGGGTAGAGATCTTAGACACGTGGATGGCTAAGATGGCTTGATTCATATTACATTGTTTGTAGTTAAATACAGAATTGTAACAAACTTTTTCTTTTACTCGAAATATTAAATGAAAAGTTCTTCTTCTCTTCTTCTGGTTTCTTGATCTTTGACGTTCGAAGCATTGATTCTGAGCTCCTACACAGGGTTGGAGATCGTCTTGGTGAGGGATTTCTGTTCTCAGGAACATTAGTCTCTAGTCTATCTTATATTACGGTTGGATACTAACAAATTGTATCATCCTCCACTTCATCAACCGCAGAAGATGACAAAGACCCATCAATCTCTCTCCCGTCTTCAACTTTCCCTCTCCTCCTTCCTTCCTCCTCATCATCAAAAGACCTCTCTTGGTGAAACAGTACTTCCAATTTCACTCTCTGATCCTTCTGATTCGAGGAAGTAGAAGAGGGTGTTGTTGTCTTCCCCTTTGTGGCATTTCGTCGAACACTATGTCTACGTGGCAGCTGAAGAATCCTAGGAACCGGAGGGCCCACTTGTGGGGAACTGCCACTTCGATTTATTTGTCATCATCGTCGTTATCGATTCATTTTGTCAATCCATTTTTACCGCCGACTTTTGAAAAAGGCAGCGAAAGTGCATGTCTATTGTCTTTGTCTCTTACGATGATGGTTGTCATAAGAAGAAAGACATCATTTTCAGACTAGAAGATGAAAGCCCTGATCTTTTCTTTCTCTGTCGGATATTGAAAAATAAAATCCTTTGTTACCGTTGAAAAATAGAGAGAGAGAGAATCACTCGAAAGCAGAAAAGGAAATAGACAACATTAAAGAAAAAAAAGAAATAGACAGCATTGGAGAATTCAAACGCAACATCAAAGATTGCACAAATTATTCGTAATTTTAAGTTGTATTTTCTCTCCAATGTGCGTATATATACATAATGAATCCGAAATTAACGAAACTGGGTCTGGTTCTCGAGTAAAGCCTACGGCGAGAGAGACGAAGACCTCGTGAAGTGGAGCCATTTCAAATAAAAGCTGTGTTGTTCTTGCGTCAACGTTTGTGAAAAAACCGCCGCTTCCTCTTCTTTTATACTTAAATTATTTACAATTCTGCCATACCAGGAGCCTCATTGGATGGATATTATCGTATTTTTCTCTTTTTTACGATATCATTAATGTATAGAGTGAGTAGTGGGTGTTTTTGTTTTTGTTTTTGTCAACGACTAACATTCGAGTCATGCTTAGGCCAGGGCATATTATCCGAACCCGAAAATCCGAATCGAACCCGGACCAAAAAAATCGAGCGGGGTCGGGTTCGGTTCCCAGCTAATAACCGAATAGAGATGTTTTAAAGCATTATGGGTTTTGGATCAGGCCGGGTGAAACCCAAAAACCCAAACAGGTACATGGAGGATCCGGTTTGTGAGCTTCATTCCCACGATCCCCAAATCCTCTTTGTTTCCAATTTCTTCGGCGTATCTCCAACTCCCGAAATCGAGCAAATCTACTTCCCACATACTTCGTGATGGATTCCCTAACCTATTTTCTATATAATCATGGTCATATTGGTCATATCAGAACCAGTAAACTGTCGAAACTCAATCTATCTCGCCGGAAATTTCAGGAAATTAATCGCAGGTAATCATCTGAAATCTTTCTATTGGGTTGTTTTTTCATCCGAAATCGCCTGAGTATGGGTTGTGTTGTGGACTGTGAATGTATTGATTGTTTGGTCGAGTTCTATGGACTGTGAATGATATGAGTATGGATTGTGATAAAATCGTCTGTAAACAGTGTCGTGAGCTAAGATGTGGATTGGTATTTGGCATTTGTAGCTAACATATATTGACATAAACAATAGGAATACAGCTTGGTATTTGTATTGTGTTGTATTCTTCTCTTGTTTGTATTGTGTTTGTATTTATTGATGTGTTGTTCGTAGCTAACATATATCGACATGAACTCGTAGATGTGGATTGGTGTTTGTATTGTGTTGTATACGGCTTGCTAAAATCCCCTGCTTATACTTGAATGGACTATGTTATCAATTCTAAAATCGCATGCTTACACTTGAATGGACTGTGTTATCATAGCTATACGACATGAACTCGTAGATGTGGATCACATGATGTTAATATATATATATAGACTCTTATGTAGGGTCTTTAAGTAATAAATCTTTGTATTGGTATTGGTATTAGAATCCAGATTGTCAAAATTACATGATGTCATAGCTGATTAAGTAATGAAATACTCTTACATCGGTGAATCAGTCTTATTACCATCATCCAGCGGATACAACCACAACCTATAATCAAACATCTTAAAACTGTTAAAAAAAGTGTTACTTACCTAGCTATGGTTTTAAGGATTTGTTATGCGTTGGTTTGAAACAATATTCTCGTTTTTATGGAACAACATTGCCTTGATTTTCTTGCGAACTATCATCTTTAACTATTGACAGGTTTGTAAGCTTTCGTACATTGTTTGTTTAATAAGCATCAAATTAGCTTCATGGATCTTGATGTCATAGCTGTATAAGCTGGTGTACATTTTTTTGTTTAATTATTGGCAGGTTTGTAAATTAAATATGACGGGTATAATCAGTTACGATGGGACCCAAAAACCCGAAAGAAACCGAATCCGAAATTATTGCCGGTTTAACCGGGTTTCACATATGTTACTAAACCCGGACCGAACCCGATAAGAACCTAACCGAACCCGATCCGATTCTTAGTAATATCCGAATGGGGCTATAGTCTATCCCATGCCGATGATCTTTAAATATGGATAACAAACGCTGTTAAGACTTACATCAACATTAATAGTACAATATCCATTCCTTTTTAGCTAGATATGTTTTCATGAATCTCTACTTGGGTGCACAATCCATTTATTGAATAGAAGATCATTCCGAGACTTCCATAGTCCAACAAATCCAAAAGAGAAGTAGCCTTATCTTTTACATACCTGCTATTAATATAATTCTAGAGAAGTAGCTTTAGATTTGCCTTCAAAATTCCCACCGACATATCAAATAGATGAATTCATGAGCTTCTCCAAACAGCCTTGGCATATTGACACTCAAACAATATATGATTAATGGACTCTTCTTGTAAGCAACATTTTTGGCAAAATGGATCAACATTAATAGAACTAGAACGTAATCTTTCATTTTTTGGTGTAGCTTCGGAAACTACCCTCCACAAGAAATGTTGTATCTTTGGTAATATATTGAGCTTCCATATTTCTTTTTCCAGTTACGTATCTCTTGGTACAATCAAAACATTAGTGTCATCTTCCAACTGTGTTGCAAACAAATAACCGAAATTAAAGGAATATGCAAAGTTCTTGTTAAAGGGCTAAATCCATTTATCAGAACTTGCATGTTTAGCTAAGACTCTATTCAAAATAATGGTAGCATTTTCATGACCAAAATGTTGTATAACCAATTCTGCATTCCATTCACGGACACCTGCTATACATATGTCACTAACCATGTGCAATAAATTTGAGGGAGTACCTTGGATCTTCCAAGGAGGAATGGTAAGAAGCCACTGATCTTCCCAAATATGAGTGTTTCGATCATCTCTAACTTGAACTCGTAACCCTTACATTAGCAGGTTTTTTTTTTTGCTTGAATTTATCTCCATCCATATGATGGACTTCCACCACATTTTGACTGTAAAAAACTCAGTGTTATTATATCAACCTTTATATATATTAGCTAATGAGGAATTAATATTTTTTAAGACTCTCCAAACTTGTAGTAAGGCAATATTAAACAAATGAGTATCTCTAAAACCTAAACCTCCTTCAGATTTAGGTAAAGCCAATTTTTCCAAACAATCCAAGGGATTTTCCTTTTACCATGACCATGACCCCACAAAATTTCACATAACAAGCTATTGTTATTATCACAAATCGTCTTTGAGATCATAAAGCAACTCATTGAATACACTTGTTTAGCGAAGAGAAAAGTTATAATGAGGATTTATTTACATGTTGGGGAGAGGAACTGATTACTAACCATCAATATGATCCTTAATTCTACCCACCACAAATTCAATTGTTCTATTTTCTATCTATTTTTTCCAAGAAGTCCAAGACACTTACCTCCACCTTCGAATTTATCTATTCTCATGATTAACTTAATCAACTGGCTTTAGAATCACTGATGTGCGGACCAAAAAATCAATGATGATTTTGCTAGATTAACTTTCTTACCTGAAAATGTTTCATAATCCCTCATAATCTTTTTGCTCGTGTAGCCTTACAAAAGAACAAGGATTATCTTTCCTCCTCTGCCGCCGCTCTTCTTCTTCTTCTTCTTCTTCTTCTTCTTCTTCTTCTTCTTCTTCTTCTTCTTCTTCTTCTTCTTCTTCTTCTTCTTCTTCTTCTTCTTTCTTGTCTTCTTTGCTTCCTCCGTTCTCTCTCTCTCTCCTCTTCTCTTCTTCCTCGTCGCTTCGTGTCTTCTTCTTCTTCTCTTCTTCTCTTTCTCTTCTTATTTTGCTTCTCTTCACGTCTCTTTCTCCTCTGTATAAATAATAAAATATTTGTATAACTAGTACAAATGGTCTAATTGGTATTTTCGGTCCAACTGATACAACTATTCGATTATTGTTTTTCAGTTTTTACGAATTAATTTTTATTAATACTTAGGAATTTAGATTGTTGGGTTTGTGGGTTATCAGGTTTAGAGCGTAAATCTTTAGGTTGGGTAGTAATTATATGAGATATTTACTCCCATAGTCACTTTTAGAGTTTATAATTACACCAAAGGTTACTCTCATATCATTAGGCACTTTCAACCTCAGAAAATACCAACTTACCCCTAGTTTATTCTAACTAAACATCTCATATCTTTACTCACATCATTTAACTATTTTTTTTATTCTTTATTTTAATCTTATTTCATACCAAAAAAATATCAAAAACTCTTGAACCCTAAAAAAAAAAAAAATGTTGTTCTCTCTTTTGTCTCTCAGTCTTACACCACCATCAACCAGATCTGCGCTGAAATTTATCTGTCTCACACATCGTCGATGTATCTTTGTTCTTACATCATCCCTACCCCTATACCGTAGCAAATCTAAGTCTGTCATGACAGATATCACTGATTTCACTTAGATTCTTCAGTTTTTAACATATTTTTCTTAGATTCTTCTAAGCATTCTTGTGTTATTATGAGAAACTTTCTCAGATCTAAAATCAGATTTCTGAAAAGTGAATAGCTTTAAAAGTCCCACCTTTTTCATTTTATAAGGGTTCCATCTATCTGTTTAGTAGAATCTCTACTTCCACGTCCAATTCATGAGTGTTTAAAGAATTTGAGATTTCACAGTTTACATTTTCGTTGATTGATCTTGGAGTTAAGTTTGCTATAGTTTTTTGTTAACACCGTTCGTGTGGACAATGTTAAATGGATATGCGATCTCTTTATATTTATTCTATTTTAATTATGTCCTCGTTGACAAGCTTAGATGGACATTTGAATCTATATATTACACCATAGTTATCGTTATTATGTTTGTATAGACCCCTTTAAATGGACATGTGATTTCTATATAATTATACTATTTTAATTCGTCATCGTGGATAACTTTGAATGGACAATGTTTTTTAGTTCGACTAGCTTTTTTGTTTACACGATTTTAAAAATCATCATAATAGAATATTGTTTACATATGTTTTTAAGATTGAAATTTGTTTAAATATGTTTTTACCTTTTCATTTACATTTGTGTGGACATATTTCAGTGGACATCAATTTGTTTTTATACCCGTTTTTGTATACATTCCCTTTAGAAACATCATAGTTTTTCTATACTCTGATGGAAACGTTAACGTGAACATGTATTTACATCATGTTTTACCTTTTTGATTAAGTCTGTATGGACATGTTTCAATAAACATCAATTGTTATTCAATAATGCGGTATTTTCACATGTATTCAGCAATTATTTGCTAATCTTTTTAGACAATACGAACTTCGCATGTCATCAACCATTTGTGGAAACGGTTTTATGGACGACATACTCTGGTAGTGCGCATGATTTCACTTTTTATTTGTCAGTTTTTTCTTAAAATGATTTACCTTGGACAACTATATTCTAATGTACAATTTTCATATTAACAGACAATCATCTTGCTCAGAGGCTATTCACTACAAACATATAGCCCAACCAGTTGCTAAATTTCTATTTCAAGCTTGACTTTCTAACCTTCATCTATCACAAGAAGTTTCCGCATCAATGAACCATGTTTTCGGATCAATGCATAGGGTTAATGAACAGTGTTAAATGGACATCTATTTCCACTATGTTTTTGCATTTTGATTACGTCTGCATGGACAAGTTTAAATGGACATCTCTAGATCCATCTATTTATCTGGTTGATTATGTTTGTGTGGACAAGTTTAAATGAACATCTATTTATATTTAGTTTACTATGTTGATTACTTTCATGTGGACAAGTTTTTGCATATTTTATTATTAATATGTTTTTCCATGGACACGTTTTGAAACATCGTAGTTTATTAGAACTTTTTAAATACCTAGTTTTCGTAGTATTACATAAAGTCACATGGACATTTCAAAATTAAACTATATTTACATATGGGTTTACCACTTCGTTTACATTTTTCTGGACATGTTTTAATGGACACTCATTTGTTTTTCTATACGTTTTTTGTGTACACAAATTTAAGGAATATCATTGTTGCTATACGTTTCATGGACATTGTAAATTGGACATATATTATACATTTGGTCGCACCCTTTTCAATTACATCTATGTTGGCATGTTTCAATGGACACCAATTACTATCTGTGAAGTTAGTGAACATTAAACAAGTTCCAATCCATACTATCCACATGGACATGCACACAAAATTATTGACGGAGATCGTAATATGCAGTAATTTACCAAATGAGATAAAATGAATGATGGAGATCGTCAAACACGATAGTTTACCAAAAGTGTCCAAAAAGAAACGCATAACTATGTCATCCACATGGGCATATCCACAAATGTGTTTAGCTAATAACATTAATTACAAAAGTGTGACAACTTTAATGTAAAAACTCAAATAATAAAATATATGTGAAGTTATTTAAGAAACAACAACTTCCAAACAAAACCATTCACATGGACACATACACAAAATGAATGACAGAGATTGTAAAATGCTACAGTTTACCAAATATTGTCTATGTCGATTTGTCCAAAAAACCTTGACTATGATACTTTGTCGATGTCATTGAGGCTATAATTTTTTAATATCCACAATATTTTATGAAAATATACAAAAGTATATCAAAATGAGTGTCATAATATAGATACAATTTTTTTATAACTTATAATATCAATTAAAATAATTGTATGTTTTATAAAAACTAAAAAATAACTAAATAAACTATTATAGAATTATATGGCTCACATTACCTAATTAAATAAATAAATCAAAATTACAAAATTTCCCCATTTCCTTAAATCATTCACATTCCCATAAACCAAAAATCTTCATTGTCTGTGTCCATGTGGCAGTATCTGATTTAATATTCATTAAATGCAAACAGTGAAAATAATTGGTACAAGTTTGGGCGGGATTTTAAATAATCGGCCAAGATTATAAGATTTTAATCAGATGAATGGACAATATTTAATATCAGAAATTATTCCCTCCTCCAATCCCATCAACCATCACATTTTTAATGTCTGTAACGAGAACATAGGTTAGTTAGAGTGATTTACATTGAGAGTTACTTTCACTTTAGAAAGTAACAAAAAAGAGACACATTGGATACTCTACACTTTTTTAGAGAATTTTAATCCCAAATTGTCCCCTCATATTTTTGTTCCGAAGTCTCTCTCTCTCTCTCTCTCTCTCTCTCTCTCTCTCTCTCTCTCTCTCTCTCTCTCTCTCTCTCTCTCTCTCTCTCTCTCTCTCTTTTCTTTTCTATTTTTTGTATTTCTCTTTCTTCCCTCTCATTTCTTTCTTAGCTTTTAAGTTTTTCAAAAAAAAACACAAATTATTATGATTTGGTAAAATAAATAATTTTTCTTTCTCTCTATTATTATATCCAATTTGATATATTTTATTTATATTTGGATCGAATATTTTGGATGCTAAAAATATTAAACCTTATCCATATTAATTTGTACATACTACTTGTAAATGTTTATTTTACAAATCGACGTGAACACTATTTTATAAAATGTTGTATATCATATTTTGGAAATATCATTTACGGGCAACATGGACAAAGTAATATGGACAAATGTTGATATCAAAATCTCTTAACGGTATCCACATTGATTTATCTAAGAATACTTGTTTATTATGCTTTGTTCAAGTTCTTGTAAATGCTTATCTATTGGATATATAATATGTAGTATTCATATCTATGAAAAGAAAATAATACATTTGAAAAAAAATACAAATATACTTTGAAAGAGTGTCAACGTATAAATGTACACAAAATGTGTCAACATGGACATAGTAAAGGAAATATATATAGAGTGAATGTAGATTATAAGAACATAAATTATCCAAAAATGACTTGTATAATGGTGTAAAATCTATTTATCATAGTTTGTTCACTAAAATTTAGAAAATAACAATATATAATGATATGAGTTACAAATTATTTAGCATAAAAGTGTACACCAAAACTTGTCCATACTATGTTGTCTATGTTATCTGTAAATACTCATTCCAAATTATAATATCTAATATGGATACTAACTCAGTAAAAATGAGAATATTTTAAATACATTTCTTACATATGCATTTACTCTATATGTATTTATTGGATTTGAATCATATGTATAGAGTGAATGCATATGTTTGTGTCCATATCAGAATGTCCAAAAAACTCGTCCATGTTATCAATAAATGCATTTCCACGATATTATATCATTCATATATGTGCATCTACGGAATTTTTGTTTTTTGAACTGAAATACTTTCTTAATAAAACTTAACCAACGGGTTCAACCCTTACAAACAGCTCATTGCTCCAATGGCATAAGCCCATCTTTGCCAAATTGTCTGCCTCACAGTTTTCTCTTCTTGGAATAAAATTAAAGCAAATGAACTCAAACTCTCACGCCAATGTTTCGATGTCCATTATCACTCCATAAATCTCCAAAGGGTAGTCTTTCTTGGTTAGGGCGCGGATTAAGTTAAGAGAATCCGAAGAAATCTTCACCTTGTTCCGGTTGATCGTCCTTAGTTGTTTCATAGCTTCCAAGCAAGCCAAAGATTCGGCCATCAAAATAGACCTTACATTGTTTCTACCTTTCGAACCTACTGAAATTTCAGATCCATCCTTCTCCTTGAATGTCCATCCTAACCCCGCTCTCATAAGTTGAGGATTCCATGCTCTGTCCGTGAACACCAGGGTCGTTGCTTCATCCCCATCTACGGAATTATACATATGATTTAAACTCAATGAATAAATATACAGTGGATGCATATGTAGAAATCATATTAAAAATATTTGTTTCATCTTTATCGAGTTAATATTCATGGTGGATATCATATTGTACAATAAACTTTTAATGATATGTGGACAAAGTAGAATAGACATGTATTCCTAGACAATTTAACGTGGATACAAGTTCAAAAATGTTGTCTATCATATTATGGATGTGGACAAGGTAAAAATCACAAATGTTAATAACAAAATATTATAATCAGAAGTTAGAAAATACATATATGTGATGGACAAATTTAAACATTATATTCAAAATATTTATTTAATATTCATTAATGATATCTAGAAATCCACGATAAATAGTACAATTAATATATTTTTGTGGATAAACGCTAATAGAAAATCTATTTTAAACAAACTTTGGTCCAAAAATTTTGTACACCATATGTTGTTCATACTATGTTATCCATACTATATGTAGCGTATTCCATATATAATATCTGGAAAAAAATTTATAAACAAATGTAAATAGAAATGTGTCAACATAGATGGGAAATAAAGTGTCCATTCATATAATAATTTTTTACTTCCACAAGATTTTATCTTAAAGTTTCCAAAATATATCAAAATAGATGTTATAATATAAAAAAAATTAACAATTTATAGTAGTATTAAACAATTATTTAATATTTTTAACATAAAAATAAGAGAGAAATAAAAGAGAGAAATAAAAAATGTAAGAGATGAAAAAAAAAATCTAAAAGAATGAATAGTACGTACGGGTGACGGAAAAGAGGAAAAGACATATATAAGGATATATTTGTTATTTTTTAATTTCTTTTAATGAAGAAGTTCTCTATAACATTAAGTGACTTATAATGTAAATGATAAGTCATAAAGTGACATTATACCTAAATAACTATTTTAGTTATAAAGTAATCAAATAATAACAAATATGAGTGACTATTTGGCCATTTAAAAAATCAAACAGTGAAAAATCATCTTTAATTCGTTACTTTAAAAAAACAAAGTGACCAATTATGTAAATTATTCTAATTATATTGAAAGGGTTAAGGTTTTTTAGTCTTTTGCTTCAATTTTCATTTTAAAAAAATTAAAAAAAAAAATTAAAACATAAGGGAATCCCAAGTGATTTTTTAACTTTTGTGGCATTTGTCCATTGATCTAATTTTCAGATATTCATTCATCTTTAAAATTAAAAGATAAGATTGATCTAATACCCCCAAAACAAAAACACGGAAATACTCAAATTTCTCATTCTAAGGAAATCAACGATGATAATGAAGATCTCGTGGGAGTTGCGAGCAGTGTAGACGTTTTGGCATCCAAGAAATTTTCTGGAAAATTCATCACCACCGAAGTAAACAAAAGTCATGCCACGTGATGTAAGAAAAGAAGAAGGCGAACAAGTTACAAAAAGGATCTCGCGACCACTATTTTGGAGAAGAGAATTTAAGAACCTCGTAATCCCTTTCATGATCATGTTCTCGTTGTCGCTTATGTTTAAATTCAAAATCAGAGTTTCCTCGGAGAAATCGCATAATGGATGATGACAGAAGATTGGTATGACAAACTTATTTGAACCAACTTGAACCGAACAATGCATTATCCGTGAATTATCCGCACCGGCTTAAATCTGAACCAAATGTTTTGCAAAATTTTAGCTCCATAATTTCTCCAATCGTTCCTTCGGGGACATCCGATAAAATTGGAATGATACAAAGAAGATTAGCATGGCTCCTGCGCAAGGATGACATGCACAAGTCGAGAAATTGTCCAAATTTTCTTTTAAAAAAACTTTTAAAAAAATGTCACCAAGCATTTAAATATTAATAGGTTTTGGCACGCAATCCTACCTTACTTGTAGAGATTTTTGTATAATTTATATACATCAATACTAGGTGATCGATCCGCATGCATGTGCGGATATTATTCTATTTATTAGTTAATTTATGTGAATTTTTTCGTTCAGTTGCAAGACAACACGTGGTATAAGGTTTAATTCATAGTTTTAATTGCACATCCGAATGTAAAGACATTTGGATGCATCGTTTACAAAATTATATACACATCCAAATTTTATGCACATTCGAAATGCATAAAATCTTAGATGATTGTCCTGCACGCATGTGCGGGCATTAAATTTATGCTAAACCATGTTAATTATAATTTTAGATGTTAATTGGTTTTTTTTTTTTGCTACATCCACTGCAAACATTATATCTGTAAACAATTGCATTTTTTGGCATTTAGCATTGAAACGTAAGAAACCATTTTCTATTCATTCGTATCGTTTTGTGCCACTTGGAATACTCTCAATAAAAATATCATTAATCTTTGTTAGCTTACAGTGGCGAGCGGTTGTGGATAGTTTAAATGTATTATTTTTACTGTGAAACACTCTAGTTGATCGACCCGTAAGCATGTGCGGGCATTGAAGTATTTTATGTTATTTGGAAGTTGATCTAAATTATTTTTTCGTTTTGTGTATCAAAACCAATATGCATTATAAGGTTTGTTACGTAAATCATTGTGTATATTTAATACGTGGTAGAAAATGACCGGCATGCACGCATGTGTGTACGTTATGTTATTTGGAAGTTGATCTAAGTCATTTGTTTGTTTTGTGTGCCAAACAAATATGTGACAAACCTTGAATTTAGCAATGACTTTGATTTGTCTCATTTACACATAGATGTTAAAAGGGGCATACCCGCTTAAACTTGTTTATATTTAAGATCTATTTAGGCTCACACGTTTAAACCGTCAGAAATAATACATACATATTTAAATTCATTTAAATGTGTTTGTAATTATAAATTATAAATTTTAATACAAAATAGAGAAAAATTAACTTTATATTTTTGTCTATACATTTTTACTCCGATTGAATCCAATATTATCCATCTATTTAAATCAGTTTTTTCTCTTGCAAAACTTATTTTGTTTATTTTTTGTTTTTTGCTTTTTAGAATTTTAGTTAGGTTTACATAGAAATATTAAAATAGATAGAAGTTTAGTCATTTTTATATTTAAAAACAATTTAGACCTGTTTATATTTATTTTATTATTGTTCGGATACCTAGATCGAACTGAACCCTAATCAAAATTCTAAAATATCCAATTGGTTCTTGTATCTTTAGACCCGAAACCTCAAAACTTGAACCAAACCCGAACGGATACATCAATGTTCATACATATATATTATTGTAGTTTTTGACTTATTATGTAAAATTACATCATTTTCATTTTTAACTTTATTACCGTCAGTAATTTAGTTATTTTACGCGTGTAAAAATATATGTTTTTGAATGTGGTTTAGTTATTTTGTAACCACATGACCGATTTAGTCATTATTTATGTTTTTATTTTATCCATAAGAGAGTGAAATCGATTGATACTTGTTTGGTTATTGTATTATACAAAATTGTATCAATCCACTTCTTTAACCATTATTACACGCGTATTTTCTTTGCCATAATTCGGAACAAAAAATATATTTATTTTTCTATAAATCCGACACAACAACACAACACTTTCTCTCAACAAAAATCACAATCTATCATATGTATTATCAAACATTTTTACCATGGGGTAGAATTTTAAAATAAGCCTTATAATATGTAAAATACATGCACTTTATAAAACTGTTACTACAATCAAAATATTAAACAATAATGTTTATCAAAATAAAACGGAAATTAAACAAATTTTTGTAACTTTCGTCTTATAAATGTAAACACCAAAACCATAAAAAAATTAAAACAAAAAAAAATATTGTGTTCTTCCTTCTTATTTTACACACTATCACTTGTTCTGTAAAAAAAAATAGTAAGATTTAGAGAACAAAACTGAGAATTTTGTTTTAAAAAAATGAATATTTGATATGTGTATATTTGTGTAGCCCATTTTAGCTCAACTAAGATGTAAACACAAAAAAAAGTAATTAAATAAAAGAATTAAAAACGTGTGGTATCTTCAAATTTATTTTTGTGGATCCCATATTCAATATGGTAGAAGGTGACCGGTCCGCACTCATATGCGGACATTATGTTATTTTGAAGTTGATCTAAGTTATTTGTTCGTCTTGTGTTTCAAAACTAATACATGGTATTTATTCGGTTTGTGTGTTAAAACATATAGACATGATATAAGTTTTTAGGTGACATGACACATTACGTAGAATCAAAGAGTCCCGTCGAGAAATGTTTCTTCTAGGTGATTTTTCCGCACACATGTGTGGGCATGAGATTTTTGATAAAACTATGTTAATTTGTAATTTTAGATGTTAATTGATTTGTTTGATACCTTTCATGCAAACATATGTTTGTAGACAGTTGCATTTTTTGGCAAACATTAATTTTATAAGTTGTTTATTCAACCATAAATATAGGATCATAGTAATTGAAATATTATTAGAACATTTTTCAGCGAAACGTGTCATCTCTATAAGTAGTTGATAAAATATATTAATTGTGATCCGTCTTTATTTTACTTTCATTATTGATAGTTTACTCGTTATAACTATTGTTTAAAAAAATTAATTTATGTTTCTCTTTTTTTCTATAGTTCCAGATATATGGAATTTTATTTCTTTTTGAATCTTTGACGCATTGATTATTCTTAATGCATGTTTTCTTTAAATTTGATATCTGTAAAAAATTCTAAATTTATATTTCTGTAACAATTTAGGTCATAGTTACAAGAATGGAAATTGTGTATTTTTACATGATCCACCCAGTGACCTTGTGATCTGGAAGGCAGTCTGATTTGATGTCCGAGTCGGTTTAAAAATTATAATTTATAATTTTAGTTGTTAGCAGATTTGTTTGGTAACTTTCCTACAAACATTATGTTTATAAACAGTTGCATTTTTGACATTTAGCAATAATCAGAAAACGCATTTTGTATCCCTTCATATCCTTTTGTGCCATTTGGACACTCTAAAACAAAAAATAATTTAACATATATCATAACGGTAGTTAAAAAATGAGAAATTAAGTTTAATACAAAATAAATGATTCATAAATGGATTAATATGAAAGTTACATAAATAAGATATTTTTTTATTTTCCATAATTTTAATATGGTTAAGAATTTATAAGAATGAGGAAGAAAATAGAGAAATATGATTTATTGAGACTAAATATAATTCAATGTTGCAGATAAATTTAGGAAATTTCTTGATTTATGAAATTTTAAAATCAAAATATATCATTTCCATAAAATGATGAATTAAATAAATAGAAAACTCTCAAATATATATCATTTTTAATCATTAACACCAAAATAATGTATATTTAATATTTATACATAAGAATAATCGAATTAAATCAAATTCAATTATGAAAATATTAATTATTGTGTTATGTGATTAATACAATTAGACATTAATAAAAATGACGAGGGTTAACAGATATTAAAAAAATACATAAAATATTTGAATATTAACTTTTAAAGCCTAACTATATGAAAGAATATACACAGTTGTTAATTTGTTTATAAAATAATTAAATGGTAACAGAAATTTATTAAATATACGATGGTTTTTATAGGAAATAGTCAATAACTGTAACCGTTATTTTCGAATCCATATTTAATAGAATAAACATTTGAAATATATTACAAAATTTGTTATTTAAAGATATTATGAATTAATGATTACAACAATATAAAAATTTCGTGATTTATGTTAAGTAAATATGGAAATTGAGAATATAGGCTAGTTAATATATGTAGTCTACCTTATTTTGTTAACATTTAAATAGACCAATTAAATGCAAGAAAAGAACTAACCATTTTTCTATTTTTGTTCTTTATTTAATTTTATACAAAAATATTTTGGTTGTTGTTAAGATTGTATCAAGATTTTCCTTAACTGAAAATAAAATATCCATTCGTCCATTTTTTATTATTTGTTAAAATCTGGACAAATATTTTTTTTTATTGTTAAGATATTATCATTTTTCTTACAAAAATAGTATATCTTAGCAATAATATATATAGGTTATTTAATATAAATTATTTTGGACATATTTTATATTTGATTGGAGGTTGAATACATGGCTTATATTGTTTAAAGTATTGTTAATAACTTAACCAATACGAATTAGTAATTTTTATTGATTTAAAAAAAATTTATTAACTAATATCAATCCACTTATTAACATGTTTAGTTACCAATACAAATATGTGAATAAAAAAGCACTGTATTGTGAGGCGAAGGCAAGAAGAATGAAAGCGAAAATTTCGTTATATGCTCTGCAAAGAACATTCGAGATATTCATTGTTGAAAGCCATATGAATAAAGATCAATACAGTGTGTATATATTAAAAAAAACTATTTCTTATCATTCTTAACAATGAATATCACGAAGGCAAGAAGAATGAAAAGAACATTCGTGATATTCATTTGCAGTGTATATATGGCTCGATTGAGATCATCTCCAATGGGACTGCATTTTCCACTCCAAAATGGAGTTTTGGAGTAAATCTTCTTCAATGGACTGCATTTTCCATTCCAAAATAGAGTAAAAAATGGGATTACTTCAAATATGGAGTAATCTCATTTTTGTTTGTTCATGACTGCATTTTTTACTCCAAAATGGAGTATGGTTGGAGTAAAACTCAACTCCATTTTGGAGTAACTCCATTTTGGAGTAAAAAATAAAGTAGCTCATTGGAGATGCCCTGAAAAAGGTTCAAAAACTATTTATCTACGTGTATATATATTTAAAACTATTTCTTAAGAACCGTTTATATATATATATATTAAAACTGTATATATATACATAAATGTATATATATTAAAAACGAAAGAACTGGTCAATCGTCCCTTCTCTCTCTTCTCTCTCCTTTCTCTCTAGACAACAATCTCCGCCGCTTCCTCTGATGGTCTTCTCTTCTCTATTTTTGGGTGGTTTGTGAGTAGATCTGCCGGTTCTTTTCATTTTCTTTCGCCCTTCTGCTTCATCTTTGGATATGGTCAAAGCGCGCAAGATGTTGGTGGCATGTCATTTTTTCAGCGTGCATGACGGTGAATCTGCGGTTGGCGGCAACTCCCTTTCTTTGCGGATATGTCCTTTGAAGACAGGGCAGTGACGCTTCCTCAGGATTTGGTGTTGTCGCTTCCTCTCGGGTCCCTCTTCCTGTTTTGGTCTTTGCGATTCCGGAAGATGCGTGGCGGCATCTTGCGAGGGGTTAGTTTGTGGCGGCGAGGTAGGTTAGCCGGTGACCTGTGACGGTCCGGAAACTCCTAGTAAACTCAGAGCTTGAGGGCGGCGGAGAAGCTTGAACGGAGTCTACGGACCGGATCTGCCATCCCTCCTTTTGAAAGTAGTGTTTCTGCTTCTCTATCAGCGGTTTCATGGCGTAGTCGTCTTTCGGGTTTTCAGTCTCTTTTGCAGGTGGTGGTGATCTCGCCGGTTTCTTAGGCTTGGTCCTTGTCGAACGATCTCTCCCCTAGAAAAGTGGTGGCTCCCGCGATTGGTGGTAGCAAGCGTCGGCACTTGGATTAGGGTTAGGTTTTATTTTGGACCTCTTCTGAGCTTCAGTTTTGTGCTTTCGTATTAGTATACATGCTCATTTGGACTATTATAATGGGCTTTATTTTCTTTATGTAAATTTTATTAAATTATTAAAAATTCTTTTGAAAAAAAAAAAAATATATATATATATATATATATATATATATATATATATATTAAAAACTATTTCTTATCAGATATTTTCATCTTCAGCTTGATATATCTTTTACCGCTGGAGGATCTCTACCAATTACGTTTCATTCATCTCACCAGCCACATTTGACAACTAAGTCAATGAGATATCCTAGATTAATACATCAATTTATTGAATAAAAAAATATTTATTCGTGTTGGGCTTATCTACTATATTTACCAAATCCATCGTTTACAACCAAATCCATCTCTATTTTAATAAACAATCTTTATTTGGACTATAGGTTTATTGAGACAATCGGGATTCATATGAGATGAACTAACAACGTTTTGACAATAACCATTAATGGGACTTTTAGAACTCGAGTATTAAGGCGGAATATTTAGAGAAAATTGCAAACGTTTGTTCGTTCACCTCCGTTCATTAACAAAAACTCGAAATAACCGAGTTTCTTCTTTCATGCGACTAAGAACAAAACATAATTAAAAACCAAAAACATAAAAATACGTTTTACATCGAAAAGAAGAAGAACGTAATAGAAATGATAATATATCATCTAATTAAATCTTAAACATCCGAAAATACTGAGAACGAATGAAAAAATAGAAAGAAAACTTCTTGAAAATATGGAAGATGCAAACGATTATGATTCTAGGCCACAAAGCTAACCTTAGGGCATCTCCAATGAGCTACTACATTTTTTACTCCAAAATGGAGTTGAGTTTTACTCCAACCATACTCCATTTTGGAGTAAAAAATGTAGTCATGAACAAACAAAAATGAGATTACTCCATATTTGGAGTAATCCCATTTTTTACTCCATTTTGGAGTGGAAAATGGAGTCCTATTGGAGAAGATTTACTTCAAAACTCCATTTTGGAGTGGAAAATGCAGTCTCATTGGAGATGGTCTTATATAGAATTTTATTGGAGACTAAAAAACTTTTCTTGAAAGATTGGTATATGCCATATAATATTTCGAAGAATTAATAAGATATTTAGTAGAGATATTGTGCTTTTTTAGGAAATTAAATTAATTAAATGAATAAAAATCGATTTGATGGTATTCTCGTAAATAAAGTTCACTTCCAAACGCTTTAAGTTTTTTTGTCTTGCTATGTCACTATTCCACGTTAATATGATCCTCTTTTAGAGGCCTTTCGTGTTAACACGTCATATTTCACCCAAAAATATTTTTCATCTTTATATTAATTGAGAAGTGCCTTTTGGTCTTATATTCATTTTTAAAATGGTTGATTATTAATTTGTCATTAATGAAATTAGGTTAATTACTGTACTAATCTTAATTTATATTGATAATTTATTATGTATTTAATTTTATTTTGGAGATATACATAACATTGGATAAAAAATTAAAAATAAGATGAGATGATAAATATAGTAATATTATGAAGATTTTTTAAATTTATTTTGGTGATATACACAAACTCCGACACAAATAAAAAATAAGATGATAAATACAAAAATAGTTATGATAATTTTTTAAATTTTATTTTGGAGATGTCGATAAAAAATAAAAATGTTAGATGATAAATATAAAAAATATTTATAATTTTTCAAATATTAATAAATATGTTTGTACAATTTTATATAGTAAATTTATATTATTTATATATATAAATGATAAAACATTTAAATAAGAAATTTATATATTTATTTGTATACATATAAATATATAGTTATAATTTATTTTGTTTTTGTTGCTTTTATTTTATAAGACATTATAAAATAGTTTAATAAGAGATTAAGTATAATAATGTCTATATGTTATTTAATTATAAATAATTTGATATAGATTTTTATAATATTATTATTAAATTAATTTGATGATTTTTAGTTTAAAAATATATTTTTTAATAATATTTGTGTTTGCACGATGTGCTAGCGAATCATATAAACTATATATTATATATGTAATCCAACACACGCTATGTAATTGTTGCAATCATTTTAAGGATATAAACGTCGATAATAACCGAGCAGCTCGGTGTTAAACCATTTTTTTAACCATTACGATCATATATAAATGTCCAAATCTTGGAAGGTTGAAAAAAATCGACTGTATAAAAAAAATCGATAAAATTAAGAAGGATGTAGATCAAGAAGATTTATCAATATCCAAAAAATTGCTTTCATCTTTAATATATTATTTTGTAACCTATTTCTCATAAAAATCTAAGATACTTTTCTTCTTACTCTCATCAGTATACTATTTGTTGCTATAAAACAATCATAATATCGAGACAGCTGTTCTATGTCTGCTCGAAACTGATCTCAATCATGGCTTTTGTCTAAATTAATCACGAAAACCGGTAACTCTGCAATATTACCGGTAAATGAAAAACTTGCATTCTGCTGTACGTTGGGACGGTCCTTTTGGTTTACGCATCCAACTATTCTATCAAGACCTTTTACAAATCAGGTGGTTTGTATGATCTTTTAAAATACTTTCCCACATCATTATAAATATATTTTTATATATTTAATTTGAAATGATTAAATCGGGCCTTTTGGGCTTAGAAAGGGAAAGAAGTAAGTTAAGAAAGAGGTACGTGGCAAAGCGAGAGAATCTTTGAGGAGATCGAAATCGAGAGAACTCTTTTGATTTCTCTCTCTCTCATACAATCATCATCATCAGAATTAGAAACTACTCAGCTCTCTGTTTTTTTTTCTTCCGTCTCCAGATTTCTTTCAGATTCCAACCCAAGTCAAACCGTCTCAAAATTGCTGCTTTTGGCTTTGCTTTTTGTGGGTTTTTGTCAGAATGATAGCGCGGATCCTCGCCGATCTTATGGATATGCCGGCGGCGGCTGCTGCCGGTGAATCGGTGCTGGGTACAATCAAAATCGCCGTGATGCCAATTGCCAAAGTTTTCACCATGTGCTTCTTAGGTCTTCTCATGGCTTCCAAGTACGTTAACATCTTGCCTCCCTCCGGCCGCAAACTCTTGAACGGGGTAATTTAATTCCTTTTTTCAATAATTTAATTAAATTCTATAAGAAGGATCCTCTGTTTTGTAGAAAGACTTTTTGTGTTTGAGTTAATTTTACATTCAACATAAATTAAAAAAAAAATTCCTTTTTTTTTTAAATTTATGTTTCACTTTGAGTGTTTGTTTTTCTCTCTCTCAACAAGTGTGCCATCTTCATAATACTACAGTTGGTCTTCTCGCTTTTGCTTCCCTGCTTGATCTTTTCTCAGCTCGGACAAGCCGTCACTCTCCACAAGATGCTTCAATGGTTTGTTTCTTTTCCTTGTCCCTATGTTTCTTTCCTTATCCCTTTCTATAGGGTCCACTAGACGCATCTTCTTTTGATCTGTCAGGTGGTTCATTCCGGTGAACGTCGTTCTTGGTACAATCTCAGGCTCGTTAATAGGCTTAGTTGTTGCTACCATTATCCGCCCTCCTTACCCTTATTTCAAGTTTACAATCATACAAATCGGAGTTGGTTAGAACCCTTTTTACCCTCTAAGACACACACACACACATACTGCTTGTCTTGTCGCTAATAATCTCAGTTTATGTGCCTTTTGTTTGTTTGTTTTCAGGTAACATTGGCAATGTCCCTCTTGTGTTACTAGCAGCTCTATGTAGAGACACCTCCAACCCTTTTGGTAACTCTGAAAAATGTAGCATTGATGGCACTGCTTATATCTCTTTTGGTCAATGGGTACGCTTTTCAAGATCTTTTCTAGTATTTGTCATCATTATTTATGTGTTTGGATATTGTTTTGGCTCCCTCCTCTAATTTCCATGATGGACTTTAATTAACCAAGAGGTTTTAATCTTTAATGTCAGGTTGGTGCCATCATCCTCTACACATATGTGTACCAAATGTTTGCTCCTCCTCCTGAAGGTTTTGATGGTGAAGAAGAAAATCTTCCTTTGAAAAACGTTCCAGTAGATGCTACTGCTTCTCCAGAGCAAGTCCCCTTGCTTACTCAGAACTATCAAGGGGACTTTTCACCCGCTCAAACTCGCCTCCCTATACAGAGCACCGAACATAGAGGAAGAGTGGATTCAAGGAAAAGCAAGGTGAAATATGCAGTTTTGGAATTTATTTTATGGTTCATGAGTATTTTACCACCTGATATAAAGCCGGTTCCTTACAAGTTTGTATATTTTTCTCCGTAATGATGTAGATTACACATTTCTTTGTTTTCCTCTATGAGAAGTTGAAACTAAAGCAAATCATCCAACCTGCAATAATTGCTTCAGTAAGTATCTCACATGTTCTGTTATCCTGTACTATCTGACAATCCGATGAACAAAGAGAGGTTGTAATAACTAACCTAGACGTGTTTTTTTTCGTGTCTTTTTCCAGATTCTTGCCATGATACTTGGTGCAATACCTTTCACGAAGAAGTTGATATTCACAAATGGTTCACCTCTTTTCTTCTTCACAGACAGCTGCATGATTCTTGGGTAAGCAAGCTCATTCTTTATTTGTCTTCTGCTAATCAATGAGTTGATAACTGTAGAAACCTTTGGTTATCAGGGATGCCATGATACCGTGTATCTTGCTGGCACTCGGTGGGAATCTCATTAATGGTAAAGAATGGTTCATCTCTCATATCATATAGAACTTTGTTTTTAAGCCAATATTATGTGGAACTTATTTGGTTCCTCGCATATAATGTTTCAGGACCAGGAAGTTCAAAACTTGGTTTCAAGACAACAGCAGCGATTATATTTGGACGGTTGGTGTTGGTACCACCAGCAGGACTAGGGATAGTGACATTAGCAGACAAACTTGGGTTCCTTCCAGCTGATGACAAGATGTTTAGGTTTGTGTTACTCCTACAACACACAATGCCTACCTCTGTGCTCTCAGGAGCTGTTGCCAACCTTAGAGGCTGTGGAAGGGAGTCGGCTGCTGTGCTCTTCTGGGTTCACATTTTTGCCATCTTCTCAATGGCTGGATGGATGGTGCTGTATATCAACATACTCTTCTAAATTCTTCTTCTTCATCTTCTTCACATTCATCTCCCTCAAGTCTCTTGATTACACTTTGCTGTAAATACAGGGACATCTCATATGTGCCTCAACCAACCAAAAATCGTTTTTTCTCTTTTTTTTTCTTTCTTGTGTAAATGTGAGTTGATAACTCTCATCAACTAATGCCACGAGCTGAGCGATTTTACTCTCTTTTTTTCATCTCTGAATAAAATAAGTATATCATAGTTTGTGACCTATGCATTAGAAAGCTTAAGAATCTAAAGCAAAGAAAAAATCGGAGATTCTATTAAGATCATCAATGATTACCATAGCAGATTGTATACCAAAATTCGTTTTTTTCTCCTTTTTTTTTCTTTATTTTGTAAACGTGAGTTGATAACTCTCATCAACTAATGCCACATGAACTGAGCGACTTTTCTCTTCTTTTTTTCATCTCTGAATAAAACAAGTATATCATAGCTTGTGGCCCGTGCATTAGAGCATCTCCATCGCAAGAAGTTCTAATCTGAGTATCTAAGTATTAAAATATTACTATTTATAATCTAGTTTATTTTATAATTAATTTTGTTAGTTTAGAGATAAATGGACAAATTATAAACTGACATATGGAAGATGAGTATCTAAAACTAGATCTCCGGTTTCTTAAAAGAGAACCCCAGGTTCTTAATTAAATACTCTCATCTCTTCTCTCTTACTTTCTATAATTCTTTTATTATTTTATTCTTTAGATACTCTTTAAAATCCCCTCGTTGGAACTGCTCTTAGAAAGCTTAAGACTTAAAGCAAGGGGAAAAATGGAGATTCTATTAATATCAAATATAAAAGTCTATATTTCATTTTAAAATAGAGTGATCTTAAACGAGTTAGATTTCTTTCTAAAGTGCTATTTATTTTCCACTCTAAAATAGAATATTCTAATTATATTCTTTTTTTTGTTTTACTACTAATACTTTTTATTTATAATGTTTACAATTTAATCCTATATATTTTATTATTTGAATTTTTTCATAAATTATAATAAATTAAATATTTATATAATATAAAACAACATTACATCATATAAAAATAATAAAACATAATAGATTTTGGTTTAAATATCACCATTATTATATTTTTCCTGATCGATTAACGTATTTCGAAGTGTAGATGAGCTTTTTATATTTTATTTCTCTAAATCGATCAAGAAACTCTTGGAACCGGATTATCATCCTCTGCTACTTGAACTTGTGAAGGTGGAGCTTCTCTTCCAGCTTCAATTAGTGCATTGAGATCACGATTATCTCGATTATCATATTATGTAATATTATATATGTAGTCATTATGCCATATAACATATTCTTTTTCCAAAATGGTACCGGTCCTTTCACAATAGCGAAACGTGATTGGAGAATTCCAAATGCACATTTTACATATTTCCTACATGCTTCTTGTTGTGTAGCACAAAAAAAGTTCTTTGGACCCATTGGCTCGTGAATAGTTTTCACTACTAGATTTTGATCCGCGCTAAGCGCGAGATATTAAATTGGTAATTATTTGTTAGTTTTCAGCTGTTTTTTAAAATCAATATCGTTATATTAGTTTTATAGTACGATTTATTTACGTTATTTACGTTTTTGAATAAAGATATTTTTTATAGTTTTCGGATCTACACACTACGTTATTTTGTTTTTGATTTTTTTATTTAGGTTTATATAGAGATGTTAAAACACGGTACCCAACCCGTTTAGACCCGTTAATATTTAAGACATAACCCGCCCCTCTAAACCCATTAGAAGTAACACATGTCTATTTAATGTCTATTTAAATCTATTTAAGTATGTTTAAATTTATTTATTTTATTTTTTAATTTTAATACAAAATATAGAAAAATTAACTTTGAATATTTCTCTATACATTTTTACTCTAATTGAATTCAATATTTTTAAGCTATTTAATATATATTTTCTTGAAAAAAATATTTTATAAAATAATTATTTTTTAGGATTTGTTATATCTAATTTTTTTTATTAAAAGCAACACCCGTGGTAAGAATAACACCCTGTGTAGGAATTATTCAAAAACATATTTAGAAAAGGTTAGATTTAGGTATAACAAATCGTAAAAATTATTTGCATATGATATAAAAGATTATTAGCATTTTCTGTTTTCTGATAATTTTGGTCATTTTGGGTATCCGAATCCAAATTGAACCCGACCCTAAAATAGTAAATATTTGAATGATAAAATTGGAAAAAATTAAATGATAGAGAAACAAATAACTTTTTTCATAACTTCTTAGTAGCTTCTTGGTTCTAAAAAAAACCCTTAGAAAACAACATTCATTTGTTTATGTGGCTTCCCATCTAACTCTATAATCAAAATCTCCAATCCATTCTTCGAAGTAACCCTAGACACAACTTGAGGAAGAAAGAAAAACTCAAGACTATAAAATGAGTTCTTACAATATGCATGGTTATTAGCATGTATACTAAGAACATATTTTTTGCACAAAAAAAAATACTAAGAACATATTTATTAAGTTCAAACAATATGATACACATATTTGAAGAAGACTTACTTTTTCGTTTGCAATGCATCTCCAAATTGAGAAAGTGTATTGCTTTCAAAAGTGAGTCACTTTGATACAGATGCACCAACCTGTTTTGAAAGAACAATTGAATTGTTTGTGAAACAAATGTTAGTATTTGAAAGAAAGAAAAAATGATCTCATTTTGTAATAGATAGTAGATGAAATATAAGAAATAAGTTTTTGCTTATAGAGAATGATAGGTTCATGATAGATTAGTATTATTTATACAATGAGGCATGGTTTAGTTTGTTAAGATTTAGAAAATATTAGTTAAGATATTTTTGGATATTATGATATTTAGCTTATTCAGTTATAGTTAGATTGTGTTATACTAACCGAACTCGTTTTTATGGCTTAATACATATATTATTTACATTGATTAGTTGCCGTGATTTAATGGTGGTTATTGTGTTAGCATACTTGATTAGATTTGACATTTATAGTTCTAATAGAAAGCATGTTTATAGTTTGATATGTTTCTAATTTTAAGCAAATAAATATATTTTAATAAAATTAGTTAGCGCTCCTTTAATTGTTGGCTGATTTGAAGATTGATTTTGTAAGTAGTTATTATAGTGGCTGGATTCGGGAGAATATTATCTATAACAATTGTTAATATTGAATACTCCCTCCGTTCCTAAAAGAATGATGTTCTAGATTTTATTTTTGTTTCATAAAGATTGATGTTTTACTTTTTTCTATGCATTTTTAGTAATTAATGATGGCGAATTGTAAACTTCAAGAAATATAATAAAATTTCTTGAATTGTTATTGGTTTAAAATTATAGGGAATTGCTAATAACAAAAAACGATGCATTTATAAATATGTTTTAATATGTCTTCTTAATATGTGTGAAAATCTTAAAACATCAATCATTTAGGAACAGAGGGAGTATTATCTATAGTAATTGTTAATATTGAATATTTTTCGAGATTTGGTTACTTGAAAAATCTCAATTTCTCTTTGGTTAACATTGGTATGAAATTGATTATCTTGGTATTAATCTCTTAATTTTAAAATCAAGAAGAATAATATCACAATTAGTTTTATATATATATATATATATATATATATATATATATATATATATATATATATATATTGTACCAATTATATAGTTTAACATGTTATAGAAATAAAATGTTTAAGAACAAACCATGATGAATTGAAACCAATTTATACAATCGTTGCTGGGTTAATAGTGTGAAAGTTTGGAAAAAATCACATGCATGTTTGTCTAATTATCTTGTATGTGTCCATACGCTAATAAGAGAAACTAAAAGACAATTTTATCATTAATGAATTTTACAAATTAACAAAAGATTTCAGTGGCAATCAATGTAATTATAGTGATAAAAGTGTCATTTTCTATTTTGTACTTCTCCTTAATAGTATAGATGGTAGACCATTTTGGATATATACCATCAGCTAAATAATAACATGTTATATTCCTTTCATTGAGTGATATAATAATATCTAAAGATCATAATCTGCCATATTCCATTGACATCTATATATACCATCTTGTCATAACATTAAAATTAGTCTAAACATATTATATAAAAAATATTTCAATCAATTTATGTAACAATTGTTTAATAAAAATGTCTCATTCTTCTGGATAATTTCGAGAAGAAGATAAATTTTTATATCAAATTTATATAGAAATTTCGCAAGATCCAATTATAGATGTTTATCAAACATCTGATAACTTATGGTCTCGTGTGGCGGAAGCTTACGAAAATGAAAAAAAAATGAAACTTGGAGTGAACATTCTAAAAGACCAATTCAACCTCGAGTTAAAACTCGAGACGACAACAAAAAATTTGCATGCATACATTAAGAAATGTGAAAATCGACGTCCAAGTGGTGCTTCAAATGATGATTTTATTAATATATACTTTGTAAGTTTACTTCATTTGGTTTAATAATAATTTTTTTAAATGGTATGCAGTTTAATCACGCCAAAGTAGTACTACGAGAAGATCCAAAGTTCAAATTAGGTTGGAAATTTGATCATGTTTGGAATATTATTAAGAATTTGGAAAAGTTTAAAGATGGTGCCGCCCCTGCAAAACTCATATCAATCCCATATGGTAATGAGTGCACATATTTAGAGTCCGAAAATCCTACCCTTGATTCTCTACGCAAAGAACTCCAGGCTTGTCTTCATTCACTCAAAACATAGATGTCAACGATGAAACTATTGGCGGGTCATCGTCTCCACGACCAAGTGGGATAAAAATCCAAAATGAAAAGAAAACTTGTTGATCAAACAAATACAGTTATCAATACCTTAGAAGAAGGAAATATGCAATTTTGTAGCAATTAAAGAATACAAGTGCAAAAAGACAACATCATTTGGATATTCAAAATAGGAATTATGCTTTGAAAGAGCTCAAGGAGGAAAATAAAATTTTATTTTGTGACTTTAATTCCATACAAGATCCAAATATTTGTGCATATATTCAAGCTTAGCAAACACGGATTTTACAAAAGCGGGGTGATCAACGACGAGATCAAGAAGGAGATTAACAAGTTTTTCCTCCATCTAATTCGTTCGGACAATACTTTAGCGTCTTGAAGGACCCAGAAGCAATTTACCAAATTTTTAAGTTATAGTTTTTGGTGTCTTATATTTATTTTGTATTGTTTATATTAAATTTCAGTACTTTTATGTTGTTTATTTTAAATTTTGGAATTTTTGTATTTCAGCATTTTTAATTATTTTAATAATGATTTTGTAATAAATAATTATTAAACTTATTATTAATTATAGATATAAATAAATATTTAAAAGTTAAAGGAATATTTAGAAATAAAAAAGTTTAATACTAAAATAGAATATGAACTATGTTTACTCCAAGTATAGAGTAAAAATAGATTTACACTATTTTAGAGTGAAAAATAAGGTGGAGTCACAGAAAAATTTAGAGTGAAATGAATCAATATACATGGATAAAGAGAAAATTAATAATCTGGTGATGAATCTTGTGAAATTAGATATTTCACGAAATTATGTTAGATTCTACCGATAATATCCCCATTCTGAGTAGCGTCAGAGCATTGAGTACATTAGAGATTTTTGTCTTCAAATCTTCCATAGTTTTACATAGAAGATTTAAGAGTAATTTTATTTATTAATTGTGAACCACACATTAATTTTGTGAGCAGTGTTTCAAAAGTACCGAAATATTTAGCGGAAATGTGCTTAGCAGATTATATCACTTACATGTGCAGATTTGGCATGATATATTGGATGCTAACTATATTTTGTCATTTATTGTTAACGATTATTTAGATTCTAATGATATTGATATGGGTGCTAATTATATTATCATTTATTAGCTATGTTTACAACATAATATATAGGTCTGGTTAATTTAAAAAAGTTATATTGTTAAGTATTTGAAATTACGATTTGGATACTAACTCGGAAACGGTAATTATTAGTATACATCGATATTGGATTGTAATTTGGTATTGGATGTTAATTATGATAGTGTATATTATATCGGGACATATTATCTTTGATGACTATAGTAATACCTTGTGATATGTGATTTTAAATATGGAATTGGCTAGGAATTACGATAGTGTATATTATATTGGGACATATTATATTATCTTTGATGACTATAGTAATATCTTGTAATATGTGAAAACAAGATAATTATGTTATGTTATGTCATTTATTATCATACGATGATAATTAAAATATGTGCTAATTATATTGTAACTTATTAGCTATGTATATTGTTATATTGGGTGATAACTATATTATCGTTTATTACCATAACATTCAGCTATAGGTCTGGTCAACTATATTGATATATTTTATTTTAGATAGTAGGATAGATAATAGTGATATTTTACTTGTTGCCATATAAATATAGTACCTTTTAATATGTGAAATCAAAAGAGATAAGAAGTGAATAAGGTTATACAATCCAGAGACACCCAATTTTTCTCTAATTCACCCAATTTTTTTAACACCACACAACTTAAATTAAAAATAACCAAATACAACTACTTACACACATAAGAAAACTTAGCCTAAATTAGTTGTAATTGGTTTTCATTAGTTGTAAGGAGACATATGTAATATCAACATGTGCGGTAGTAATCATCCACTACATTTTTGGGAGACTTAGTTTTCCCAACTTATATGCATATGCAATGAAATTAATCAAAAATTTACTCTAAAATATAATAAAATAGATTGAGGTTGGAAATGCTCTTACCATGGTTCTCAATGAAGCAACTAGGATTTTTTTAGGAAAACATAACAAGTTCAGGAATAACAATTGTCATCAACCTACTGCAATGTTTCTTCATCATCGATATGTTCTCTTGCTACCTACAAAGTGAGGCTTATGTGAAAGAGAAAAAGAATTTTGCCACTTAATTTACCTAACATAATGGATTGAAAATAAATTAAAAACTTGAAAAATAATTTAACCCTCTTTTGAGAAATATAAACTTTGCATCGAAATAATTATAATATTGTACTTATTATAATCTTCGAGTATGGACTTTCTCTCAAAACACATATTTCACAGTGGTAATCAGAAGTACCCACAAAAGTTTTCATTAACAACAAATGCATTCCAACAATCATATTTATTAAGAGTTTTTTGTTTGTTGGTTCGTTAGAGTTTTATAAATAACTACTAGTGTAGGGCTCGCGTGGTTGCGCGAGATATAAGTAAATTAAATTTGAGTTATAAGTAAGTTAAATTTCTAATATGTATTTATACACTATTTTCATTATAATTTTAAATAATACATAAATAATATTTTTTTTTCTTATCTTCTTCATTTTTCTCATTAAACGATACTATGAAAAAAAAAATATGATTGTAAACATACATGAAACCTATTACTTTTCCTTAAATATCAAATTAGAACGTAAACCTTATATTCTTCTTCTCTTCCTCCTCTTATCCACATAACCCTAATCTCTTTTTTTCCTTCAGCTCTGGCCGCTGACTTAGAGAGAATACAAAAGCAAAAAAAATATAACAACCTATATAAAAACCTTAACCCTAATGACACATAATCGACCAAAACACACATGTCATCCGTAAAACACATGTCACCACTTAATCACACAACACATAAGGAGAAACAAACTATACATAAGCTTAATCAAGGGTATAAGCGGCTAATGATACTCGGGTTGTACCGCTATCGTGAGAGAGTATGACTCTTAAAACCCTCACGTTTGGAGATAATTTATTCTTCTCGTAAACCCTTCAAAAATGTTTTCTTACTAACTCTAAAATATAAGCTGCTTAATCTTCCTTATGAGCTCCTTCCCACTCGCCTTTTTTCAAGAAACAAATTAGAAAACCTAATTTTCTCGTTAATCCCCCCAAAAGTAAATAATGCGCTCTCAAATATATATATATATATATATATATATATATATATATATATATATATATATATATATATATACTTTCACAATGACTTCAAATATGTAATTGTTCATTCCATCACGTTGTTAAGCGGGTAATGCCTTCCACCTAGATTTTATAAGACCTTTTAACCCTGATAATGGAACAATAAGGAAGTTTCCCTATAGCAAGGGCCTCAAAGACGAAACCTTGTTTGGAAGTTGGATAAGTAAACTTATCAGAAATACAAAACTCTCGTAATCCTACAACGCCCTAATCAAATGCACATTAACAATTTAATAAAATACGCCATAATGGTGGAATTATTCTGTTTATCGTTAACATCTCCTAGATTTGAAGCCTTAAACAATTTACTTAGTTTTTTCTTAGATCATTTAGCATAAAAGGCCTTAACAGTAGCATCGAGTAAAACGACGTCAACATGCTGACTCAAGTCCCTTAACTTCTCGGCAGCCATGGCAGTGAAGATGAGGTTTAATGGACTCTTATAACCCTATCAAAAACTTGAACCATACCAATCTTCATCGTATTAACCATCACACAAACGATTTATGCTTCATCATCTTCTTCATCCACGTAAATGTACCAAAGCGGCTGCTAGGGTTCGTCTAATCAAGTCTAATCAGCATGAACAAATTTAGGGCTAAGACAAGTCACGATTATCTTTATAGAAAACCCTAGCCCAACACAAGCCCATGCACACACGGTTTATCCTAGTCTTCGCCAACACCAAACCGTCCTAAACACATGTGGTTGCACGAGTTATAAGTCTACATGTTTGTTATATCAAGTTTAATCGATTATTTGGTTCTCTCGTGGAGTTTTTAATAACCAGTTGATTTTGATATCTATATATAGAAAGCATATCTTCGTATACAGACATTTTGTAAGGGTATCGGAACAAACATTATCGTTTCGAAAAATATAATGTAACCTAAAATCATAAGTTTTTCCTTAAATTTGTAGAAGCAGTCCAAATTCGACATAAAAGTTGGCCATTCTATCAGATCCTCGATCATCTTTAATATATCCGTGTAATAGTTTTAAATTTAGCCGTAAAATGTCACTTTCGCAGAAACTTTCTATGGTCCAAAAAGAAACATTTATGTGCTTAGTGACCTAAAGTTTCTCTATTTATTATGTTTGGGTTAAAAGATAAAATGATAATGAAAAAGATAATAAACGTTTATCGTTTTACTCCGGCATCCATTGCCATCATCAACATTAATTGATATAGCTAACATATTTAAACTGAAGGTAATTAGAGAATCTAATATGTCCGCTTGTTGCATTGTCCGCTTATTGCATTTGTAATCTTGCAGTAACTAAGAAACAATGATATATTTGATTTTATATATATATCAGTATTTTTCTATTTTGGGTATTGTTTTGAATATTTTGACAGCTTTGAGGCTTTGAGAATCAACAACAAACATTTTCAGCAACTTTGTTCCATGCATAATACTGTTATCTCGTAATTGGTTGGCGGCGAATCTACATTGGACGTAAAAGAACAAAAAGTACCAAAGTATGTAATAAAAACAAAAATTATCCAAAAATATAATAATTTTTTAATTAGCTATCATGTCTATTAATATCAAATATAAAACTCTATATTTCATTTTAAAATAGAGTGACCTTAAAATAGAGTTAGATTTCTTTCTAAAGTGTTATTTATTTTCCACTCTGAAATAGAATATGCTAATTATATTCTATTTTTGTTTTACTACTAATACCTTTTATTTATAATGTTTACAATTTAATCCTATTTATTAAATTATAATAAATTAAACATTTATAGAATATAAAACAACATTACATCATATAAAAATAATAAAACATAATATATTTTGGTTTAAATATCACCATTATTATATTTTCCTGATGGATTAACGTATTTTGAAGTGAAAATGAGCTTTTTATATTTTATTTCTCTAAATCAATCAAGAAACTCTTGGAACCGGATTATCATCCTCTGCTACTTGAACTTGTGGAGGTAGAGCTTCTCTTCCAGCTTCAATTAGTGCATTGATATCACGATTATCCTCGATTAGCACATTATGTAATATTATACATGTAGTCATTATGCCATGTAACATATTCTTTTTCCAAAATCGTACCGGTCCTTTCACAATAGCGAAACGTGATTGGAGAACTCCAAATGCACCTTTTACATCTTTCGTACATGCTTCTTGTTGTGTAGCAAAAAAAAAATTTCTTCCGACCCACTGGCTCGTGAATATTTTTCACTATGGTAGACCATTTTGGATATATACCATCAGCTAAATAATAACTCATGTTATATTTCTTTCATTGAAATATATAATAAATATGAGGAGCAACACCTTGAGCAAGATTGGAGAAAAGGTGGGAAGACTCTAACACATTGATATCATTATTAGTGTTGCGCATTCTGAAATAGGCATGCCATATCCAAATATCATAATCTGCCATATTCCGTTTACATCTATATATACCATCTTGTCATAACATTAAAATCAGTTTAAACATATTCTATAAAAAAAATCAATCAATTTATGTAACATTTGTTTAATAAAAATGTCACATTCTTATGGATAATTTCAAGAAGAAGATAAATTTTTATATCAAATTTATATAGAAAGTTCGCAAGATCCAATTATACTTGTTTATCAAACATCTGACAATTTATTTGCTCGTGTGGCGGAAGCTTGCGAAAATGAAAAAAAAAAAAGAAATTTGGAGTGAACGTTCCAATAGACCAATTCAACCTCGAATTCAAACTCGAGACGACAACAAAAAATTTACATCCATACATTAAGCATGTGAAAATCGACGTCCAAGTGGAGCTTCAAATGATGATTTTATTAATATATAATTTGTAAGTTTAATTCATTTGGTTTAATAATAATTTTTAAATGGTATGTAGTTTAATCACGCCAAAGTAATATTACGAGAAGATCCAAAGTTCAAATCAGGTTGGAAATTTGATCATGTTTGGAATTTTTTTAAGAATTTTGAAAAGTTTAAAGATGGTGCGAAACTCATATTAATCCCATATGGTAATGAGTGCACATATTTAGAGTCTAGAAATCCTACCCTTGATTTTCATACGCAAAGATCTCCAGACTTGTCTTCATTCACTCAAAACATAGATCTCAACGATGAGACTATTGGCGGGTCATCGTCTCCACGACCAAGTGGGATAAAAAATCCAAAATGAAAAGAAAACTTGTTGATAAAAAAAATGCAGTTATCAATACCTTAAAATTAAAGAAGGAAATATGCAATTTTCAAAGATTAAAGAATACAAGTGCACAAAGACAACATCATTTGGATATTCAAAATAGAAATTATGCTTTGAAAGAGCTCAAAGAGGAAAACAAAATTTTATTTTGTGACTTTAATTCCATACAAGATCCAAATATTTTTTGCATATATTCAATCTTAGAAAACACAGATTTTACAAAAGTGGGTGATCAACGACGAGATCAAGAAGGAGATTAACAAGTTTTTCCTCCATCTACTTCGTTCGGACAATACTTTAGCGTCTTGAAGGACCCATACACGATTTACTAAATTTTTAAGTTATAATTTTTAGTGTCTTATATTTATTTTGTGTTGTTTATATTAAATTTCAGTACTTTTATGTTGTTTATTTTAAATTTTGGAATTTTGTATTTCAGCATCTTTTTAATTATTTTAATAATGATTTTGTAATAAATAATTATTAAACTTATTATTAATTATAGATATAAATAAATATTTAAAAGTTAAAGGAACATTTAGAAATAAAAAATTTTAATACTAAAATAGATTAGGAACTATGTTTACTCCAAAAGAGTAAAAAATAGATTTACACTATTTTAGAGTGAAAAAATATAGTGGAGTTAGAGAAAAATTTAGTGTTAAATGGATCAATATACATGGACAAGGAGAAAGTTAATAATCTGGAGATGAATCTTGTGAAATTAGATATTTCACGAAAATGTGTTAGATTCTACCGATAATACCCCTATCTTAGTAGCGTCAGAGCATTTAGTGCATTAGAGATTTCTGTCTTCAAATCTTGCATCATTTACATAGAATTTTATCTATTAATTGTGAACCATACATTAATTTTGTGAGCAATATTGCAAAAGTACATAAACATACTTATTTATATTTAGCATAAATGTGTTTAGCAGATTATATCACTTACATGTGCTGATTTGGCATGATATATTGGATGATAACTATGTTATGTCATTTATTGTTAACGTTGATTTGGATGCTAATTATATTGATATGGGTGCTAATTATATTATCATTTATGAGCTATATTTACAACATAAGATATATGTCCGATTAATTTAAAAAAGTCATAGTGTTAAATATTTAAAATTATGATTTTGATACTAACTCGGAAACGGTAATTATTAGTATACAATGATATTGGATTGTAATGGGGATATTGGATGTTAGTTATGATAGTGTATATTATATCGGGACATATTATCTTTGATGACTATAGTAATACCTTCTTATATGTGATTGTAAATGTGGAATTGGCTAGTAATTATGATAGTTTATATTATATTGGGACATATTATCTTTGATGACTATAGTAATATCTTGTAATATGTGAAAACAAGATAATTATGTTATGTTATATCATTTATTACCATATGACGATAATTAAAATATGTGATAATTATATTGTAACTTATTAGCTATGTATACTGTTAAATTGTGTGATAACTATATTATCGTTTATTACTATAACATTCAACTATAGGTCTGATCAACTATATTGATATATTTTATTTTAGATGGCAGGATAGACAATAGTGATATTTTACTTGTTGCCATACAAATATAGTACCTTGTAATATGTGAAATCAAAAGAGATAAGAAGTGAATAAGGTTATACAATCGAGAGACACCCAGTTGTTTCTCTAACTTTTTCACTCAATTTTTTAACACCATACAATAATTTTTAAATTAAAAATGACCAAATATAACTACCTACACACATAAGAAACGTTAGCCTAAATTAGTTGTAATTGGTTTTCATTTGTGTAGGGAGACATATGTAATATCAACATGTGCGGTAGTAATCACCCACTACATTTTTGGGAGAATTAGTTTTCCCAACTTATATGCATATGAAATGCAATTAATCAAAAATTTACTTTAAAATAGAATAAAATAGAATGAGGTTGGAAATGCTCTTACCATGGTTCTCAATGAAGCAACAAGGACTTTTTTAGGAAACTTAACAAGTTGAGGAATAACAATTGTCATCAACCTACTGCAATGTTTCTTCATCATCGATATGTTCTCTTGCTACCTACAAAGTGAGGCTTATGTAAGAGAGAAAAAATAATTTTGCCACTTAATTTACCTAACATAATGGATTGAAAAAAAAACTTGAACAATAATTTAACCATTTTTGAGAAATATAAACTTTGTATCGAAATGATTATAATATTGTACTTATTATAATCTTCCAGTATGGACTTTCTCTCAAAACACATACTTGACAGTGGTAATCTGAAGTACCCACAAAAGTTTTCATTAAGAACAAATGCATTCCAACAATCATATTTTTAAGAGTTTTTTTGTTTGTTGGTTCGTTAGAGTTTTCTAAAAAACTACTAGTGTAGGGTTCGCGAAGCCGCGCGAGATATAAGTAATTTAAATTTGAGTTATAAGTAAGTTAAATTTCTAATATGTATTTATATAATATTTTTATCTTCTTCATATTTTTTTCATTAAACGATGCTATAAAAAAAATATGATTGTAACCATATATGAAACCTATTACATTACCTTAAAGATCAAATTAGAACGTAAACATGATCTTCTTCTTCTCTTCCTCTTCTTATCCACGTAACCCTAATATCTTTTTTTCTTCTTCTCCGGCCGCTGACTTAGAGAGAATACAAAAGCAAAAAACTATAACAACCTATATATAAACCTTAACCCTAATGATACATAATCAACCAAAACACACATGTCATCCGTAAAACACACGTCACCACTTAATCACAGAACACATAAGGAGAAACAAACGATACATAAGCTTCATTAAGGGTATAAGAGGCTAATGATACTCGGGTTTTACCGCTATCGTGAGAGAATATGACTCTTGAAACCCTAACTTTTGGAGATAATTTATTCTTCTCGTAAGCCCTTCAAAAATGTTTTCTTACGTAACTCTAAAATATAAGCTGCTTAATCTTCCTCATGAGCTTCTTTCCACTCGCCTTTTTTCAAGAAACAAAAATTATAAAAACCAATTTGCTCGTGACACAGGGCTCATGGTACCCTCAATATTTATTGGTTATACCCTTAACGCCTCTCATTTTATTTATCTTCCCCGAACCTAAACGATCAAATCACTAAACGTTTTTTTATTATTATTCTTCTTCATCCTCTTCTCGGAAAACCCCTCAAAGTAAGAAGCGGTTGCTTCTTCCTCTGCTAGGAGAACCTATATATAATCCTAATCCTTAGAAATTAGAGTTAATGTCTAACATGTCATCAATTAGGGCACACATAAATATCTAAAACACATCATCATACAACTCTCATACACACATAGAAGATTAAAACAAAAACTAAGCATAATCGCACGTCAAATCAACTCTTGATGGATTTTATATTAATCTTGAAGCATAAAAATTACTCTCTGGAAAATAAGCAGATCGTAGTACCTTGACTTCTTGACCTCTAATATCTTGGATGTACATGCCGAAGAGATGATTTTTGAAATAAATTAGAGTGTAAACAATGTATGATAAAAAGTTTTACATTTCCATTTGAAAGGAAAACGACATGGCTATCTTTTAAGAAAATATTAACGGATATGAACTAAAGGCTATCTAAATAATAAACAATATTCTTTTGAGTGGAATGTATTATATGAAAACCAAGAAAGAAAAGTATTACATTGCTATCCATGTTACTAAAGATATCAAATGGGTTAAATCTTTCACCGGAGCCTGGATCATTTGGAAACCAAGCATTTTGCTCAAATGCTTCATGCCCAACTTGTAGATATGACATCAAAATTACATCACATCTGAAAGAGGGAGCAATGCAAAAACATTCCATCCTGCTATTGCTTACACCAAGAAATATGAGGCTTGAGGCTTATTTACATGGTCATAGCTCATGCTTCTCCTCATCATTCAAAATCCAAAAAAAAAAAAACCAAAATCATAAATCTGTTCAGTACAAGATCTAACAGAACATACTCAAGGATTTAGTCTAAAGATGTCAAACTTACTTTATATGCTTTTGAGACCTCCTGAAACTTCTTCTCATCTTCTTTATTCATATCATGATGGATTTTTTTAGCAAGCTGGAAAAAGATATGAACAATAGCATCAATCAATGAGAAATCAGCAGGCTTGTCAAATTCATAGTTTTGATCCCATCCACAAACAGCTAAAATATGTAAACAGTTAACCATATTGTTCCTACCACATAATAGGCCACTCATGTTTCATGATCTATATAATGCTTGAAAAATAAATAGATAGTAAACACACAAGAACTCAAGACAAATAAGAAAGTATCACTCTTGTTAGAATGAAACCCTGCACAGATATACCTGAACTAAGATGACATTTAACTTATTGACATAAAGCCTTTCCGATTTGAAAGATGCTTCATCACTTGAAAGCTACACGGTAGAAAATTTTAGGTAACCTAGCATCTTAGTTTTAATCCCCCAAAAATAACTAATGCGCTCTTAAATATATATACTTGCACAATGACTTCAAATATGTAATTTTTAATTCCATCACGTTGTTAAACGGGTAATGCCTTCCACCTAGATTTTATAACACCTTCTAGCCCTGATAACGGAACAAATAAGGACGTTTCTCTATAGCAAGGGCCTCAAAGACGAAAACTTATTTGGAAGTTGGATAAGCAAACTTATCAGAAATACAAACTCTCGTAATCCTCCAACGCCCTAACCAAATGCACATTAATAGTTTAATAAAATACGCCATAATGGTGGAATAATTCTGTTTATCGTTAACATCTCCTAGATTTGGAGCCCTAAAAATTGACTTAGTTCTTCTTTAGACCTTGTAGCGTAAAAGGCCTTAACAGTAGTATCGAGTAAAACAACGTCAACATGCTGACCCAAGTCCCTTAACTTCTCGGCAGCCATGACAGTGAAGATGAGGTTTAATGGACTCTTGTAACCCTATCAAAAAATTGAACCATACCAATCTTCATCATATTAATCATCACACAAACGATTTATGCTTCATCATCTTCTTCATCCACGTAAATGTACCAAAGCGGCTGCTAGGGTTCGTCTAATGAAGTATAATCAGTATGAAAATTTTTTGGGCTAACACAAGTTACGACTACCTTTATAGAAAACCCTAGCCCAACAAAAAGCCCACGCACACACAATTTATCCTAGTTTCTCTAACACCAAACCGACCTAAACACATGTGGTTGCACGAGTTATAAGTCTATGTGTTTGTTAGATCAAGTTTAATAGGTTATTCGGTTCTCTCGTGGAGTTTTTAATAACCAGTTGGTTTTGATTTCTATATATAGAAAACATATCTTCGTATACGGACGTTTTGTAAAGGTATCGGCACAGACATTATCATTTCTAAAAATATAATGTAACCTAAAATCATAGTTTTTCCTTAAATTTATAGAAGCAGTCCAAATTCGACTTAAAAGTTGGCCATTCTATCAGATCCTCGATCATCTTTAATATATCAGTGTAAACAGTTTTAAATTTAGCCGTAAAATGTCATTTTCACAGAAACTTTCTATGGTCCAAAAAAAAACATGTATGTGCTTAGTGACTTAAAGTTTCTCTATTTATTATGTTTAGGTTAAAAGATAAAATGATAATGAAAAAGATAAAAAAAAAAACGTTTATCGTTTTACTCAAGCATCCATTACCATCATCAACATTTATTGATATAGCATGTGGATCTTAACTTCGTGTAGTTAGGTCATATATATGTTTCTTAATTTTTTGATGGCCTAAGTTTTTCTTATAACCAATGTAGATGCAATGATGATCAAATTTTAAACAGGTGAATATGTAGTATAAATTGTTTTTTCTCGTCTAATATAGGGAACATCTTAAAATGATTATTGTGTTTTGTTTTAAAAAACATCTTATAAATTATGATAACATTTTTAAAAAAATATGAAATAACAAAGGGAAACAAACATACAGTATATCACAACTCATCAAGAACCAGATATTAAATCTAAATCTCCGGCAGCAAATCAAGAATATTTGCAACAATTTTGGTTAAACTAACTTATGGAAGCAACACAAAGTCAATATCCAGGAGATGAAACAGAAACAGAAACAGAAACTCAAGCATCTTTTAGGGTCTGTAAAATATAATACACATTTTGGACTAACACCAGGAACTGGTTATCAGCTGTCAGAAAAACGGCATCCAGCTTCTGGTCCTGTTCCCCCTTTGACTCCGAGAGATTACAATATCCCTCCTCTGTGGATTGCTTAGCCACATTGCCAACACAACGCCCACCAGACTCACAACTGGAGCAGCAGCCATAAACAGCCATCTTCCTCTGCTAACTCTGCTCACACCAGCTTCACTCTCACCTCTCTCTATATCATGATCCTCTTCCCCAGCTTCTGTGACATCATCATCAGAGGAGGAGCTATCTTCGCTCACATCCACAACATTCTGCTTGCGCTCCTCGTAGTCTTTATCATCTGTTGGGAGCTCGTACCGGCAGAGTGGGCAGGAGTTTCGGGCACTCAACCAAGGTACAATACAATTAGCATGGTATAGATGGAGACATGGAAGCTGCGTGGTTTCACTGCCGAGGACGAAAAGCTCCTTGCAGACCGCACAGACTAGGGCCTTCGTCACGTTCTCCACTCCGATGATGACCCTTGGAAGATTCCTGACGCATGAGAGAGATGCAGGTGGTGCACCTCTTCTTGAATTGTCAGACTCAGCAAGTTGCTCAAGCAGTTCTTCAAAGCCTCTCTCATCAAGATAATCGGCAACGTTTGCAGAATATGGAGAGAACTCAAGATCTTCCAAACCAGTGAAGATGTTGCGAGATAACGCCTGCCTCCTCTCTATGATTCTTTGACGAAACCCTCTCTCTAACTCAGGAGAATCAAACCGAGTCACGGAGCTGTAGCTCTCACTTGGACTCGCCAAATAGTTTCTACCATACCGTTGTCCCGCAACCCCAAATGGACCCGCTCCTTCCTCCTCCCATTCCCTGTCTTCTTCTTCGTCTGAGTTCCACTGGTTCGGACCAGCTTGCATCGGGTCAATATCAGTGTCAAAGTCAATTTCGCTCCTGTCATCTGGGTGAACAAAAATCTCAGCATCGAGGAATCCATGAAAGTCCGTGGAAGCATCAGACTCTCCAGCGTAAGCACTAAAAGAAACAGCATCATTGTCACCACCATGTGAGAATCTGTAGAGGCTAAAGCTACCGTTTGATTCAGTCTCGCAATACAAGTTGTCAAAATCTTCACTTTCGGATTCAGACAAAACCCTCCATCTTGTGGAACCAGTTGGAGTTGTATGAGAGCTAGTTTCATTACCAGGAATTACCGTTGATGGTGAAAGGGTTTGTCTTGCCATGCTTATCAAATGTGAGAATTGTTGGGTGGAGAGATCACTGACAGATTCAGACGAGCTTCCGTACCTACTTCTCCTTCTTCTTCTCATCCTCATCCTCCTCCTCCTAGCTGTCTGCCTCCGGGGCAAGGGAGGAGGCGCCGGGGCGGGGGTGCCGAAATCTTCAAGCAGCAGAAACTTACAGTCTCCACATAAGCTAAAGATTTCGAGATCATCGGGGGAAGATTGAACGACGACTCTTCCACACAGATTACACACCGGAGATGGGATTGGATTGGTATCCACGGGATGACCATCATCAGAAGGTTGTGATTCCATCGGATCCAAAGCGGAAAACTTTGAGGTCTGAAAAGGCATAAAAAGTATGAGCAATCAAGCATGGTTTAGAGTTTAGATCAAAACATACGAAGTGAGTACAGACCCACACACAACCCATATGTCCTAATTGCTCGAATTTCTCGGAAAACAAAGAGGACAACAATAAAATTCGAAGATAAGGAGAAAATAATTTTTTACCCAAGGAAATGCGCCGGATCTTCCAAGAAAAAACTAGGAAGGAGTCATCTCTCCAAGAAAACACGGATGGTTTTTGGTGAAGGGAGATGCAAGAAAATGGCAGATTTAAGAGAATGAATTTATGGCGGAAAGGGGTCAACAACGACGACGAAGACGAAGGAGACGGATTTTATCTTTTTTAATAAAAAGTTTTTTTTTTATCAAGAAAGTCTCTGATTCGTAAAGAGGGTCTCACCCAGCTAATTTTCAGTGAAATTATAAGAAAAAGAATTCATAAGACACATGTTCAAACCAAATAATTTATAAACTGTTGCAAAACTCCAAAATTAAACATAAATCATTCCATAATTATAATAGCTAATAATAGAATATATGGAAATTGTTTATTTATATAAAAAAACATCTTGTGCTTATTGTAAAAATACACATCTTCCTAATATATCATTTATTTTCTCCATTTCTCATTTGGTATATAATTTTTTTTCATTAAAACATTTATATTAGTTTAATAATTTATAAGTAAATATAATATATAATTATCAGAATTATAATATGTTATCAGCATGATCACTCTACCAAAACATTCTCTTATTTGAATTATTGAAATATTATCATCTTGCCTCATTAACTAATTTATTAATGATTATTTATGACATCATAATGATCGCACCATAGATCACTTTTAACCTTCTAAATATTTATTTAGTTGTTTATAAATGGAAGACTATATTACCATAATTTATTTATTTAAAATTTTAAAAATAGATTACAACGGTCACCATAATTTGTCTATCAAATATGCTTATATGTCCATATAACTCAACTTACCATAATTTATTTATTTATTTACATGTTATTATGAATCATATGTTGATATATTAATTTCGTTATAAATGAAAGCTTGGCCACCTATATAATTTTATGTTTGATCTAGTAAATTATCTTTAGTTGCATGTTAATATTTTCAGATTATTTTTCTTTTAGATTTTATATTTTTACTTCCAACAGTCTTAAAGTATTTTTTAAAGTTTAATTTTATTTATTTTTTCACTTTTCTAATTGTTATTTAACAGTTAGTGAATAGTATTTCTAATATATAAATACTTATATTTCATTATTTTCACTCAAAATTTTATCTTCCTCCAAAACTCTCTTCAACCAATTTTTGTTTTCTTAAAAATGTTTTATATATTTTTAATTTTCATAGTAAGTTATCTACTTGTTTCTTTTTGTTGTTTACTCATTGAAAATTTTTCTCTCGAAAAATACCTAATGATTTTTATGTTAATGTTTTGTGCATTTGCAATTCTTGTAATCACACTGCTTATTCTAACACTTCAAATATTTTAATAAATTAAATTATCTAATAATATATTTTGTTATTTTGTTTTAAGAAACGAATGGCAAACGTCAATGTCGACAAACTCCAATTTCCGGCTCCAGACATCACTGGTATCAACTTGGACTACCAATGTTGAACTCCATTTAGAATCTCATGGTTTATCAGAAATGATTAAGGAAAATAATATCTCAACAGCCCAAGAAAAAGCCAAAACGGTGATCTTCCTTAGAAGACACCTTAATGAAAGCATCATATACGACTGTGCCAACATAAGGGATCCCAAATAGCTATGGAAGTCGCTGAAATATCTTTTGATCATCAAGAAGACATAACAATCCCATTTGCTTGGGACGAATGGCAAAGTCTAAGGTTCCAAGACTTCGACAAAGTGATGAAATACAATTCTGCTATACTAGGAATCGTGGCCAAACTGAGACATTGTGGTGAAACAATAATTGAATCGCAAATGCTTGAGAAAACATATACCACGTTCCAGAAAAACCACATCACACTGCAACAACAATATAGGTTGTGTGGATATACCTAGTTTTCGGATTTAGTTATGGCTTTCCTCTTAGCTGAAAAGAATAACGAGCTCCTCATCAAGAATCACATGACTCGACCAAGTGGATCCAAATCATTTTCCAAAGAAAATGCACTAGATGTTTAGGATCCAACAAGAGAAAACAAGGCATTTCGGGTCATGGCCGTCGAAACAATCTCAGACGTGGGTGAAAATTCAACCCATATGACCTGAAAACATTCCAGTAGATCTGATCTAAACAACCCTTTAAGGTAAAAGAACACCAAGGAGTGAAGGAATTTCTAGCAGTTCTAATCAGGATTAGCAACCCTAGTCTGAATTCCGAGCCTAGGATCTAAGGTTCATGTAATTGAATCTATCAGATCTCGAGATTACCTGATGAATATGCAGCGGAAGTGTTAGCAGATAATCGAGATCACGAAGCGCCTCAAATGCTGCGCCTCTACTGGTATCCACACGCACACAAACTGGACCGCAGGGATGCTAGTGCCTTACAGAGATCTAATCTCCAGAGAGGTTTCTTTCTGTGTTCTGGTGGCTGTGAATTAGGTTAGGGACCAGTTTAGGTCGACCATATATCTTATATATGTCGGCTTAAACCACAACGGAATTAACCAACGATTAAACCGAATTAATCTGATTAATCCGCGAGTGCATCGATCGATGCACTATCTGCAACGATCGATGCTATCCCAGAACATTGATATCGAATGCATATCACATATGCATTCACTGGATCATTACATTAATGATCAACCTCGTCTTTAACGCCCAGTTTGCTTAGGTGCGTGACCCTGTAGGATCATATAACACTAGCAATGAGTTCTCAACTCATTGATCATAAGTGGCTTCTAGCAAAGCGTTATGACTACCTAGTGTTATGTGATTGTCTCATCTCGACTATACGACTTTCACTTAGAGCAAGTACAGTAGATTTCAGGACATTCCCAACAATCTCCCACTTGTACTGGAATCATCTATTCCTTTAATCCCTTTGTAGCTATATCTCAATCTAGCATAAGGCAAGCACTGTGTCATCGTTATTCAACCAGATTACGTTTATCGAATCCCGATTTGTACTGATGAAAAACAAACGACTGACAATCACCTCGTTTGAGCGCGGCCACGCCTTTCCAGTATCAAATCTTCGATAGGCCCTGAGATATTTAACTCCTGTTATATAGGAGGTACAAATCCCATCTTGTCCCATCCATGTCTCTTTCATATTTCATGATACGCCTAATCAGTGTCTTTATAATCACCAGTTACGGCTGACGTTTGACAAAGTCAAGACGAACCAATCCATATAAGAGAGGACATGATGAACTCAGGTCTAAGGACTACTCTCTTTAGTCGTAATGAGAAACTCTTATGACACTAATATAACATCTTGTAGAGTTCTCATTGACGGGTCATGTCCGATCATGTGTTCTCTAACACATATCTATGTGATTGACTTTAATACACTTATTAATGACTCCATGAAACATGGTCATCAGTCACCTCACATACTAGTCTCACGCGGTTGTTAATGTCCCACGTTAACAACCTCGACCAGGGACCATTATAATTTATGTCATTTATTGCTTATAGGGTTTCATGATCAAGTCACATACTTGATGGCCTATAAAATGTCATAAATTACTTTGGGACACTATATATATTTAATTAACACAATTAAATAATGCTGAAACAATTTCATTGAAATAACATAACTATTATGTCTTTGTGAACATCATGTCATAACTAAAAACAAATACAACTCCCACTGAAATCTAGATCATATCTTAAGAAATCTAATGCCTACAGCAGTTGTATGAAACTCATGCTTAGGCCTTGGGAGTGGCTTGGTCAGTGGATCAGCAACATTCTCATCCGTAGGGACTCTGCTGATCTTCACATCTCCTCTATTCACAATATCACGGATAAGGTGATATCGCCTTTCTATGTGTTTGGATTTCTGGTGTGATCTAGGTTCCTTTGCTTGCGCAATGGCTTCATTGTTATCACAATACAAAGCCACTGGCTCAGAAATGCTAGGAATCACACCAAGTTCGGTGATGAACTTCTTGATCCAAACAGCCTCCTTTGCCGCTTCAGAAGCAGCGAGGTACTCAGCTTCAGTTGTGGAATCTGCTACAGTGTCCTGCTTGGAACTCTTCCAGCTGACTGCACCGCCGTTCAGGCAGAAGATGTAACCAGATTGCGATCGGAAATCATCTTTGTCTGTCTGAAAACTTGCGTCTGTGTAACCACTTACTACCAACTCATCACTTCCTCCATACACCAAGAATTTATCTTTAGTATTTCTCAAATACTTCAGAATATTCTTGACTGCTGTCCAGTGACTTTCACCTGGATCCGATTGGTATCTACTCGTCATGCTTAAAGCACAAGCAACATCTGGACGAGTACAGAGCATGGCATACATGATGGATCCCAACGCCGAGGCATAGGGAATCCGACTCATGCGATCTCGCTCAGCAGGTGTCTCAGGACACTGCTTCTTGCTGAGACTTATGCCATAAGACATTGGTATGAAGTCCTTCTTGGAATCTTGCATTCTGAACCTGTGTAAGACTTTATCGATATAAGTGTCTTGACACAGTCCAATCAACTTGTTTGATTTATCTCTATAGATTCTTATTCCAAGAATATACGCGGCTTCTCCCATGTCTTTCATTGAAAAACAACTTCCGAGCCAAGTCTTAACAGACTGTAACAACGGAACGTCATTTCCGAGAAGAAGTATGTCATCTACATACAACACGAGAAATGCAACTGCGCTCCCACTAGTCTTCTTGTAAACACATGGTTCTTCTTCGCTTCTGATGAAATCAAACTTTTTGACTGCTTCATCAAAACGAAGATTCCAACTCCGAGATGCTTGCTTCAATCCATAAATGGATCGATGAAGTTTGCATACTTTCCTAGCTGCATTTGGATCGATGAAACCTTCGGGTTGTGTCATGTACACATCCTATTCCAAAATTCCATTAAGGAAAGCTGTTTTCACGTCCATCTGCCAGATCTCATAATCATAATGAGCAGCTGTTGCTAGGAGAATCCGAATGGATTTAAGCATGGCGACAGGTGAATAGGTTTCTTCATAGTCAATACCATGAATTTGTTTGAAACCTTTTGCCACTAGCCTTGCTTTATATATCTGAATATTTCCATCCACATCAATTTTCTTCTTGAAAATCCATTTACACTCAATGGGTCTTGCACCATCGGGTAAATCAACCAAAGTCCATACTTGGTTCTGTGACATGGATCCCATTTCGGATTCAGCGGCTTTCAGCCACTTTACGGAGTCAGGGCTCATCATTGCTTCTTCGAAATTCGCTGGCTCATCACAGTCAATGATTAACAAATCATGACAATTGGTTACGAGAAATCCATATCTCTCGGGTTCGTGACGGATCCTTTCGGATCGGCGAATTTCAGGCTCCACAGGCGCGGGTTCTACAACTCTTTGTAGATCCAACTGTTGCTCTTCCTCTACAGGTTGAGCATTTTCCTGCGGTTCTCGAACTTCTTCGAGTTGTACTTTACTCCCACTGTTTCTCTTGGAAAGAAACTCTCTCTCAAGAAAAACGCAGTTCTGAGCAACAAACACTTTGTTCTCGGATTGGTTGTAAAAGTAGTATGCCTTGGTTTCCTTAGGATAACCAACGAAGTAGCACTTGTCTGATTTGGGTTCGAGCTTATCTGTAATTAATCGCTTAACATAAGCTTCACAACCCCAAATCTTCAGGAAAGACACACTCGGAACATTTCCAGTCCACATCTCATGTGGTGTCTTTGCAACTGATTTTGACGGAACCCTATTAAGTGTAAACGCAGACGTTTCTAGAGCGTATCCCCAAAAGGATAATGGAAGAGTTGAGAGACTCATCATTGATCGAACCATATCTAATAAAGTCCGATTCCTCCTCTCGGACACGCCATTCCATTGTGGTGTTCCAGGAGGAGTGAGTTGTGAAACAATTCCACAATCTCTCAAATGATCACTGAATTCTTGGCTTAAGTATTCTCCTCCACGATCTGATCGAAGAGCCTTAATACTTTTGCCAAGTTGATTATGTACTTCATTTTGGAACTCTTTGAACTTTTCAAAGGATTCCGACTTGTGTCTCATTAAATAGACATAGCCATGCCTGCTGAAATCATCAGTGAAGGTTATGAAGTATCGAAAATTTCCTCTAGCACTTGTGCTCATTGGGCCGCATACATCTGTATGTATAAGGCCCAATAGGTCACTGGCCCTTTCATTTTGTTTGTTGAAAGGCGCCTTTGCCATTTTGCCTAGTAAACAATATTCACATTTCTCACATGATTCATAATCAAATGAGCCCAAAAGCCCATCACTATGGAGCTTTTGAATCCGTTTCTCGTTTATGTGGCCCAAACGACAATGCCATAGAAAAGTCTGATTCGTGTCATTTGATTTGAATCTCTTGGTGTTAATGTTATAGATTGGTGCAGTTTGGTTTAAAACATAAAGCCCATTCTCTAATGGGCTGCTACCATAAAATATATCATTGTAATCAAAAGAACAACATTTATTCTTAATTGAAAACTGATATCCTTCCACATCCAAAATAGGAATGGAAATAATATTTCTGCTTATAGCAGGTACATAGTAGCAATTATTAAGCTTTAAAACCAAACCAGAAGGTAAAGACAAGTTATATGTTCCTACAGCTAATGCAGCAACTCTTGCTCCATTCCCCACGCGCAGGTCCACTTGTCCCTTTTCCAACTTCCTACTGTTGCTTAGGCCCTGCATATTTGTACAAATATGAGCACCACAGCCGGTATCCAATACCCAAGAAGTAGAACCAGAAGTAGTAACATTTACTTCTATAACATAAATACCTGAAGATGAAGTCTCGAAAGTCTTCTTCTTCTTCTTCTTCTCTTCCAAGAATTTGTTGCAATTTCTCTTCCAATGCCCAAGCTCTTTACAGTAATGGCACTTATCAGTCTCAGATGGGCCCGGCTTGGGCTTTGGGGCTGGCGCCGGCGTGTCCTGGTTCTCAACCGGGACTGCCTTGCCCTTTCCCTTACCTTTGCCAAGTTTCTTAAACTTCTTACCCCCTTGTACCATAAGTACATTAGGAGTGCCCTTCTTGATATTTGGCTCAGCTGTCTTGAGCATGCCATGCAGCTCAGTCAATGTCTTTGTCAAGTTATTCATGTTATAGTTCATAACAAACTGATCATAACTTGACGGCAGTGACTGCAGAATGATGTCAGTAGCCAACTCTTGGCTAATGGGACAATCCAGCTTCCCCAGGTTATCAATATAACCCATCATCTTAATGACATGAGGACTGACTGGACTGTCCTTTGGTAGCTTGCATTCAATGAGAGATTTAACCGTCTGGTATCTCTCAGTTCGTGCTTGCTCCTGAAACATACTTTTCAGGCTAGTGATCATCTCCACGGGCGACTCCACGTTCTCGTATTGCTTCTGCAAATCCGAGTTCATGGTAGCCAACATGAGACAATTCACATCGACCACATCATTAGAATGCTTATCCCAAGCATTCCTTTCTGCATGTGGAGCATTGGCTCTCGGTTTTTCAGGGAGAACATTTTCAAGGACATAGTCCCGCTTCTCCTGCTTGAGAACAATTCTCAAGTTCCGATACCATTCGAGAAAATTCGATCCATTTAACTTGTCCTTCTCAAGGACGGATCGCAGGGAGAAAGAATTGTTATGAGTAGCAGTCATAGCTGAGAATCATAGAAAAGAAAAGGTTTAGTTATGATGTTCAAGAAATGAGAAGTCTTAACTTTTAAGAAAACTCGAATTATATTCAAACAATGTTTCCTCAGATGAATATAATGATCCAAGACCCATACTTCACTAATTTCAAGTGAGCCACTGGCTATCACTCAACTTTAGCTATCTAGGTAAGCAACAACCTTGCTAGTTATATCCAATATAACTCTTGGTTGTGGATCGACATCTTATGTCCAATCCACCTGATGTCTCTGGGCCCAAAACGATTTTGATGGCCCAGTCAAGTAAATCAATCTCTTCAGTCACGTAATTGTCGATGTCTTGCACTGCAAGTCCATCAACACGATTACCTCTGCCTTACTCATTAAATTGTGGACATCTTGCACTGCAAGTCTATCACACAACTAAATGGGTCTTGACAGTTGACAAAATTGGAAAGACATCAAGTACACTTGATATTTGGTTGAGGAACGGAACCATTTAAAACGTTCAGTTTTACTATGTTTTAATTCTTATATTTAATTAATCCGTGATGACCGATCAATCCAATTGATCCGTTTTTGAATACCGGTCAGTGTCGATTGATGCTACGTTAGCATCGGTCGATGCCAACCTTATCAAATCAATCACCATTAAACCATTCACAGTGTTCGACCATCTTTAACCAAGCTCGATAACCGGTCCAATCCAATTGAACCGATCCAACAATCTCGCGAGGCTGTGTCGATCGATGCAACAATTGCATCGATCGACACTAGGCGAAAACTAGGTTTATTCGGGTTTTCGCCCTGCATCGATCGATGCCGGATTGGCATCGATCGACACCATGCGAAAAACCCTAAATTTTATTCGGGTTTTCGCTCTGTGTCGATCGATGCCCGATTGGCAACGATCGACACTATGCGAAAAACCTTAGAACGTTTTCGAACAAAACCCTAAACTAGGTTACTTTGATCAAAACGAGTTTTAGCATGCTTGTATCAATTATACAAAGATCTAGATTCAACTAATCTAACCATCATGCTACAGATTCAATGGAACCCTAAAGCTCTGATACCACTGAAGGAATTTCTAGCAGTTCTAATCAGGATTAGCAACCCTAGTCTGAATTCCGAGCCTAGGATCTAAGGTTCATGTAATTGAATCTATCAGATCTCGAGATTACCTGATGAATATGCAGCGGAAGTGTTAGCAGATAATCGAGATCACGAAGCGCCTCAAATGCTGAGCCTCTACTGGTATCCACACGCACACAAACTGGACCGCAGGGATGCTAGTGCCTTACAGAGATCTAATCTCCAGAGAGGTTTCTTTCTGTGTTCTGGTGGCTGTGAATTAGGTTAGGGACCAGTTTAGGTCGACCATATATCTTATATATGTCGGCTTAAACCACAACGGAATTAACCAACGATTAAACCGAATTAATCTGATTAATACGCGAGTGCATCGATCGATGCACTATCTGCAACGATCGATGCTATCCCAGAACATTGATATCGAATGCATATCACATATGCATTCACTGGATCATTACATTAATGATCAACCTCGTCTTTAACGCCCAGTTTGCTTAGGTGTGTGACCCTGTAGGATCATATAACACTAGCAATGAGTTCTCAACTCATTGATCATAAGTGGCTTCTAGCAAAGCGTTATGACTACCTAGTGTTATGTGATTGTCTCATCTCGACTATACGACTTTCACTTAGAGCAAGTACAGTAGATTTCAGGACATTCCCAACAAGGAGTACCTCCCATAAGCGAGAAGAAGCTTGTTTCAGATGTCGTACCAAGGGACATTGGTCGCAAGTATGCCGTACTCTGGCACATCTTTGTGCACTATACAAAGAATCTACCAAAACTAAAGGAAAAAATAAATCTAGCGGAACATTCTGAGGGGGAAACTCACCTTAGTGCCTCTGATTTCACACGATGAGACCGCAATTACAGAAATCTAAAATGTCTATTAGACCTGGGACTTCAGTTCTTCGGTTCGTTTTCGGTTCGGTTTTTTGGTTTTTTGGTTTTTTATTTTTTCACCGAAACTAGCCGAAATAAATTTCATAGAAAAATCGGAAAAATACTGTATTAGAAAAATTACCAATTCTCCCTTCTGGTTTGCATCATACATATATAAATTTCATAGAATCAAATCTTGTGATTAAAAAAAATCATGATGATTTCATACTTTGGCATGACAGTCTTGGTCATCCAGACACCACAATAAAGCGAAAAATCATTGAGAACTCCCATGGACATTCACTGAAAATTTAAGAAATTTGTCAGGAGAATAATATGACATGTGTTGCATGGTCTTTGGGAAAATTAGTTATAAGGCAATCACCAACCAAAATAGATAAATAATTACCGAAGTTCTTTGAACGAATTCAAGGTGATATTGTGGACTGATACATCCACCTTGTGGACTATTCTACTATTTCTGATAATGATTGACGCATCCAGTAGATGGTCACACATTTGTCTATTATCATCCAGAAATGTGGCATTTGCGAGATTTCTATCTTAGATAATCAAACTAAGATCTCAATTTTTTGTATCCAATAAAGAGAGTTATACTAGACAACGCTGGTGAGTTCACATCCCAAGCATTCAATGATTATTGTATGGTAACATAAATCAATGTTGAACATCATGTCGCACATGTTCATACACAATTGGTTTGACTGAATCATTAATTAAACGTCTCCAATTGATTGTAAGACCATTGATCATGAGATCAAAACTCCCGACCATTGTATGGGGACATGCTATTTTGCAAGCAGAAGTACTTATTCTGGTGAGACCAAGTGCATATTATAAATACTCTCCTATACAATTAGATTTTAGACGATAATCAAAATATTTCTCATTTAAGAATTTTTGGTTGTGATGTATATGTGCCAATTACACCTCCTCAACGTACAAAGATGGGACCACAAAGAAGGTTAGGGATATTTGTTGGTTGTGATTCTCCATCCAATTATGCGATACCTAGAACCAAAAAATGGTGATGTTTTTAATAACACGTTTTGTTGATTGTCATTTTGATGAAAAAGTATTCCCGGTTCTAGGGGAGAAAATAAACAAGTAGAAAAGATATCAAATGGTGTGTACCATCTCTGTTACATCTTTATCCTCCTACAAAATAGTTGGACTTAGAACTCCATCAAATTATGAATTTACAGAATATCGCAAATCATATACATGATGCATTTACATATACCAAAACGGTAACAAAATTGCATATATCAGCCGCGAATGCCCATGCTTGTATTGAAATACTACATGAGCGTGGGAAAGAAGATGATACACGAGAGTCTAGAACACGTTTGAAGCGTGGTAGGCTTGTTGGTTTCAAGGATAAAATTCCTAGAAAACGAAAGGAGACTGAGCAACAAAATCATTCCAAATATAATAGAAATTTCGGAAGAAATGGATCATGGGGATGATAATACTGAACATCATGAATCCGAAGAAATCATGAGATTTCTATCAACTACATTCATAACAGGAAAAAATGGAATCAAAACAATATGGATGAGGTTGATGATATTTTCTCATACTTTGTGTCATAAAAAAATGAAGAAAGAGAAGATCCAGAACCGAAATCCATTTATGAATGTCAAAAGAGACATAACTGGATAAAATGGAAGGATGCCATATAAGTCGAACTTGATTTTCTTAACAAACGAGAGGTATCTGGACATATAACAGTCACAACTGAAGCTGTGAAACTTGTTGGATAGAAATGGGTATTCTTTCGAAAATGAAATGAGAAGAACGAGATTATGAGATACAAGGATCGTCTTGTGGCTCAAGTTTTTTCTCCAAGATCTGATATTGATTATAAAGAAACATATTATCCCATTATGGGTGCAATCACTTTTAGATGTTAATGAGTTTAGTTGCAAATAAAGATCTAGAGGCATCTAATGGATGTTGTCACGGCATATTTATATGGATCATTAAACACTGATATATACCCTGAAGGATTTAAGATGCCAAAACCATTAAGTTCTAAATCAAAATAGTTGTGTGAAATAAAATCGCAAATATCATTATACGGGGTAAAGCGACATGTACGCATGTGGTGTAATCGCTTCAGTGAACATTTGATTAGAGAAGGATATGTAAAAAATCATATCTGCCCATGTGTTTTCAACAAGAAAACATTATCCGGATTTGTTATTATTGTTGTATATGTTGATGACTAAACATTATAGGGACTCATGAAGAAATACAGAAAGCAATGAGCTATCTGAAGGGAGAATTTGAGATGAAAGATCTTGGACAAACAAAGTATTGTCTTGGTTTATAAATTGAGCATTCTGAAAATGTTTTATTTGTACATTAATCCACATATACTAAAAGAGTGTTAAAGCTTTACAACATGGATAAAGCAACTCCTCTCAGTACTCATGTAGTCTTTAGATCACTTAATGTCGAAAATGATCATTTTCGACCACATGAATAAAATGAAAAGAAACTTGGTCCTGAAGTACCATACCTAAGTGCAAGAGGATCACTCATGTATCTTATGAATTGTACCTGATATACCATTTTTCGTTAATCTTTTGGAGAGGTCCAGCTCGTCTCTTACCAAAGACATTGGAATGGAATCAAACATGTTTTCGTTATCTTCAAGGGACAATTGATTTAGGATTATCTTATCCTGAAAACACAAATGGACAAATTGTTGGTTTTGCAGATGAAGGTTATTTATCTGACTCTCATAAGGCTAGATCACAAGACAAATGAATAAACACATTGATCATCTCCCTCCAAATCCTAGCCGCCAAGAGCCCCTCACCCTTCGCCCTAGCCATTAAGAGCTGAGATCTACCGCTTGCGGCGAGCCATCGTCTTCACCGGTGTTCTCTTCTGGTGTAGTGTGTGATGGCTCGCCGTCTCTCCGTTTTCTTTGCTTTATTTTTGTCTCTGTTTTGGTTTTAATCGTCTCTGAATCTCTTCTCTTCTGGGTTCACTAGATGTCGGCGCATCACTCCTTTCGCTGGTGGTTCTGTGATGGTGCTTGGTGGGTGATGGCGTTTGGTAACTTGTTGAGCAGACAGTCTCATGTTCTTCATTGTGTTTTGCAGTCTTCATGTGAGCTGTTGTTTGAACCATTGGATTCAAGTGGCTGCGTATTCATGGTTATGGTCACTGGTTTTAGTCCTAGCCATGTTTCCAGTTCTATATGCGTCGATCCACTTTGACTCCTTCTATCATGTCAGGTTTTGATTCTTCCAGTTTCGTTGTTTGGATTTTGTTCTTGATGTGGTGTTGTTGCTCTCCGGAACGGTTCACCTGCAAGAGATCCTTCACTTAGTTTTTTCGGCACTGGTCGCAGTTTATCTCTTTCTCAAGCTTGGATTTTGGATGTTTGCCAATCCGAATTATCAGTCTGATTTGTTTATTGATGTTCAAGTTTGTTCAACGATAGTTTCAAAAAAACTTTCTTCAGAAAATTTGACGAAGCAATTGAAGAAGAAGATCCATCCTATGAGAATTATCAAAAGGTATTAATATTAGAAGTCTGCCTGCTAGTGTAGGATTGAGAACATCTAATTTTCTATCTTGTTTCGGAAAAAGACCGGCATGGTATTGCTAGTGTGTCATTATCAACTTGTTTCCCTGTGGAAAGACCATTAGCTTCTCATTGTTCTTCATTTGAGAACTTCTTCTATGATATAATGTGTTCAAAATAACAATAATAAACAATGTTAAAAAGGTTAGATCACAAACATGATATGTTTTCATAGTTGGAGAAACCGCCATATCGTGGTGTTCTAAAAAACAAACACTTGTAGCTACTTCCTCAAACCTTGCTGAAATCATCGCCCTCCTTGAGGCATTAGAGAATGTGTTTGTCTTAGATCAATAAGTCAACATATTTAATCAAGTACCGGAATCCGCATATGTACAGAACCAACCATCTTATATGAAGATAATGATGCATGTGTTGCTCAGACAAAAGAAGGATAGATCAAAAACGACAGAACCAAACATTTTCTACTAAAGTTCTTCTCATACATTCAATAGCCTGAGAAGAATAAAGAGATTGAAGTAACAATGACAATGGAATCCAAAGGGAGTATTGCAAAAGTCGAAATTTAAACATAATGGAATGCATTTGATCATATAGTCATAATGGCTAATAGTAAAATATGTCAGAATTTTTCTTCTATATAAGGAACATTTAGTGCTCATTGTAAAAATACACATCTTAATAATATATCACTCATTATCTCCCTCTCTCATTTGGTGTATAATTATTATTTATCTATTTTTTCATTAAAATATTTAAAAATATTTATATTAATTTAATAATTTATAGTTAAATATAATATATAATTATCAGACTTATAACATAAAATTTTTTTTTTAATTTATAACCTTTTAATCCTTTCATGATCTCTGTTTCATCAGTTGCCTAAGTTTAGATGATAGCGAAAAGGAAGCTTGGTATGATGTGGCAATAACAATCGGTGAAATACATTATGGATTTGTAAATTTATAAATAGCTAAACTCACATGGTCAGCTATGCCCAAAACAAAGTTAAAAGAACAAAACTGGCCTTAACACCGTGTCTTCAACCCCGCCTTCAAGGAAACAAAAATCTTTAGGCAAGATGCAACACCTGAATATTGGTATGTACTCCAATAGACTGTATCTTCTTATCTGTTTCTGAAGCCAATTCCCTTGATGGAGAAAATACCAAAACCTGAATCCTTTTAAACAACAAAAGAAAATACCAAGTTGATTTAGTGAATCAGAAAAAACTGATATCACGCAACCTTAAGCAACGCTTCCTCGTCCTAACTACAAAACAGAATCAATAAGTATGCAGTAATAGTACCAATGGGTTTGTAAAGCGTGAAAACAGATATTGCAGCCTAAAAGTAAGTGTTCCTAATCTTAATCACGAAGCAAGATTATTAACCATGTAATACCAAATGGAATAGTACAGTAGTAAAAACATATATTTCAGCCTTAAATAAGTGATCCTCAACTCAGTTACAAAAAAAAAAAAAATCATTAACCATGTAGTATCAAGTAGATTAGTAAATTGGTGAAACAGAATCCGTGTCATAATTACAAGGCACGGTCAGTAACCATGTAATACCAAGTGGAACAGATATTGCAACCTTAAGTAAGTCTTCCTTGTCTTAATTATAAAGCAAGGTCATTAACTATGTAATACCAAATGGATTAGTAATTAGTGAACATACAGCTTTAAGTAAGTTTTTATCAACTTAACCACAAACAAGATCACTCATTCTAATGAAATCAACATTCCAAAACAAAGAGTAATTTTGACCTATTGTAATGAGTCCCTTAATTGAAATTCTGAATCAGGTCTTCTGTGTGTTTTCTATCACAGGACAAGAAAAAAGAGACATACTTTCTGGAGGAAGTGTTGACGAGTTGTACAGAAAAAACCGAAAAATCGAAATTGAATCGAAAAACCGAAATTCTAGACCTAGTCATAACTAAAGACAAGTCAATGGTAGCAACAGCTTTGTGATACACACAAATTTTAATTCAAGAATCAATCGATGTATTACGAACGAGAAATCAATGTTCAATACAAACAAAGATAACTCCGATTCACCTTCAGAATTCGTATGAACAAGAAACGAATTCAGAGAGGATGATTCAACAAGAAACTCAGAATTCTAGAGAGAGAAAGAGCTAATCAGCTCGTTAACAACAACAACGATAACAAACTAGATTCCTTTTCTTGTTTATTTAGTAAAGTTTCTGCTTCTGGCTTCTTCAATCTCGACCGTTTATTGTACTTCTGATCAGGACCCTCCACGTGTCCTTCTTATTCTTCCATATCCGATATACTATATCAAATCCTCCCCCATTAGACAACCATGTCCTCATGGTTGAATGTAGGATACTTCTTCTGCAACTCGAACAACAATTCCCAAGTTGCCTCAGCTTCATCTTCGTTTAACCATTTGACAAGAACCATTGTTGCAGCTTTTCCTTTTCTCTGCACCATCTTCCGTTCCAGAATACGTTCTGGTGCTTTAATCAATGCATCACTCACAGCAACTGGAAGCTCAGTGCTTATCCGTTGTTCACCAATGTGTTGCTTCAACTGAGACACATGGAACACTGGATGCACACACAAAGATGATGGCAGTTGTAACTTGTAGGCTACGGTTCCACATTTGTCCAATACCCTGTAAGGTCCATAGTATTTAGGAGCTAGTTTCTGGTTAGAACGCATTACAACAGAACCTTGGCGATAAGGCTGTAGTTTCACATACACCAGATCACCCACAGAGAATGCACGCTCAGAACGTCTTCGGTTTGCTATCTGCTCCATTCTATGTTGAGCTCTTAAGAGATGGAACTGCAAAATTAACAACATGTTCTCTCGTTATTGAAGATTCTTAGACACTACAGCCACCTTAGATTCACCTGGTAAATATGGTAAGTGTTGAGGAGGAGGCTGGCCATATACTGCTTCAAACGGAGTCATGTTTGTGGATGTGTGATAGCTAGTATTGTACCAAAATTCAGCCAAGGCTAACCACTTACTCCACTGTGTTGGACGGTCACTACACATACATCTCAAGTATGTCTCCAAACACCGGTTGACCACCTCAGTTTGACCGTCGCTCTGTGGATGATAAGAGCTGCTCATCTTTAAAGAAACTCCTTGTAATGTCAACAACTCCTGCCAAAACTCACTGACAAAAACAGTGTCTCGGTCACTGACAATGGAGTTTGGCATCCCATGAAGCTTGTATACATTATCCAAGAAGATTTGAGCCACTGTTAAAGCAGAATAAGGATGACTCATGGCCATAAAATGAGCTGCTTTGGTTAATCTGTCCACTGCCACAAAGATAACAGTCTTCATATACGAGTTTGGTAGTCCAGTAATGAAATCAACTGAACTGTCAGTCCATACTGCGTTGGGAATGGATAATGGTTGTAATAACCCTGGTGAAGCTGCAGTGTCATATTTACATTGTTGACATACATAGCAGCCTCGAATGAAGCTTTGAATATCCTTAGACATGCCTTTCCAGTATAAGAGACTTTTAATCCGCTGATATGTTGCATCCCTTCCTGAATGTCCACCCATACCAGAACTGTGAAGCCATTCTAATATGTCTTTTCGTAAGGCAGGGTCAGCTGGAACTACTAGTTTGCTCTTTCTTCTTAGTAAGTCCCTTGACCAGACAAATAACTTCTTGCTTTTCGGATCGGCCTTCAGTGAAGTAATGATAGCCTTAACTGCTGGATCAGTCTCATAGCCATCCTGAATCTTTTTTAAGAAGTCACATTCCAATACTGAAATAGCCATATGGAGAATTTCAGAACCATCAACTCTAGACAGAGCATCAGCCACTAAATTCTCTTTCCCCTCCTTGTATTGGATTTCATAATCAAACTCTAAGAGTTTTGGGAGCCACTGCTGTTGTATAGGAGTATTCAATCTCTGTCCTAGCAAGTATTTTAGGCTTCTCTGATCTGTTTTGATGACAAAGTGACCAGTAAGTAGATAGTGTCTCCACTTTTGCACTGCAAAAACCACAGCAAGCAATTCTTTCTCATATATTGATAAGTTCAGCTGTTTGCCCTTTAAATGACGGCTAATATAAGCTACTGGGTGACCATCCTGCATTAACACTGCTCCAATACAATTCCCACAAGCATCAGTTTCAACAACGAATGGTCTGTCAAACAAAGGTAAAGCTAATACCGGTGATGTACACAATGCAGTCTTAAGCTGATCAAAGGATCCCTGAGCTTCTTCAGTCCATACAAAAGAATCCTTCTTAGTCAGTTGAATTAAAGGCCTAGCAATGGAGCCAAATCCTCTTACAAAGCGTCTGTAATAACCTGCCAGACCTAAGAACCCACGTAATTGCTTCAAATTTTGTGGAACTGGCCAAGCTGCAACAGCTTGCACCTTCACCGGATCAGTTGAGATACCCTTCTCTTCTATAACGTGACCCAAATACTCCACTCTAGTAGTAGCAAAAGCACACTTGGTACGTTTAGCATACATTTGGTTTGCTCTCATTACGTCAAACACACTCCTCAAATGTAAGAGATGTGTTGTCCAAGAGTTGCTGTATATTAAGATGTCATCAAAGAATATGAGGACTGATTTACGCAGGAACTCTTTGAATACTGAATTCATCAAACTCTGAAAAGTTGCTGGGGCGTTTGTTAAGCCAAAAGGCATCACAAGGTATTCAAAATGCCCACTGTGTGTCTTGAAGGCTGTTTTGCATATATCTTCAGGACACATCCTCACCTGATGATAACCTGCCCTCAAATCAATCTTAGAGTAGATATTGGATCCTCCTAACTCATCCATTAAATCCTCAATCAAGGGAATGGGAAATCTGTCCTTCACAGTCAAGCCATTTAACCCTCTGTAATCCACACATAATCGCCAAGACCCATCCTTCTTTTTTACTAAGACCACAGGTGAAGCAAAGGAACTGCCACTTGGTTGAATTGTACCAACCACTAACATTTCCTTGACAATCTTATCGATCTCATTCTTCTGGTACAAAGCATAGCGATAGGGTCTTTGATTGATGGGATTAGAACCTTCAATAAGCTGGATTTTGTGGTCATGGTTAGCTCTGAATGGTGGTAATCCTTCTGGTTCCTTAAAGATATCATCATACTCTTCTAACAACTGCTGCAACTAAGGATGGTGATCATTAGGTTCCGGTGTTGCGGTGATAGCAAATAGAGACATTTCACTCTCTATGACTTCTTCAGATATACAAAGCATTGAAAGTTGAATTGTATCATCCATTTTCTTGTTCAACTTTGCAGCTTTGACAGATCTAACTGAGCCGTCTTGTATACCATGTAATACCACCTTACGATTTCCCCATTCAAACTTAGCCGTTAACTTCTGGAAATTCCAAGTAACATTTCCCAGCTTATACAACCACTGTACTCCAAGGACCACATCACACCCTTTCAATGGTATAACCATAAAATCATCAGTGAAACTTGTCCCCTGAAAATCCCACTGAAACTTGTGTACTCTTGCTTATACACCAACGTGTGCACCATCCGCTACTCTCACCTTGGCGTTCTCACTAGGTAAGAATTTTGTACCCAATTTGAGAGCCATTTGTGAATCAATAAAGTTGTGTGTAGACCCTGTATCAAGCAGCATGTACAAGGTTTTCTTCTGATGCATTCCTTTAACCCGCAGAGTATTATATGATGTAATACCATTCAAAGCATTCAGAGATATTTGTGCTATTTCACCCTCTGGCTCAGAATTCTCCTTATCATCCTCCATTTCATCCAACTCGTCATCATCCATTTCCATAAAGAAGAGTTGTGCCTTACGATGTGTTTTAGCATGTTCCACACTGTACTTTTCATCACAGTGATAACAAAGACCTTTAGACCTCCTGTCATTCATTTCCTCTGTCGTTAAGAACTTCCTTGGTTTCGCTTGTTGTTCTACAGCTTGGTTAGGTATGAAATTCCTTTTACCAAAAGGTTCAACATCCTTCCTCACACTTAAAATACCCTTTGTTTGATTAGATGGTTTGTAACCCACTAACGGATACTTTTGTCTCTGCTGAGGATGAGCTGACTCATACATTCTCCCAATGAAAAACAGTCTTTGACAGTCTTTGGTTTAAACATCTTAACCTGCATTTGAGTTTCTAGACAGAGCCCTGCAAGATAGTTTCTCACCAGCATGTCCTCAGATATATCACCACCAATACGATTGCAAATGCTCTCAAATTGATTGTGATATTTGACTATTCCATTGGTTTCCTGTAGTTTCTTCAACTCTTCTACCGGATCATCCCAAAGATCCTCAAAACGTTCAACCAATACATCTCGATAAGTTGGTCAATCTTTCAGTACAAGATAACCATACTCAGAGCTTACTAATGACTGATGCCAATTGGCCGCAATATCCTCCATATGCATAGCAGCCATTTTAACTTTGACATCCTCAGGAGTATGATCAATCTCAAAGAACTGTTCAACTTTAAAGAGCCAATCCTTCAGCTTATCACCATTAAAACGAGGGAAGTCGATCTTTGCTAACCTCGTAGTATTCTGGTTGCTCCTAAGAAATCCCGATCCCGTCGGAGAGTGCGATGAATTTCTGTTAAACGTTCTCGAGTTATCTTGTCCCGATTGAGATGCAAAAGATCGAACAAGTTCCTCAAGCTTCGCAAATTTCAAATCGAACTTCTCTTCTTGACTAGCGAACTGATTTCCCAAACTACCTTCCAGATTATCAAATCGCTGATCAATTTTCTCCAATTTACTGTCCTGTTCTTCGATACTCTTGTTTATACCTCGAATCTGAGTTCCGATGGCTTCTTCAAAGGCTTGCGCCGTTGATGCTCTAGTATCCGGCATTGTCGAGAGAATCGTATGGAATCTGATACCTTTGATACACACAAATTGTACTTCAAGAATCAATCGATGTATTACGAACGAGAAATCAATGTTCAATACAAACAAAGATAACTCCGACTCACCTTCAGAATTCGTATGAACAAGAAACGAATTCAGAGAGGATGATTCAACAAGAAACTCAGAATTCTAGGGAGAGAAAGAGCTAATCAGCTCATTAACAACAACAACGATAACAAACTAGATTCCTTTTCTTGTTTATTTAGAAAGTTTCTGCTTCTGGCTTCTTCAATCTCGACCGTTTATTGTACTTCTGATCAGGACCCTCCACGTGTCCTTCTTATTCTTCCATATCCGATATACTATATCACTTTGAAGGTCTCGACTGTTGGTAGATGGAGAAGCAGAGCAAAGTGTCGGGACAGAAAAGGGGCTTTAGGAGTTTTGAGGAGGGGATCTCTTTGAGGAGTGACTAAAACACCGAACCGAAATTGGAACTGAAATCGCCGAGTGATATACCATGGATTTTAGGGATTTTAACCATGGTATATGTGTTATTTATCGATTCTTTTACTATGCTTTAGAGTCTTTTCAGGTGTTTATTAGGTACAAGCACATTTGGAGCATATTTGGTGATTTTGGCACTTTGTGGAGCTAATTGGAGTATTTGGCCGAGAGATAGAGTTCACTGTTGGTATTTCCGAGCTGCAACGATCGTCACACTTATGGCATCGATCGTTGCACCAGCGAGATGGGCCAAACGATGGTTTAATGAAGAATGATGAAATTGCAATTTTACCCAGAAGTTCCTGATATTTACAAAGAAGCCCCAAAACGTGTTTTAGGATTATAATTAGGTTTTACAGCCACTTGTTAGGCTAAGATTTTCTTACGTTAAGTTTTACTCAGATAGAGTTGAGGGGCTGATCCTGATCTCGGAAGAGACTTGATTTTGAACCCCAGTTCTTATTTGATTATATGATATTTGGTTTTCTACTTATGATATCTTCTGTCTCGATGAATATGTCTGAGTAGATCACCTGTTAGGTTGAAGGATTCTCATTAGGGATTTCAGAGAATTATAGTTTAATTAATCTGTAGAGATTCATATCTGCTAGTTCTTTATCTAAGTTGTTCTTAATGCTAAATCTGAAGTAGCTAATCAGAGTTATGATGTTAGGTTGATTAATTCAGCGGAAGTTGGTTAATTTAACTGGAAAGAACCTAGATAAGCAATTAAACTATTCGCAAACGAAAGTTTGGTTTAGGATAATTGTGAACATATCAAACTTGGAATTAATGCTGGTTTAATCTGTTAGTTCTCGCAAACGAAAGTTTGGTTTGCTGCACTTAGACTTAGAGAATTATTGCAAAGGAATTTGGTTAATTCTATATCAGTGCTTGAGTTCTAGAATAGTTATTGATTAGATCTAGATAGATTGATTGCTTGCATTCCTGATTTCCTGAGAACTCCTGAAACCTAACGCTTCGCCTTCTTGCTTACCAACTCACTTGATTTACTTTGCTATTTCGTTTACTGTTTTCACATCTGCTTCGCTTAATTTAATCTGAACTACTAATAATCTATTGTGTGACTTAGAGTCCTTGTGGGATTCGATACCTTATATACTACGATTGCATTAACTGTGCACTTGCAGTAGAATAGGGATAAAACTAGACCTATCAAGTTTTTGGCGCAGTTGCCGGGGATTCTTTGAGTTCACCGATAAATTTAGTATTAGGATTTAGACTAAGCATTCTTTTAATTTTCTTGTTTACTTACGCTCCTGTTTCTTTGGTATTGCAGGAGTCGCATTGCATCGATCGACACGGTCCTGTGTGTCGATCGACACTTGTTCGTAACTGCATCGATCGATGCTCACCTCGCATCGATCGACACAAGGCGAGAACAGCGATGCTGAGATCTGAGACGTTCAATAGGTTCTGCGCCATGGAGCCTGTGATTTTAATTCGCAGTGAAAACGGCGTTTTACGAGACCAAGAGGGTCACATATGCAACGCAAAAGGTCAGAAAATAGATGGGGAACGAAACCCCATCTTACCAGATTACCATATATTGGTTGGGCAAGTAGCTGACATGCAGAATAAGATAGATGACATCCACGACATCTTACTTAGGGAGAGACAGTTCCGAGCAGAGGCAAAAACTGATAAATTTACAGAGGTACACTATATGGCTGGAGCCGACTCTTATGGACATACATTGGGACATCAGCAGAGACAAGATTCTAGGCATGCTCAATGATCAAGAGACCATAATTATACTTCCTATCTGGCACCTCCTACACAAAGGAGCAAACTAAAGATGATGATAGAACAATCAATTGAAAAGCAACAGCAGAACACAGCTTCTTTCAGCTCGAAGCTAGAGAACCTGTACACTAATTTGAATGAGAAATTTGAATCCTTAAACACTCGTATGAAGCAGCTGGACACACAGATGGATCAAGTTTCAAGTTCTACCCCAAGGAAGGATTCTCAAGAAGCTCATGCCAGCAACATTCCCATTCAGGATGACACACAGATGGATCATGGATCATGTCTAGCAGTTAAGGCCGTGGAATTTGTGGAAGACAGAGGGGGATTTGATGTTGAATTACCTGAGTTTGAAGGCTTCGATGCACCTGACTCAACAGAGATTGACATGGATCTCTTGACTTGGATAGTTCAGATTGAAGCGGGACCAAGCCAAGGAGAGAAATTTGAGTCTGAGATGGCTGGAATGGACCGAGAAGCGGATAAACTCGAGACTGTAATTGAAACCCGAGCTGAGACGACAACATCGATCGTTGCATCACATGCACCGATCGTTGCACCCCGAAAGGAACCAGTTTCGCTCATATCTCAAGGACCTGCTAAGGAAAGAACCTACAAACCTCCATTACCATTCCCGAAAGCTCCCGTTAAGTCTAAAGATGTGGTTCAGTGCACAGTGGTGGTTGACAAGAAGATGGTGGTTCCACAAGAGCCTACTCTAACATCTTCAAGGCCTAAAACTACTCATAAACAGAAGGCTCTGAACATCAAATCTTTGCCAAAGGTGAAGCGTAAATCCTCTAAGTTTAAACCTCCTGACTCCACTGTTTTGAATGCAGGAAAGAGCGTTAAAACATCCAAGTGTCAATCTCACCCTACATTCCTCCCGACGTTCCTTGGACGAAATCATGCTGCTACTGCTTACACACCACCGTGGATGATAAGGCATTCACAGAGACACTCAAAGTCTCTGTTGAAACCTCCATGATTGCGACCTCATTTCCAAAAGTCAAGGTAATGACTTGAAACAAGCGCTGAGTGGGAGGCAACCCACTGCTAGGTTTAATTGTTTTTCCTTTTCATTTTTGGTGTTTTTCCTAAGATTTCACGTTTTTATTTGTTTTTGCTAGTTTTAGATACAGAACCCAGTCTGGAGATGTGTGACGATCGTTGCTCACATGTGCAACGGTCGTTGCAATTGGTTTAAATCGAAAATAAAGGTATGTCACGCTAAACCGGAATCAATCTGGTTCAATCAGCATCAATCGTTGCATACAATGCAACGATCGTTGCACCCACGACCAAGGTAAGTTACCTTAAACCCTTTTTCTCTCTTTCTTCTCCATTTTCTCGTCGCCGATACACCGAGAGCCAAAACCGAAAATCACCATTTCTTCATTGATTTCTTTGATTCTAAGCACTATTTCACTTATTTTTACATCCCCACTCTGTTTCTCCTACCCATTTCTCACGAAATCAAGGTAATGTACTTCTATTTTCGATTTTTCGGATTTCACTTTTAGGGTTTTAGAAATTGGAAACTTTAGATGGAATTGATGAATGCATGTTGACATGATTATGCTTTAGGTTGTTTAGTGATGGATTGATGTTGATTTTGTGGTTGATAACACGATTTAGAACGATTATGCTAACTGTTGATTGCGGCCAGAATCGCTAAGCACCGATCGTTGCACTAAAGCAACGGTCGTTGCTCTGCGATTCTGGGGAAATGTTCGAGTATTAGAAATCGCCTTGCAACGATCGCTGCCTTAGTGCAACGGTCGTTGCACGACGATTCCACAGAGAGTTGCCGAGACTGATTTGTTCAAAATTTTCTGTTTTGCAGATGGCAACTCAGAATCAACCCCGCAAGAAACGAGCAACAGCCGCAAGCGCCTCACGACAATACATTCCACCACCGGAATGGTTGCACAGGGATTCTGATCCTCCACAGCCGTATCATTTGGTTCATGCGACCATAGGACCACCATGGCCAAGGGCAAAGAAACTTCTGATTCAGTCTGATCGCAACTGGAGTGGTTCTATTAAGAGGATGCTCGGTACGGACGATTTCACAGAGAGGCCGCTACACGAGTACTGGGACAAATACGACACGTTGCTGTATAACGGTTGGTGTGGTATGGAGATAGCGCCAACCAAGTTTGCTGATTACTCAACCTGCAAGAGTCTCGGCATAGACACGCAGGTTATGGAGCTGTGCAGAGGCATTGGTTTGGGAACAATGCCGATGCAGCCTTACGATTTATACCCAGAGCTGGTGAGACAGTTACTTGCCACATGCAGGGTTGTCTACCCGAACCCGGACAGCATGGATGCTCGAGGAGGCACTTTCACTTTCATGTGTCTCAGCGCCAGGTATCGAGTATCCCTTCTCGATATCTGTAGGATTTATGGGTTTAGCATTGAGCAGCCACACACCGACATGACCCTTCCATGGGAACCAGTAGAGGCAGTGCAGTTCTAGCAGTACATTGGTGGTGGACGGTATCACTCACGGACTACGCCTGTTATTCAGGTTAGGCATCCGGTTCTCAGGTATGTCTTGCGTATCTTGGGACGCACTCTATTGTGCAAGCATGAGGCCAACAAGATGCGCAAGAACGAGTTGGAGTTTCTATTTAGAGGACTGACAGAGCAGTTCAGGAGTACTGATGTGAGAAACCCGGCTAGGAAAGTCAACCTGGGAGCCGTATTTGCTCATCATCTTTGCGAGCTGCAGAAGAAGCCTTATGAAGGCGCGCGCAAGGAGACAGTAGGGATTCTTCTCACTCCTATTTTCAGACACTGAGGGATCCCTATGAGGGATACAGAGTGCGTTACTGAGCGCGAGTTCTTGGATCTCAGTCACTTGCAGAGTGCTACGTGGCTGAAGGAGGCGCGAGTGTGGGTCTACCACGACCCTGAGGATACACAGTATGGCATCGATCTTCCTGCTGCCAGGTATACTCGGATCGATACCATTGATGCTTTGAGTTTCCACCCTCCCGCTAGCGCTCGACGTGCAGTGCCTACCATGGCTCATCCGCTGGGAGAGCCTTCCACACGAGCTTCGACCTCTGCTGCCCCTACACCTGCTGCTGCCCCTGCTCCACAGGACATCGGTCCATATCCAGCCCCGTCTATGCCTGTGCGTGAGATGTCTGAGGGTGATTGGAGAGAGCGTCAGGAAGGTATGTTCAAGACCATTTGGGATTTCCTGCGCGGCTGCACTTGCAGGAGAGAGCCACAGGTTGATCAGCCCGTACCCGTTTCTCGACGCAGACGACGATCCCCGACTCCTCCTCCCCCGACTGATACTGATGCCGTAGCTGAGGCAGCCGATGACGATGCATTGTATGGTGGGATAGATGATATTAGCGAGTGAGAGTGATCTCCATTTTCAGACTTTCGGTTCTGTATTCTGACTTTTTCTTTTCTTTTGCACTTTTCTCCTTTTGATTTTTAGGACTCTACTATGTTTGGATGATTTGTACTTTATTTGGTACATCTTTTGCTTCGATTTTACTACGTTTCTAGTGTTTTCAGCCTGCAGGTTTTTAAAAATTGGCATAAACCGACAGACTAACCTGCTAACTAGCTGTCTGATCCGATATGCGCATTGCAATGATCGTTGCTGCTTTGAGAAACGATCCACACCCAACAAAATCGCCTAGCAACGATCGACGCACCTAGTGCAACGATCGGTGTTTGAGCGACAGAGGTAAAACCCGACAGAACTAAAACATCCATTAACAATTTTTCTTTATTTTTACCAATCCTTCGCTTGACACTACTGGGGACAGTGTGTGTTAAGGGTGGGGGAGGTGCTACTGACTTTTGTTTTCTGTTTTTTTAAGAGTCAGTCCATTTTTTAAGAGTCAGTCTCTTTTTTTAAAAAAAAATTTTGTTTTATTGAGTCAAAATTGTTTAAGTAAGAAACTATGATTTTCTGAGAAGATTTACAAGACTTGCAGGAACTTAAGTAACCATTGGGATGAAGTTGCAGGATCTATCTCTGACTATTAGAAAACCCCATCACAGATCAACCTACTGGGAACACCCACATCACTTCAGGTATCAGAGGATCCTTTTACTGACTTCAACTTAATACTGACTTAGATTTCTCACCTAAGGGCTTGGTATACTTTGTGTCGGACTCCCTTGTTAGTTCTGACACAGCCTGTCAACCTATCCTATTTAGTTCCCTTCTCCCTTTCTACTAAAAAAAAAAAAAAAAAAAAAAAAATAATAATAATAATAAACTGAGGATGAGTTAGTAACTCCGAAGTGGTCATGGGAATGGTAGCAAACACTATTTTCTCTCATGTGATCCATGGAATGTGTCCAAAGTACACCCCATAACGGGAAGAACACTGATAAAAAAAATAAAATGATACCCAGTGGGGAAAAATCAGTTGTTAAAGAAGAGAAAGAGAAGAAAGGGACTAGAGAAAGATAGTATGGTGGTCTAGAGCTGATAAGGTAAGAATCCATGTGCCGTTTTATCGATACTCCTTAGGTGAGACCGCACTTAAATACTTGCAGAAGTCAGTAGGGAGAATTTGAATGCTTGAATGTGATTGTGGAGTTTACTTAGGACAGTTGTTAAGTGTGGGGGAAGTACATGTTGGTCTTGATATCCTGTAATTGATTCTTTCAGTGGTTTACTAAGGGGAATCTGAGTATTGTAGCTTCTAGGATGAAATGAGTTTCTGAAGAGTTTTCAAACCTCTTCACCAAGCTTTAGTTCTGTGTTTTGCTTGAGGACAAGCAAGAGCTAAGTGTGGGGGAGTTGATATACCATGGATTTTAGGGATTTTAACCATGGTATATGTGTTATTTATCGATTCTTTTACTATGCTTTAGAGTCTTTTCAGGTGTTTATTAGGTACAAGCACATTTGGAGCATATTTGGTGATTTTGGCACTTTGTGGAGCTAATTGGAGTATTTGGCCGAGAGATAGAGTTCACTGTTGGTATTTCCGAGCTGCAACGATCGTCACACTTATGGCATCGATCGTTGCACCAGCGAGATGGGCCAAACGATGGTTTAATGAAGAATGATGAAATTGCAATTTTACCCAGAAGTTCCTGATATTTACAAAGAAGCCCCAAAACGTGTTTTAGGATTATAATTAGGTTTTACAGCCACTTGTTAGGCTAAGATTTTCTTACGTTAAGTTTTACTCAGATAGAGTTGAGGGGCTGATCCTGATCTCGGAAGAGACTTGATTTTGAACCCCAGTTCTTATTTGATTATATGATATTTGGTTTTCTACTTATGATATCTTCTGTCTCGATGAATATGTCTGAGTAGATCACCTGTTAGGTTGAAGGATTCTCATTAGGGATTTCAGAGAATTATAGTTTAATTAATCTGTAGAGATTCATATCTGCTAGTTCTTTATCTAAGTTGTTCTTAATGCTAAATCTGAAGTAGCTAATCAGAGTTATGATGTTAGGTTGATTAATTCAGCGGAAGTTGGTTAATTTAACTGGAAAGAACCTAGATAAGCAATTAAACTATTCGCAAACGAAAGTTTGGTTTAGGATAATTGTGAACATATCAAACTTGGAATTAATGCTGGTTTAATCTGTTAGTTCTCGCAAACGAAAGTTTGGTTTGCTGCACTTAGACTTAGAGAATTATTGCAAAGGAATTTGGTTAATTCTATATCAGTGCTTGAGTTCTAGAATAGTTATTGATTAGATCTAAATAGATTGATTGCTTGCGTTCCTGATTTCCTGAGAACTCATGAAACCTAACGCGTCGTCTTCTTGCTTACCAACTCACTTGATTTACTTTGCTATTTCGTTTACTGTTTTCACATCTGCTTCGCTTAATTTAATCTGAACTACTAATAATCTATTGTGTGACTGAGAGTCCTTGTGGGATTCGATACCTTATATACTACGATTGCATTAACTGTGCACTTGCAGTAGAATAGGGATAAAACTAGACCTATCACCGAGCAACTTCTCTTGGATTGATATTTTATGAAAACCTAATGATTTACGTTATGAGGCCCGTTTCAGGGCCCATACGAAGCCTAAGATTGTTGTTAAGATTGTTTGTCTTGGGTTAGGGATGGTTAAATACTTAAACGTGGGATTGATTCAACGGTAGCATTAACTGAGTTAATGAATGGTGAAACAGCAAGTAGTCGAGTTTTTGTTGGGTTTATAAGTCGTGCTTGCAGCTTCCAGTGTGACTTCGGAACAAGTCTTGACCATTGTTCCACATCTTGTTGCCAGACAAGATATGCTGATATGTCCCGTATCAGACCTGAAGCTCTGTTCCTGCTTCTTCTTATCTAAACAGACAATATTATAGATAAGGTCTCGACTTTATCAATTTTAGTTGGTTGGTCAAGTTATTTTGCAAGTTTACAAACTAAAAGATTCAATTTTGACCGAATATTTTCAAGAGTTTTGCAAAATATTATTATTCGACAGTAACAGAGTCTATGAAGAAGAAGGAACCACGAGCTCAACAACAATGGTATCATCGAGATAATCACCAACTTTTTCCTTCACCAAATCCTTGTGAGTCTCCATTTCTCCCAGATCCTTAAAATACGCAACCGAAGCAATCGAGAAACCCTTTGCTCTGACCAGAGAGAAGTTTTCTCCCACAGTGATCTGATCATTTGCTAGAGATTTCTCCTTAATCACTTCCATAATCTCCGTTTTCGCCTCGTCGGAGAGGTTCTCTTTCACCTTGAGTAACGTGATTTTTGCAACCGATCCTGGAGGCGGTTTTAGGTTTCCAGGGACTTGATCGGCCATATAATCAACCGACATGGCGTCTTCCCAGATCGGCATCCTTTCCTCCACGACGCGAAGGTGATCGGGATGTGCGATGTACGCGCTAAGTTCTTCCTTGGATCTGTACCGGCTGTGAAGGACGTGAGTGAAGGCGGAGGCGGATCTGAGACGGTGGATGGGACCGGCGGAGAGGTAAAGCACCTGGTCAATGTTGGCTAGGTTGTTGAGTTCGTTGACCATGGCATCGATCGTGCTGGAGTCAACGTCTTCCTTGACTTTGAAAAGGACGATGTGCTCGACGATTTGAGACATGGTAACGTTTTGAGGAGAGAGGGAGACGGAGATTCAAACGTTAGAGGTAAGATTAGATTCAATATATATACACTAATTATTAGAAAAAACAAAGAATCTGGTTCAAAATGGGTAGAAAATCTCTAAAAGATATATAAACCAAAAGGGAAAACAATACTGAAAATAGATAGAAATTAGAAGAAGAAAAAAATCCATATTTTACAAATTGAGTTTTAAAAATTTATAAACAAGACCCAAACAATATTGCAAAGAATGAAAGAAATTGGAAAAGGTTTTTCTAAAGCCATATTTTAAAAGTTGAATTTTTAAATTCTATAAAAGATAAACAAAAAATCACATTTCAGTTCCCATAGGTTCTAAAATGCTAAATAACAACAATTTTGTTTACACATAAGTATTTTACAAATCAAAATTTTACCCATTAAAAACTAGAATAAATTAATGTAACAATAGTCATAAAAATATTTCTTACTTTCAGTTAATATATAAATAAAAAGGGTTTTGAATGGAATTCTCTAATTAAGATCCAAAAGGTTAAAAATATTGTACAATGAAAGAAATCGAAATTATATTTCCTTAAGTCCATACAATAGAAGCTTAATTACAAATTTATTTCTTAAAGATAACAACAAATATTTCAGTAAAAGAAAGAAATCAGAAAATATTTTAGCCATATTTAAGAGGAGAATTTGAATTTTAAATAAATAAATAAAAAGAATTTGAAATAAAAAAATTATCTAAACAACGTACCACAAGAAAGAAAAACAATATAAACTCAAAATCGTAGTTATCATAATTTCCAATATACTAACAATTTTACCACCATCAATTTTTTTTTCAAGTTCAAATTATATCCAATACGAATGATAATAATTTAATATTATATTGATTAGAAATGCTTCTTATTTTATTTGATATATCTTATTTTTGTAAGTGAAAAACTGGTTGTGAATTGATTAAAAATATACAATTAAAAAATAATCCAAAAAAAATATCGTAGAGAAAGTAATTAGAGAAATTTTTTCTTTCTTTAAAAGCTTGTTGTGTTTTGATTTTTAAAGACTTTTTATCGTCAAATATTTCTTATAAATCGTAAGTTATATGTTGTTTCAGCACTTGCACACAAAAAATGTTGTTTCAGCATATCCACATGCCTTCTGTTGTTACACAATTTTGATCTAGTCGAAAGAGTCGGGTTACGATTAGAGAAGTCCGAACTACGAGGTGAGAAATAAACTTAAGTGATGTCAAAACTGTTCTTTAATCTTAAGACCGAGGCCGAGTAATAAACATGATGGTACGAGGTGGGAGTCTGTCGAATGACGTGCTCCCTAAATGATGCTTGAGCTCGGAGCTTTATAAGAGTAACTCGGAGCCTTCGCAAGTTACAATGTGTGAAAAATGAAGAGTGAAGATTCCTATTTATAGCGCTGAGAAGCTGACTTCCTGCTGGGCTGTTGACTCCTTAACGGGCTTGTCTTCTTGGACCGAGATGGATTTTTGTATTTGACAAGATTTCTAATGGGCTTATGGATAGATGCTAAACCCATATCCAGCAATTAGTCCCGCCCCAGTTCGTCGTTCTATGGTTAAGTCGGAGTCGGCGAATTTCTTCAGGCATTTAAGTCAGGCGGAAATCTTGTTAGGTCGCTTTGCTACGATCGGTGCCATCTGAGCAGTTAGATTCAGGTTGCCATTTGCTACGATTTGTTTTCAAAAGTGTTTTATTTTTGGTTTCGGATTTTTGGGCCCGTAAAAAATGTGTTAGAAAAACCATAATTCCATAAAAGCTTTAATTATAATATTAAAAGACTAAAACGAGATCGTTTCTTTATATACGGTTTAGTTTGAACAAAACACAGCTCGTGGAAGCGGTACTGGTTGAAAAGACTTGTATCGTGAAAGTGAGGTAAACGGGGTCGAGGATAGACTTGTTCGAGCCTTCTGTCTCAAATGGATCATCTCCGGCTTTCATACGTGACAAACCCTTCTCGTTTAAATGCATGGGTCGATCGGTCATGTTCTTGTATTATTATTGGCCGGTCATCACATAGGTCAGCGGAGAAACGGGAAGGTGTTACACTGTTCGTCATCATCCTCTGCGTCCAGTTTCTCTCAATTAGCATCATCTCCATCACCATCCTCTCCTTTCTCATCCTCATCATCTCCATCACCATCCTCTCCATCCTTATCCTCTTCGTCACTATCCTCTTCCACTTTCGCTCCATCAGATGCTTCTCTAGTCGCTTTTTCTACCACATCATTCACATTTTCTCCATTTTCTTCATCTCCTTCCTCTTCTTCTTTTACTTCCTTTTCTTCTTCTATATCTTTAGTTGCTTCTCTACTCACTTCCACTCTTTGGTCAAAAACTTGATAGGCGTTAATCGTACGGCGAGGTCGGATCTAGCGTCTAATAAAAAAATCGGGGACTAAGCATGGATTATGCGAGCGGAATTTTTGGACTTTAGTTTAGTATTTGATGATAGACTTTTATCTAGGTTCTAGCTCAATTCCTCAAGTCTATTCGTGTCATTATAGTACTTAAGGTATCAATCCAGGGAGGCAAGAAGAGTAGCCAATCAAGAATGCAAGATACTACTAAAGCTAAGCAAAATCTATAAAGGGTTTAAACTAACAACCTAAAGACAAATCAAAACAAGAAGTAAACAAAACAAGCAAGAACAAAGCAAAACACTAAACAAGAAGACAAATAAGCTAAAAGAAGGGTTCTAGGATGAGGCTATGGAGACTAGGTGGTTTAGAGACAATCAATGATTCTTCAACCAATCAAACATTGCTAAACAAGGCTAGTGATCATAATTAAACTAGTCACATTCTCATGTTCATAACTCCTATGCTAATCAAGCAATCATTCAATTCTCATTTGCAAATTACAAGACAAGCATGCATTAATATCCATCAAATACCTTTTAGCAAAGCTAATCCTTAGGCTAAGAATACTAATCACTAGACTAATCTAATCTCTTGGCACTAATCCCTTTGTCTAATCCCTAATCAAGACCAAATTCCTATTTGTGATTAAGAGATAAACAAGCATTAATTTCAAGTTCTCATTACCAAAAATCACCTTAGACATCTAATCTCTTAGGCTAAGATGTGAAAATCCTCTAAAAAGTTCATTCAAGCATTTCATTGAACACCTTTCGGGCATTAAAAGCCTAGCATCTAGATTCAACAATTCCTTGAAACCTAGCATAGAGATCAACTAATTAAAAAAGGATCATTCATAAATAAGTCCTAAGCATCGCTAATCATCACATAAACCACCTAAATTAACCTCATCCACAAAACCCAAAACTCTACTCCCCAATCATAAGAGAGATATGAGAAATCATAGATAAAAAGAGAGATTAAGAGAAACAAGATAAATACTTAATTAAAATTCAAAATCAAAGTTTTACAAATCCTAAATCATAAACATAAGAAGAGAGAAAACTAGGCTTAGGTAGCTTAGGGTTTTAGAAACCCAAAATTAAGTATTTATAGTGGGGAGCTCGACCGTGGTAATATCGTAAATAAGTGGGTCTGATTTTGTCTTCGCAGAGAAATCCATCGGTTGAAACAAACCGATGGATCCTGGCCGATGAAAAACAGTTGGATTCATCGGTCGGTTTTGACCGATGAGACAAGCCGATGAATCCACTGGAAAGTTTGGTCTTTTGTCGACGCATTTCCATCGGCCTCTCCAAGCCGATGAGGCATGCCGATGGATTCACTGTTGGTTTTCTGGTTTTGCACAAGTCTCTCCATCGGTCTCTTCATGCCGATGAGCCATGCCGATGGATTCCTCTTCTCTTCATCGGCCTATTCTCACCGATGGACCATGCCGATGAATTTGTCCTGCCTTCATCTTTGACTCCTTGGCTCCATTCCAATGCTCCAAGCCTTCACCCTAACTCCTTTTTCACCTAAAAATGACCAAGAACACTCCAAAACAAGCCTATAATGCATATTCCTATTCCTAGATGCTTATATACCCTAAATGCAACAAAGAACAGCAAAGAAGCATGAATGCAAGCTAGATGAGATCAAAATATGAACAAAACACTATCCTAAATGCAATGAAATGCATGAATATCAATTCCCCCAAACTTAGACCTTGCTTGTCCACAAGCAAGCATAAGACAATCAAAACAAGTTGGGAAAAAGGTTTGAAGGCGGGGGCTCAAAACCACGAAACTCATAACAAGACACAAGGTCTTTCAAAGAAGTTACAAGTTGCTCTAATCACATTGTCTATCCATGTACTTCCACATTACCGTTCCCTTCAATCCCTACTCTAACATCCCGAGATCCTATAGAACACAAGCTATCATCAACTCAATTCCCTACATTCATTCAAAGTTAAGTGCGATCTCACAAAGGGGCAATCAATCAATCCCAATCGGCAAGGTTCAAGAAGGGTTATTTGGGGTGGTTTAGAAGAGTCTTTTGGGGGTGGATAACTCTCAAAACAAGGAGCAATTGGCATTACACAAAATCTATCTAATAAAGGGAACAATTCATGCATACAAAGTTCAGTTCTCATTGTTCTACCCAATCCTAGTTGATTTCTCTACACAATCCCATTTTGAAAGACAAACACTCACCAAACCCCAACCCATGATCATTCTTTTTACCAAAACACTCACCCCTCTAGCTCTTTTTTCTCTCTTTTCTTTGTCAACTAGGAACACTTAACTGATTTTTTCTTTTTCACACTTGAGCATTCGTTTTCATAACTTCCCCCCCCCCCTTTATTACTTGATCTTTCTTTCTTTTCTTTTTTGATTCAATTCTAGGGGACTTACTTCTTTTTCTTTTACACAATGCTCTCTTCTTATATGAATTCCTAGTGACTTTCTTTCTCTTTTTGAACCATTTTTCAACTCTTATCAATGATCCTTTTATTCCCAAGATAAATCGCATCTCTCCCCCAAACTTGTTTCCCATCCTAATGCTAGACTCTTATGGCAATAGAACTAGCTAAAATGAGAAAAGACCCTTGTCGTTCCCGATACTCTCAAGTTTTTGCACATTCCAAAAGCTATCAAGAACAGGCCTCACTCAACGAATCAATTTAGGCTTCAAGGAAAGGTTTAGGGTCATTGGGTAGGGAAGACCATGATCATAAGATCAATGGCTGCCCGGGTTAATCAAAAGAGTGGCAAAAGGAAAAGTATAACCCGGGCAAGGACCATGGGATTGAATTTCAAGCCCCTAAGCAAGATATTTCAAAGTCAATATTAAGCTCATTATCATGGAATTGAGTTAAATTCATGCAAGCTTCACAAAGATAGGGAGTTTCAGAATCTAAAGGTCAAGTAATGGGTTTTCCTTTGTTTTGAAAATCAACCAAAACAACGAGTAACTTAATTGGTGAGCCTCTACAAGGCAAAATCATCATCGTCCCCAATGAATGAACCCTACATGATCATCTAGACTCAATCCTAAGATGCAAATGCAACTACATGCTTTCTTTTTGTGGAATTTTTTTTGAAATTTTTCGATTTTTAGGGGTTTTCTATGCCATAAGTGAATGCATGAGACTCAAAATGCAAGAAGGAAAATAAGATCAAAGAAAACTCAAGATTAGCAACTGGTCCTCCCCCTAAACTTAAATCACAAGTCCCTTGTGTGAAAGAAGAAGGGAGGAAAGACTGAGAAAACAAACAAATGCAAGAAGAGAAAAGAAAGAAAATATATACAAAGGTTGGAGTGTTACTTGGAGAGTGGAATGGAGAGGAGGAATGGGAGGTGGAGGACTCTTTTACTTGGCATGAGACTTCCCCCAAACTTAGACCATTGCATAGGATTCTCATCCTTTGATTTAGCATTGAAGTCCCTTTGCACCCAAAACTCTTTCCCTTATTCTTTGCATTTATCCCAAAGCTCCCCAAAAGGATAGACATGAGATTTTCTCTCAAGTGAGCTTGTTTTAAGTCACTAAGCTTGACTATCCCTTCACTCTTTTTGGTTAGGGATGTGGCATGAGTTTGTATCACCGGGATCATACTCATCATAGAACCACCCCCTAAACTCTTTCATCCTTATCTCCTCAAAAGGGATCTTCCTTAGATAATGAAAGCTCAATGGTGTGGTAGAGACTATACCAAGAATCTTGTGAAAGGTTTGAGCCATTGGAGATACATCTTCTTCATCCTTCTTGAAGGATTCTTCATTGGGACTATCTTGTTTCTCCATAGGATTTCCTCCAACTGGCTTTTGCATGGGATTTGATTGCTTTGGCACTTCTTCCATGATTGAGAGATCATATTGTGTGCTCTCTTCCTTGACATCCTTGCACTCAACAACCAATCCATCTTCATAAGGCTCATTCTCATCTCTCACAACTTCTCCTACTCCTTCATTTTTGCTATTGGTTGAATGACCCATGATTGTCCCTTCATCATCATCATCTTCATACCTCACTACAAGGTCTTCACCAAGTGTACAACCAAGAAACAATTCAAATTCCTTAATAGTCTCTTCAGCTTCTTTCAAGAAGTCATCTTGGATTTGAGCATTCTCCTCATGTGTTGGCTCAACAATGCTTACATCTTGAGGCAAATGAGCAAAATCAGTATTGATCATCCTTAAGCTCTCATTATACCTCTCTTGTCCTTCCAATGCCATCCTTGCCAAGTTGAGAAGCTCTTTATCACATGATTGGGAGGAGTAAGTAGCTTCATGCTCATGCTCCATGCTCCAAGATTGGTATCTATCACCATATCCATATTGGTACTCATGAGAAGAGTACTCATTTGGGAGATCACCTTGATAAGTGGATGTGCTTTCAAAACCATGATGACTTGCAGGGTCCCAAGTCATCTCTCTTTCTTGAGCTTCTAGCATAGCCCTCAACATTGAAGCTATCTCTGAAGCCATGCTCTCTTCCTTATGATTGCACCTTGCAAAAAGAACAAACACTTGAATGAGAGTTAGTAACCACACAAGTAAAAAAAATAAAACCTTAGTCTAAAGTAGAATCTAAATCCTAATGGCTATTGCTATACCTCCCCGGCAACGGCGCCAAATTGATGATAGACTTTTATCTAGGTTCTAGCTCAATTCCTCAAGTCTACTCATGTCATTATAGTACTTAAGGTATCAATCCAGGGAGGCAAGAAGAGTAGCCAATCAAGAATGCAAGATACTACTAAAGCTAAGCAAGATCTATAAAGGGTTTAAACTAACAACCTAAAGACAATCAAAACAAGAAGTAAACAAAACAAGCAAGAACAAAGCAAAACACTAAACAAGAAGACAAATAAGCTAAAAGAAGGGTTCTAGGATGAGGCTATGGAGACTAGGTGGTTTAGAGACAATCAATGATTCTTCAACCAATCAAACATTGCTAAACAAGGCTAGTGATCATAATTAAACTAGTCACATTCTCATGTTCATAACTTCTATGCTAATCAAGCAATCATTCAATTCTCATTTGCAAATTACAAGACAAGCATGCATTAATATCCATCAAATATCTTTTAGCAAAGCTAATCCTTAGGCTAAGAATACTAATCACTAGACTAATCCAATCTCTTGGCACTAATCCCTTTGTCTAATCCCTAATAAAGACCAAATTCTCATTTGTGATTAAGAGATAAACAAGCATTAATTTCAAGTTCTCATTACCAAAAATCACCTTAGACATCTAATCTCTTAGGCTAAGATGTGAAAATCCTCTAAAAAGTTCATTCAAGCATTTCATTGAACACCTTTCGGGCATTAAAAAGCCTAGCATCTAGATTCAACAATTCCTTGCAACCTAGCATAGAGATCAACTAATTAGAGAAAGATCATTCATAAATAAGTCCTAAGCATCGCTAATCATCACATAATTCACCTAAATTAACCTCATCCACAAAACCCAAAAACTCTACTCCCCAATCATAAGAGATATATGAGAAATCATAGATAGAAAGAGAGATTAAGAGAAACAAGATAAATACTTAATTAAAATTCAAAATCAAAGTTTTACAAATCCTAAATCATAAACATAAGAAGAGAGAAAACTAGGCTTAGGTAGCTTAGGGTTTTAGAAACCCAAAATTAAGTATTTATAGTGGGGAGCTCGACAGTGGCAATATCGTAAATAAGTGGGTCTGATTTTCTCTTTGCAGAGAAATCCATCGGTTGAAACAAACCGATGGATCCTGGCCGATGAAAAACAGTTGGATTCATCGGTCGGTTTTGACCGATGAGACAAGCCGATGAATCCACTGGAAAGTTTGGTCTTTTGTCGACGCATTTCCATCGGCCTCTCCAAGCCGATGAGGCATGCCAATGGATTCACTGTTGGTTTTCTGGTTTTGCACAAGTCTCCCCATCGGTATCTTCATGCCGATGGATTCGTCTTCTCTTCATCGGCCTATTCTCACCGATGGACCATGCCGATGAATTTGTCCTGCCTTCATCTTTGACTCCTTGGCTCCATTCCAATGCTCCAAGCCTTCACCCTAACTCCTTTTTCACCTAAAAATGATCAAGAACACTCCAAAACAAGCCCATAATGCATATTCCTAGTCCTAGATGCTCATATACCCTAAATGCAACAAAGAACAGCAAAGAAGCATGAATGCAAGCTAGATGAGATCCAAATATGAACAAAACACTATCCTAAATGCAATGAAATGCATGAATATCAGTATTTTGTACATGTATTATGTACTTGTAAAGATAACAAGAAAAAATAAGGTGGTACAATGGTATTATATGTGTTAAATGTTAGCAAGGTCTCGGATTTGAGTGATTTCTTTCGTTTTTAACGTAGTTTACTCATAGATAATAGATCTACTTAAGAATATCGATTTACAAACTGAAAATCACCAAAAACTCACTATTTTGAAGATGAACATTTTCCCCGATTAATCAGAAATCGTGGAGGTTCCCGGCCGTCGAGCATTTATCCGCCGAGGAGGCGGCCGTGGAACCCGCATTTTCGAACATGGCTTCTACCTCTTCATTCACCTTTACTCCATTTTCTTATGAATCGGTGGAGGTTGTTGCTTCTGTATCTTTAGAAGTACCATATGGAACAATAGATGCTTCTTCTGTTATTCACTCATATATCTCACGACAATCTTTTACACGAGCAACTAATACAAAAAATATTGACAAATCACAATTAAATATAGACATTACAAAGAAAAACCAAAAGTAACACACGATTATGCAATTGATATTAGTAAAACTACGATTTAATTTCGTACAAAATGAATTTGCTTCGATGACAAACACAAAATAATCAATAAAGCCAAGTTCTCATTTCCAACTAACCAAAATGAACATAGTAAAAAGGGATAAGAAATTTTACAATAGGAAAACCGGAGGAAAGCGGCAGCGATTCAATTATTGGAGATAACTCACCGGAGAGTGGATTTAGGAGTGGCGGAGCAAGAAAATATTTTTTTACCAGGGGCAGAAATTTTTTTTAATATAAATTATCGAAAAAAACTAAAAAAATGGACTCTATGATCACTCATAGATTGAAATCTTTTTATCATTTGTTACATCTTCAAATATATTTTTCGATAAAACATATAAGATAATCCCTTAAAAGCTGATCAGTGATGCGATTCCGTAAAACTGCCTTGACGATCTTCATTCCTGAAAAATATCTCTCAACGGTTGCAGTAGCAACATGCAATGTGAAAGCTAACTTCAAAAGCCTATAAAACAAAGGATGAGAAAGATGTTTCCTGGTTTCTACCATCATCCGCGACAAGTCTCCAAGATTTTTCAGATCATCAAACATTTTATCTTCTCGTAAATTATCCATAAAAATGTCATGTTGATGCTCGAGAGATATGCACTCCACAGAACTAAAATCCTCAGGATAAAGTTTGGCCAATCTCAGAAACTTTTCTTTATCAAAATCACAGAATGAATCAACAGGACTTAAAGCCGATATGCATTGAGTAATTCAGAGTTTACCTCGTTAAAGCGGTCATTAAACTCTTGAAGTTGCATATCCAATACAGTATAAAAGCAATTGACTCTGTAATAATGCAAGTTGGTCATGTTGGTTTTTTTGCATGGCTTTCATGGATCGATGAAATCGTCCTCCATATTAAAAATTTATGTATCATGTTTCTCACAAAAAGCTGAAACTCTATTAACAAAAGAATTCCATCCATCATCTCTGAACTTTTGTAGTTGACACTTAGTGGATTCCACTAGTGGGACGATATTTAGGATGTCTTGTTTTTTTTCTCTCTAATGCCATTGATAAGTTTTCTGTGAGTCCTAAAAGATGCAGCATCAAGTGTAGGTAGAATACAAAATCAAAAGTGTGGATATATTTGAGAAGGTCATTTGCTTGACTTTTTTGGGTATTGCCCATACCTTCTTCCTCGATGTACTCAAGCACCTTACTCACAGAAGAAAACAACTCAACTAACCGCAACAACGTTTTATAATGAGAACCCCAACGTGTATTCTCTGGTCTTGGAAGTGAAGACTTTTGATTCAGAACTTTTCATGTTTTGATTTTCACCACTATATATTCCCTTTTCAATTGTATCATGCTGAATCTCTATCATCTTATTTTTCTTTTTGCAAGAAGCTGCAACCACATTCACTAACACATAAATCTATCAAAGAAATCTACCAGCCAAAAATATTTCTTTGCAACTGAGACAACAACCAATTGAAGCTGATGAGCAAAACAGTGTATATAATATGCAGAACAGCTTTCTCTTGAAATCAATGCTCTCAACCCATTCAATTCACCTTTCATATTTCATGCTCAATTATAGCATTGTCCTCTCAGCTTACTCACTGTTTCTTTTTGTTCAGCAGTATACTTAACTAGCTCCAAGAAATTTCCTTGGTTACTAGAATCTATTGTCTCATCATGACCACGAAAAGATAATTTTTGTCTCAATAAGTATATAGAAGCATCGATTGAAGCATTTAATCGAATACAATAATCATTTTTCATAACATCAGTTTGCTTGTGCAGAGCATGTTTTGATTGATTGACCTTTTCTCATAAAATTCCTCACGCTTCTTCTTAGCTATATTATGAAAGCTATTTATTGTCCTTACATGACCAGGCAATCTCTAAGATTTATTCCAGCAATCCAATCCCTCTGTGACAAATCCAATACTGCCCCTTTTTGTTGTTGAACAAATAACAACACAAACAATATGTAATTTCTTTCTTCACACCGTAGTCCAACCAATCACCATACTGATCAAACCAGCATGGATTAAACCGCCTTGGTGTATTTCCTATAACTCGTTGTTTAAAACTATGACCACGATGTTGAAAAAGTTCTCTAGTTAAATACTTGCGTCTTACCGCATCTCTTTGATTATGATGATATTTCAGTATTCATTGTCTTTCACCGGGACCATAATATAAATCATCTAAATCAATATCATCCGTTGGAGTTTTCTTTTAAGATTCAGAAATCGTTCCATTGTTTATCCTTTAGAATAAAAAAGTTAATTTATTTCTAGATACAAACCTTAAAAGTACTTAGATTATAAACATAAACCCTAAATATTCTATGAATTTAAGTTATGAATGATAATTATCTGTTTTAATAAAATGTATAAGTATGACACAACAAATAAAAATAAAACATAAAAAAAGTAAAAGATAAAAACCTGAATTTGAAGCAAAGGTTGCTTGGTGAAGAGAGATGCAGACGAGACGACGACGAAAACGGTAAAAAAATTGTTAGTGAATTTAGGTTTTTTCAAACATTAATTAACTAATATTTAATGGAAACCATTAAAACTAATACTTTTTCATTAAATCAATTAGGCTTGTTAAACCGACTAGCTCTAAATTTTAATTAAACCCATTAGTTATATAACTTGATTCTTTTTACTAATATTACGGGATCACAATTTTTTTCATAATCAAAAGATTTTTTGTCTACTCAATAAACAAATATTTTATTAAAATTGGGTGGGGTCAACTGACCCCCACACTTGGCATTGTCTCCGCGTCTAAATCTCGAATCGACTTCAATGAATTTTATGTTTTTGTAGTAATGGATTTCCTTTTTACTGTCACCTAAGGATTTAGGTAATCGGATTATTGTTTAGAATGGATCATCGGATTTAAGGTGGATATTAAAGTTGAATTGGTAAATATATTGGATTTTGTAAAGGTTTTTAGTCTTTTTTTTTTTTTTGTCTAAAATCAAATCAAAACGAAAATTTAAAATCTTTATATTAATTGAGAAGTGCTTTTGGTCTTATATTCGCTCTCAAAACGGTTGATTACTAATTTGCCATTAATGAAATTAGGCTTTTTACAATATTAACCTTATTTTATATTTATAATTTTTTATTTATTATATTAGTTTTAAAAGTGTTTTTATTTTATTTTATTTCAAAGATATACATCATCCAGATAAAAAATAAATAAAAAGATAAGACGATAAATACAAAAATACTTTTGAACTATGAATTTTTAATATTGATAATTATGACTGTTGTGGATAATACAAATTTATATAGTAAATTCATATTAATTATATGAATTTTAAATTTGGATAAATATAAACAATACAATACTTTAATAAAAAGTTATAATCTATATACATATATAATTATATTTTAATTTTTTATTGATGAGATATACATAACTTTGGTTAAAAAGTAAGATGGTAAATATAAAAATATTTATGGAGATTTTTAAATATTAATAAATATGTTTGTTATAGATTGTACTATTTATATAAATTTTAAATTAATATATAAACAATAAAATATTTTTAATAAAAATATATATTAATGTTAATACATATAAATATATAACTATAATTAATTTTGTCGCTACTAATTTATTTTAGAGTAAACTATAAAATATTTTAATAAAATTAAGTAAAATAATGTTTATATCTATATTTAATTACAAATAGTTTGATATATTTTTTTTTAATAAAATTGTGGTTGTTAAATTAAATTGATATTTTTTAGTTTTTTAAAAATTGTGTGTTAATAATGTTTCTGCTGGCACATGGTGCGAGCGAATCATACTAGTATAAAGGTAAAAGTAAATATTTTTTTAATGTTTGGTGGTAATTAAGCTATTGATCCCAGTTATTTGGTCTTTCAATGTTTTAAAAAATTAACAAAAACAAAGAATAATAATTTAACTCAACTAGAATGGTCCTTAACAGTTAATTTCCGTATCGTTTAACAGGCCCATTATATGAATCTACTTGACACGTATGTATGCACCCAACATTTGTGTTGTGTGGGGGGGGGGGATTGCAACCTAGGATTCTTAAAAACAAACGTACCCGATTATCTTAGCAAGTACTATCAAATATTTTATTTAATTTTATGCTTTAAACGATTTTCGTAATTACTTTTTTGGGGACGACGTTCATTTAATAATACAAAGACAAAAAGAGAAAACCAAAAGAAATTGATGGACGCAAATCAAATCCTCATTCCAAGGTGATTTGTAGCTTTTACCTAATTGTATTTTTGTTTGCACATGTCTGTTAACAGGCACACGTGCGAGATTTTCCTTGCACGAATATACGAATACTTTATATTATACAAATATCCCCCAGCTATACGTATATTTACCTTAACTAGCTACTCGTGATAAAAAAATAATAATTAAACCAATGAAAGAAACTCGTTACGAAACAGAGAAAAGTTAGTGAGAGAATATTTTATTCCTTTTCTCTAAAACAGGTAAATTCATCATAATATCGCCTTAATTCGTATATGTTTTTGTCTCTTTGGCGCCAAATTCTCGCCAGTGTTGTGAGAGACATTGCATACATCTGTTTTGTCTACTAACATTACCTTTTCTTCATGGAGAATCTTCAGGTATTCTAAATATTTATATCCATTGCCAGTTTAGTGTTTCATAGCAGCAGTATGTATTCGGAGAAGCAAATCGCTCCTCTAGTAGCTTCTGAGACAAGCTCTATAACAAGTTTTTCGTTTTCATATGTCTTTCGTCTCCTTTTCTGAAGATATAATTGTTTTGTCGTGTCGGTGGCGTAGATGTGCGGTGAGATAAATTCACTCTAGTGTTATGGTGGTTAATGGGTCTCGGAAATAGTTCCACTAGATGGTTCCCTGCAAAGCCGATATGTTAAAAGACAATAGATCGGTTGAGTTACAGTGTTCTGGATGATACTCCTCTCTCTGGACGTCTTCTTCTCTTTCTTTTGTTGTGGTTGTTCTTATAAAACTATATTTAAATCATCTCCCAATGTATTTCTCTTTACATTTAAAATAGATGAACTCTATAATAGACATAGGTTTGGTTCTAAGACTATGTACAATGGTTTCAACACTCAACACCCTCCACATCATCTTCTGGTTTGTTTAAAAAAATTTAACATCCTACACCATTAATAAATAAAATACATATTTAAAAATATATACATAAAATTAATAAATAAAATTACATAACAGTGATATTGATTTCTATGAACGTATAAATGAAATCTATGAACGTATGTATGATATATGAACATATGTGATTTCTTTAAGTCACACACAATAAAACTCTAAATATTTTTATTTATTTCTAAAACTTTAAACACACAACACAAGTAAAAACACACGTAACTTAATTAGTATAATAAACTCAACTCACAAATTTATAACTCTCTTTGATCACATAACATATGTGTTTGACTAGAACTGCTTGCAATTCGTGATGTACACTTGAATCACGCAACTCAGATCTAGCACGCACATGATTTGCAAATGCAGGTAGCACCTCCGTCAAGAATTGCAGTGTACTAGACACAATTGCCTCAGGTTGATCATAATCGTTCCAATGTTGATAACATGTATCTCATTCATCCTCAACAATCATATTATGCAATATGATACATGGCCTCATGATGATAGCCAAGTCGGCTATGTCCCACATGCGAGCTGGTTAGCGGATGATTTTAAATCGAGCCTGCAACACTCTAAATGCACGTTCAATGTCCTTCCGACATCCGTCTTGGCGTTGTGCAAATAACTTATCTGGTTCACTCTGAGGAAATCTAATTGATTTAACGAAAGTAGGATAAAAAGGATAGATACTGTCATCAAGAGTCATTTGTGTAGTGGTTTCATTAACACCAGTTATACCACCAAGAGCCATTTGTGTAGAAAATTCGGGAAATTCAATTGCTCCAGAGTCCGGAACACTTTCATTACCCGCCGGAGTAGAAGAATTAGAAGGTGGTTGAGATGAATCTGTCCTTGAAAGAGGACGAGCCTACCATAAAGGATGGTGTCGAACACAAGGAACATCCCAAGGACGCCAGTCGCGACATCGTCGAGATCGATGATGATCCCGACCCAAGAAACACCGTGTACGTCGCAAACATCCCCGATGGACCAATCCAAGCTGCATCCACTAGTCAAGGACCAGAACCTGACAATGGCGAAGATTGGAGAACTCCGATCATTCGATACATAACGGATGGCGAAGTCCCTGACGACAAATGGGAAGCACGGAAACTCAAGGCACAGAGCGCAAGGTACTGCGTCACCCAAGGAGAGCTCTTTAAAAGAAGTCTCTCCGGACCTTACCTCAAGTGCCTCGACAAAAAGCAGGCCCTAACCGTGATCTCGCAGGCCCACGACGGATCCTGCGGAAGCCATTCCGGAGGACGAGCCTTGGCCGTACGAATCAAAAGGCAAGGCTATTTTTGGCCAACGATGGCCACCGAGTGCGAATATTTCTCCAACAAATGCGACAAATGCCAAAAGCACGCCCCAATTATCCACCAGCCATCGGAGAAACTCTCCTCCATCTCCTCGCCATACCCATTCATGCGATGGGGAATGGACATCGTGGGACCTTTAGTCGCATCCGGCAAAAAGAAAGCCACCCACCTACTGGTGATGACAGACTAATTCACCGAATGGATTGAAGCAGAGTCGTACCAAAAGGTCAAAGACGTTCACGTAAAGGAATTCGTCTGGCGAAACATCGTTTTCCGGCATGGATTACCCCACGAGATAGTCACCGATAACGGATCCCAGTTCATATCAAACACGTTCAAAGAGTTCTGTAGAACCTGGAACATAAAGCCGACCTACTCAACGCCCTGCTATCCCCAAGGGAACAGACTGGCAGAAGCAGCCAACAAGGCAATCATGAATAGCCTCAAGAAAAGACTCAACGAGTGCAAAACGAGCTGGAGCGACGAGCTCCCGGCCGTACTATGGGCTTACCGGACCACCCCCCGCAAGTCCAACGGCGAGACTCCCTTTTCGCTGGATTATGGAATCAAGGCGGTGGTACCAACCGAAATCCTCATGTCAAGCATCCGCAAGGAAGAATGCCCACGTAATGAGGAACTTAACAATGAGATGATAATGGATGAGCTCGATCTCGCCGACGAAAGAAGGAACCTCGCATTAGCTCGAATCCAGAATTACCAACAAGCCGCAGCCCGCTACTATGACTCCAGAGTGAAAACTCGAAGGTTTCAAGTAGGGGAGCTTGTCTTACGGAAAGTGTTCGACCATAAAAAGGAAGAACACGCTGGGAAGTTAGGAGCAAAGTGGGAAGGTCCCTACCAGGTCACCGATGTTGTGAAGGACGGGGTCTACCGACTCAAGTCGGTGGAAACCCAGAAACCTGAACTACGACCCTGGAACATCATCAACCTCAAAAAATACTTTCACTGAGAGTATGTCCACCTAATCGAACTACGAAATGGCTTGATCCCCTTAAAAAGGGTACGTAGGCAGCTCAACCTCGAGCGCAGCCACCCCTCCAAAACACAAAGCTCTTATTGAGCTCGACAGCTTCAAGCGAAGTCACACCAACTTATCTTTGTGAAATCAAAATAAGTCCCACTATCAATGTCTCTGTCCGCTGTAAAGTTAGAGTCATCGCGAAACATTTTGCCTTTACAATTTACCAAGTGATATGAAGTTATCTCTCTAAAAACAAGTGATATGAAATTATCCCCTCGGAAAATCGAAGTGATATGAAATTATCTCTTCAAAAACGAGTAACCTGAAATGGCCTCTCCCAAAACCAAGTAATATGAAAGTATTCCTTCTAAAGTCGAGTGATATGAAAGTATTCCTTCTAAAGTCGAGTGATATGAAATTATATCTTCCCAGCGACCTGAAATGGTCCATCAAACATCACAAAATTCTTCCAACCTTATACAGATTAGAAGAATCTGGGGGAAGGGGGGCTCCCACCCCTTCCCTTAAGCAAAGCAACGAGGTCGAGACAGCTGTTCACGCAAAATGACCCCAACACACATTCAAAATAAATCTTTGTAAGTCTACTTCGATTCGTTCTTATGTTTAGCAAATCTCGTTTCAATCCAGCGATTAAGCCCGAATTTTACATCACGAAAGAGTTGTACCTCGGGTAATTATTGTTAAAGAGCTCGAGCTCAAATACAATCGCCCTAAAAGTTCGAAAAGAACTCCCTAAGGCAACTCGAGATAAGTGATTTACTCGACCTCTCTGAAGAGGTTCGAGCTGCCATAACGGCCAAACTTTATGCTAAGGCATCAAAACAGTAAAATCTATGCTAAGGCATGCAAGATTTGAAGACAACGCATAAATAAAACGAGGACTTAGCGTCCTCAATGTCATAAAAGCCCACCAAGGGTAACACCAAAGGCAAAAAAAAAGAGCCCCCTTGGGCAACCAAAAGTCTGAAAAAGAAGTTAAAAGCCCCCTCGGGCAACAACAATGACAAGTCTTATTCAAAACGCATCAAAAGAGGAGCCTCCGACCTGAACCTCCGCCTCGTCACCTGCCTCCCTTCTCGGCCGAGATTCGACCTCGTCAATCATCCTCGGATCGGTCTCAGTCGGAGGAACAGGCAGAGGATCCGCCATGGTCACGGAATCCTCCGACATTGCCGGCAAGGCAAGCTTGCCAATGCTAAAATCGGAGACTACTGCGGCCTCCATCTCCGCCGTGGCGAGCCGCTTCTTCTCAGCCAGCTTGAGCACCTCCTGAGTCATATCCACCTCTCCAACCGCGATCTCAGCGATGAGCTCGATGTTGGCCAAAGTTTCTTGAAGACGAATCTCGGCACTAGTCTCGATCTTCCTCCTCTCGGCTTTCTCCTTGACTCCAGCCAGAATCACCAGATACTGGTCATTGAGCTCCCTCCGAGCCCTATGAAGCGCGACCCGATTCGACTCCTCTGCAGTCCGAATTCGAGCCTCGGCGGCGCTAAGCTGACGAGATAGCTCCTCCTCTCTCCTCTCGAGGTGCGCGATCCTGGCCTCCGCAACAGCATTGTCCGCGACCCTTTTCTTCAAACGCTCCTCCTTGGCCAGAGCCTCTTGGAGTTCGGCATTCATCTGGGTAACAGCCTCCCGAGCAGACTCGAGCTCGTAAGTCTGAGCATCTAACACCTCGTTCTCAGCCCGAGCCGCATACGTATTCACAGCTTCCACAGCCTACGAAAAATGTCGAGTTAACAAGAAGGGAAAAAGAAAAGCTAGCACTAAAAAAAAAAAGAACCGGAGCAAAACAACCCACCTTCCCAACGGAAGCCATCATCTCAGAATACGCGTTACCGAGAATCATTTCTCCGGTAACCGGGAGTTGAATGACCACGTGTGATACCCCGTATCAAAAATACGGTCAACGGGCAGCAGAAAGTCAACCGAGGGTAAAACCGTCATTTTACCTCAGTCAGGGGTAAAATGGTAATTTTACCAAAGTTCGAGACGGAAACCGAGACGGGCCAAATATTCTTATGTTTTAACATAAAGAATGTTTACAAGACCAGAATTGGAGAAATCGGAGCGGAAACGAGTTTTTCGGCTTATCGGGATGGAAACCGACTAAACCGAAGAAACCTCGGTAATTCATATCTTGAGCTGCGTAAGCCCGAACGGAGTGATTCAAATTGCTAAATTCATCAAAGAGAGTGGAGAATCATATTTTGGAGGTTTTGGAGTTTATGCAATCATCCGGAGCCGTTCTAAAATATTAAACCCGAAAATCCGCAAAACCGAGCAATTAAAGAAGTTGGATTATTGTTGGAACTAATGATGATTAAGTGGTGTTGTGGCAACCAATTAAGCTCAGTAGGACACCTGTCTCTTTCCCAAGTCGCCACCTCTCTTCTCTTCATGCATGCATGAGCAAAATGCATTGAATCCTTTTTTGTGCAAGAAAACATATTTTTTTCCACATTCATTTCACCTAAACATCTTTCTAATCTCTCAACTCTCTCACGATCTCTCACTCTCTATTTTCCAGAAACATTCACTTCTTTCATGAGAATTGTTTGTTATGTTCTTGAGAGATTTATCCAAACAAAACCAAACCTTGTTTGATTCATGATGTTTTAGAAAACAAGTAAAGCTCAAATCTTGTTCTTTCTTCACCAAATCTCTTCTCTCTCTCAGCTCTCTCTCTGATGCTCTCACACTCTCTGTTTTTCCAGAAAATATCAAGATCTTGCTTGTTGTTCTTGGTGTTCTTGAGCTCTCATCAAAGATCCTTTGAATGTTCTTCATGGGTTGTTAAGTACATAAGTGTTCAAATCCTTTTCTCTCTTCACCAAATAATCTCCCTCACTCTCGGTCTCTCTTGTCTCTCTCTGTTACTCAAGACCATGCCAGTTATTTCTCAGAAATTCATGCATGTTTCTTGAATCTTCAAGAAAAGCTCAAGAACCCTAGATTTGTGCATCAAACCTTGTTTTACAAGAAATCCCATAACTTTCTTTCTATAAACCCAAATCCGGATCTGCAAAGCCCTATGGCTTCATCTTGAGCTCCTCTACCTTTTCCAGTTGGTCGCCGCCGTTGGAGTCGCCGGAGTTCGCCGTAAAACCGCCGTGAAGCAGTCGGTTCTCTAGGGTTTGTGGATCTCTCCTTTTTCCTTAGTGTTTTTAGATGTTTTGAGTCTGGAAATGGCTAGATCTAGTGTTTCTGATCAGTTTGGTGTGTAGATCTGAAGAAGAAGCTGCCGGAAAACCCTCCTCCGCCGCCGGTCAATGCTCTTCCGCCGGAGTCAACGCCGGAGAGCCGCCGCCGGTGAAGCCCGCCGCTGCCAAACCAAAGCCGGTTCTTCAAGGAGTCTTGTGGTATGAGTTGTGTTACAATTGGAGTTGGTTTGGTGGTTTGATTAAACCGGGTCAAGGGCGGTTAAACCGGTCAACGGTTTGACCCGAAACCGGTTTAGCCAAACCGGTTCTTATGGTGTTGGACCGGTTTGGTTTAAATCCGAAATTGACTGGTTTATGATACCGTGTTTCAGGAGTGTTGGTAGTCCGGGAATCCTCATCCGCGCCAAAATCCGCCATTCCGTAACTATTCCGTGAGTCGGCTCGAAAACTCGTAGAAACAAGTTAAACCGGGAAATCACTAAACCATAGCCGCTAGGACCTTAACCATTGACTAAATGAATCAAGTAATTAATTAATTGGACCTATAATAATTAACCGGAGAAAACCAAGTAAACCTGATTAGGGTTTAGAATTAAAAAGGATAACCGATTCCGTGCCGCTAGGATTGTTAGTAAGCGTATTCAGTATATATATGTATGTATAAGAACGAGTATTAATGAACTATAAATAGGAAATTAAGACATTAGTAAAACATGAGTTAAAACCCAACCAACGCATATAGTATAATAACGGGATTGGCTATTAGGTTTAATAACGGGGTAAGGGTAATGAATTAATTAAGTTAATGATGAGACGTCGGGGAGTTAGTAAGTTTACTAACTCTAAACCGACGGATCGAGGAGATGTTAAAAGATGACTAGGGTTGGTTAAGAAACGAGAAGTGTTAAGATTGGTGAACCGTCTACGGGTTAACAAGCGGTTAACCCAGGGTAGCGGGCGTGAATTGGATTAAAAGACTTAGAAACCCTAAATAGGCCTGCTTGTGTGGTGATTAGTGTAATTGTGTGATTGATTGTGTTTGCGTGATTGTATTGTTATTGTATGGTGAGTTGGTGTGCAGGTTTATTAGACTGCTCGGTGTTGGGCCGAGTAGTCATTGTGGACACTTACTCCGGTCTCGGGACCGGGTAAGTTAGTGGTGCTGACTAGGTATCTTACCTAGTCAGAGCGGGGTAGTGTAGAGGCTTGCGGAATGGTTGAGATTATTATTATTGTTGTTGATTGTGTGCTAGAGTCCCAGCGAGTCTGCGTGTTTACATTTCTGCACTAGGACTCTAGGGTGCGTTAGATTCCGCAAGCCTAGGAGTTTTGTTTACGTTCCGATACTTCCGACCCGATGGGATCCTCGGGTTTGACCTAACCGGGCCATGGTGGTTCTGGTTATGGTGTTAACCTATCGGGTGACGCCGGTAGGTGTGCGGTCCGGAGAATACGGGGTCATGTCCTAGGGCCGGATTGCATGGAAACTCGGGCTATCTAGGGGTAGTCAGAGTCACCGCGTATCGATGGACAGAGAACGGTGTCCTATGCGTGAGTCCTCATGAGCACGTATAGGAGTCGAGGGTTAGTTGCCACGTAGGCGACGATGTGAACCCGTGGAAGTTACCGAGTTCGTAGGGCCCAGTGTTGTTTATTATCTTTCGTTTGACGCGCGTAGATAGATCGAGTCCAATCGAGGACATGTGCCGCAGTGGCTTCGATTTCTATAGCTCTCTCTCTTGTTTTGGTTATTGATTGTGTGTGGGTTTATTACGCCGTGGTAGTGCGTAATTGACCATTTATACTTGCTGATTGTTATTTTGGGTTTCGGGGTGGGAAATTGTAGAGCTAGATAGATTAGAAGCCATTAGTGGGGAGCCGATTCACTGGGTAATCTTAGATTGCTCATTAGACTCTTTTTGTGTTTTTCAGGTATCAGCGACGGACGTGGGAGGTCCTCGGTGTAGCTTCGGGTTGTTTGTGACGGGTTTTGATTCGGGATTTTGATTGTTTGATTTTCGGTTCGGCAGCTGCGCCTTTTATATTTTTGATTGATTATATATTGTATGAACGATTGTTTATAAACTGTTAAACGTTGTATTCAATGTTTAATTACTTTAAAATGAAATTGTTTCCCTGATATGAGGTTTGGTCCGAACCGACACAACTCGTCGAAATAGTGCAAGTAGTACTGCTTGTACTGTGGATACGAGGATAGCGGGGTCGAAGATAGATTGGTGCGAGCCTTTTGTCTCAAACCGAACTGTCTTTGGCTTCGTCCTGTGGCGAACTTTTCCTATTCGACTTGCTCGAGTTCGATTGGTCATGTTCTTGTTTGATTGTTGACCGGTCAGCTCGGCGGTCAGCGGAGAATGGGAAAGGGGCGTTACAGAAAGGTGGTATCAGAGCATGGTTCTGCATGGGTTTCGAAACATTTCATTTTTGAGTGTTTTCCGTGTTTTATCGAGTCAAATGTGTCACACAAACAATCATTAGGAAACCGAGCCGCGTCCGTTAAACCCGGGGTTGGGATGGGAAAGTAGAATTTTAGTATCATTCGTACTAACTCATTTATGTTTTGATTGCAGTCTCACAGCAGCGTGTCCCGGGCAGAGTGGTTGGTGTGTGTGTGCGCGTGTGCAGAGTATTTTCAGTGGAGTAGGATGAGTCATCAGGGATCAGTTGGGTCACAGCAGGGTCAGGTAGAGCAGTTTCAGGGGTATCCGGCGTCACCAGGGCATACCCGAGGTTCACATACGTCTGCGCATCCGCCAGTTCCAGTACCGCAGTTGCAGGGCGCCAGAGCAGCGCAGATAGACTGGTCGCCCCTTCAAGACCCTTTACCTCCAGCTCTAGCAGATGATGCAGGCAGCCGAGACCCTTACGCAGGCGTGATGGGATTTTTGGGCGGAGCCGAGCCAGAGTTCCAGTTACCTCCGCAGTGGCCAAAGCCGGACGTGCCACAGATTCTTGCAGCGACAGATGCGCCACCTATGTATCAGGCGCCACCCCTTGAGGCACCGGAGTTTCCACCGCCGCTTGGTATGGAGGATGACCTGATGGACCCATTGCCATTTGGGTTTGATTTAGAGATGGAGCCAGTAGACCCCGAGCAGCATCAGCAGTGGGAGCAGCAGGTCGGAGAGCAGGTAGCGATGTTGGAGGATGTTTTGGCACAGCATGTTGGACCAGGATCTCCCCGTACCCCGTTGGATGTTGAGATGTCTTCAGGATCGTCCGAGTCAGAGTTTGAGGCAGTTACACCAGCAGTCGAGCCAATAGTGACCCCACCAGTGGTATCCGAGAGCCGAGCTTGTAGCGGATGTGGAGTGCGAGATTTTCATCTACAGTGGTGTCCTCGACCAGTTGACCCGCGTCTCCGAGAGCCTTATCAGCCCTCACCTTTACCAGGCCACTGTCCGTTGTGTGGCCAGGATGACCACGGGGAGATGACGTGCCCAGTAGCCAGAGCAGGACTGTACATGCCAGATGGAGAGCCGTATCCTACCTTAGCACCTGGAGATTGGGGAGCCGGACCTAGCCGCCGAGACCCTGATATACCATGGATTTTAGGGATTTTAACCATGGTATATGTGTCATTTATCGAGTCTTTTACTATGTTTTAGAGTCTTTTCAGGTATTTATTAGGTACAAGCACATTTGGAGCATATTTGGTGATTATAGCACTTTCTGGAGCTAATTGGAGTATTTGGCCGAGAGATCAAGTTCACTGTTGATATTTCCGATCTGCATCGATCGTCACACTTATGGCAACGATCGATGCACCAGCGAGATGGGCCAAATGACGGTTTAATAAAGAATGAAGAAATTGCAGTTTTGCCCAGAAGTTTCTGATATTTACAAAGAAGCCCCAATTCGTGTTTTAGGTTATAAATAGAGTTTTTAAGCCATTGTTTAGGCTAAGCAGAGATAACTAAGTTTTATTCTCTTAGGAGATTTTAGGGGCTGGTTTTGTTCTCGAAAGAGACTTGATTTTGAACCCCTGTTGATTATTCTGTTTTTATGATATTTGGTTTTCTACTTAAGATGTTCTCTTTCTCGATGAATATGTCTGAGTAGTTTACCTGTTAGGTTGAAGGATTCTCATTAAAGGATTTCATGGAACTATAGTTCTAATTAGTTAATAAGGATTTATATCTGCTAGTTCTTTATCTAAGTTGTTCTTAATGCTTAATCTGAAGTAGCTAATCAGAATTATGATATTAGGTTGATTAATTCAGCGGAAGTTGGTTAATTTAACTAGAAAGAATTTAGATAGGCAATTAAACTTTGCGCAAACGGAAGTTTGGTTCAGGATAATTGTGAACATATCAAACTTGGAATTAATGCTAGTTTAATCTGTTAGTTCTCGCAAACGAAAGTTTGGTTTGCTGCACTTAGACTTAGAGAATCATCGCAAAGGAATTTGGTTAATTCTATATCTGTGTTTTGAGTTCTAGAACAGTCATTGATTGGATCCTGATTGATTGATTGCTTGCGTTCCTGAATTCCTGAGAACTCCTGATACCTAACGCTTTGCTTCCTTGCTTACAAACTCACTTGATTCGCTTTGATATTTCGTTTACTGCTTTCACATCTGCTTCGCTTAATTTAATCCGAATTACTAAAAATCTATTGTGTGACTGAGAGTCCTCGTGGGATTCGATACCTTATATACTACGATTGCATTAACTGTGCACTTGCAGTAGAATAGGGAAAACTATACACCTATCAAGTTTTTGGCGCCGTTGCCGGGGACTCTTTGAGTTCACCGATAGATTTAGTACTAAGATTTAGACTAAGCATTATTTTTATTTTTCTTGTTTACTCACGTTTTTGATTTTTGGAATTGCAGGGAATTCGCATTGCATCGATCGTTGCTCTCCTTGCAACGATCGACACTAGGCGAAGGCAGCGATGCCGAGATCTGAGACGCTCAATAGGTTCCGCGCCATGGAACCTGTGGTTTTAATTCAAGGTGAAAACGGCGTTCTACGAGACCAAGAGGGTCACATATGCAACGCAAAAGGTCAGAAAATAGATAGGGAAGGAAACCCCATCTTACCAGATTACCATGTATTGGTTGGGCAAGTAGCTAAGATGCAACATAGGATAGATGACATCCACGACATCTTACTTAGGGAGAGACAGTTCCGAGCAGAGGCAGACACTGATAAGTTTGCAGAAGTACGCTACATGGCTGGAGCCAACTCTTATAGACATACCTTGGAACATCAGCAAATACAGGGTTCTAGGCACGCTCTAGAGTCAGGAGACCATAATTATACTTCTAACCTGGCATCACCTACACAAAGGAGCAAACTGGAGATGATGTTAGAGCAAACAATTGAAAGGCAACAGCAGAACTCAACTTCTTTCAGCTCGAAGCTAGAGAACCTGTACACTAATTTGAATGAGAAATTTGAATCTTTGAGCATTCGTATAAAACAGCTGGACACACAGATGGACTCTCATGAAGCACCTGACAACATTCTCACTCAGGATCACACACAAATGGATCATGGATCATGTCTAGCAGTTAAAGCTGTGGAATTTGTGAAAGACAGAGGGGGATTTGATGTTGAATTACCAGAGCTCGAAAGCTTCGATGCACCTGACTCAGCAGAGATTGACATGGATCTTTTGACTTGGATAGTCCAGATTGAAGCAGAGCCGAGCCAAGAAGAGAAATTTGAGTCTGAGATGGCTGAAATGAACCAAGAAACATATAAACCCGAGACTGTAGTTGAAACCCGAGTTGAGACGACAGCATCGATCGTTGCATCACACGCATCGATCGTTGCACCCCGAAAGGAACCAGTTTCACCCAAATCTCGAGAACCTGCTAAAGAAGGAGCCTACAAACCTCCGTTGCCATTCCCGAAAGCTCCCGTTAAATCTACAAATGTGGCTCAGTGCACATTGGTGGTTGACAAGAAGATGGTGGTTCCACAAGGGCCTATTCTAGCATCTTCAAGGCCTAAAGTTACTCATAAGCAGAAGGCTCCAAACATCAAACTTTTGCCAAAGGTGAAGCATAAAACCTCTAAGTTTAAACCTCCTGACTCCACTGTTTCGAATGCAGGAAAGAGCGTTAAAACACCCAAATGTCAATCTCACCCTACATTCTTCCCAACATTTCTTGGACGACATCATGCTGCTACTGCTTACACACCACCATGGATGATAAGGCATTCACAGAGACACGCAAAGTCTCTGTTAAAACCTCCATGAGTCTGACCCCTTTCCAAAAGTCAAGCTAATGACTTAAAACAAGCGCTGAGTGGGAGGCAACCCACTGATAGGTTTAGTTATTTTTTTTTTGTTTTTTTTTTTTTTTTTTTTTTTTCAATTTTAGTGTTTTTCTTAGGACTTCACGTTTTTGTTTGTTTTTACTAAGTTTTTAGATACAGAACCAAGTCTGGAGGGGAGTAACGATCGTTGCTTACATGTGCAACGGTCGTTGCATTCGGTTTAAATCGAAACTAAGGTACGTTGAGCTAAACCAGAATCAAGCTGGTTCAAACAGCATCGATCGTTGCTGATGAGCAACGATCGTTGCAGCCACGACCAGGTAAGTTACCTTAAACCTTTTCTTCTCTCTTTCTTCTCCATTTTCTCGCCGCCGCTATAACGAGAGCCAAAACCGAAAAACACCATTTCTTCATCAAATTTCTTGTTTTCAAGTTCTATTTCACTTGTTTTTAACCGACCAATCCATTTCTTTTAGCCATATCTCAAGAAATCAAGGTAATGTTCTTCAATTTTCAAGATTTCGGATTGGGTTTTTAGGGGTTTTAGATTGTTAGATTTTTGAGCCGGATTTGATGAATGCACGTTGAGATGAATATGATTTAGGTTGCTAGATGATATATTGTTGCCGACTGTGTGATTGAGTGCATGATTTGGAACGAATTTTGTTGACTGTTGATTGCGGCCAGAATCGCCTTGCAACGATCGCTGCCTTTGATGCAACGGTCGTTACTCGACGATTCTGGGGAAATGTTCGATTACATGGAATCGCCCTGCAACGATCGCTACCTTAGTGCAACGGTCGTTGCACGACGATTCAACAGAGAGTTGCCGAGACTAATTTGTTCAAATTTTCTGTTTTGCAGATGGCAACCCAGAATCAACCCCGCAAGAAACGAGCACAAGCTGCAAGCGCCTCACGACAATACATTCCGCCACCGGAATGGTTACACAGGGAATCAGATCCTCCACAGCCGTATCATTTGGTTCATGCGCCCATAGGACAGCCATGGCCAAGGCCAGAGAAACTTCTGATCGAGCCTGATCGCATCTGGAGTGGTTCTATTAAGAGGATGCTCGGTTCGGATGACTTCACAGAAAGGCCGGTACACGAGTACTGGGATGAATACGACACTCTGCTGTATAATGGTTGGTGTGGTATGGAGATAGCGCCAACCAAGTTCGCTGATTACTCAACCTGCAAGAGTCTCGGAATGGACAAGAAGGTGATGGAGCTGTGCAGAGGTATTGGTCTGGGGACAATGCCAATGCAGCCTTACGATTTGTACCCAGAGCTTGTGAGGCAGTTGCTTGCCACGTGCAGGGTTGTATACCCAAACCCAGAGAGCAGGAATGCCCAAGGAGGCACCTTCACTTTCATGTGTCTCGGAGCAAGGTATCGAGTGCCCCTTTTCGATATCTGTAGGATCTACGGGTTCAGCACCACGCAGCCACGCACCGATTTATCCCTTCCATGGGAACCACCAGAGGCTCGTGATTTCTGGGAGTACATTGGAGGTGGACGATATCACTCACTCACGGCTTACACCAGTGATTCAGGAGAAAAAGAAAAAGAAAAAAAGGAGAAAAATGATGAAAAAAGCCGCACGAGTCCTTTCATTGGATTCCCTTCGAAGATGTTATCGTCTGCCCCGACATTGGCCATGCCTTAAACATATCCTTCGTGTCTTTTTCACTCGGTAGAAATCCATTTGTTATAATTACATCACAAATTAACTAAATAATTTCTTTTAGTTCCAAATATATTTTCTTCCAACTTGTATAAACTTAAGATCCAAGAATCGAATAGTTGAATCTTTTTAAAACTTTGAAACAATATTCAAAACTTTTGTATGCGTACTATTATGCATCCACCTTATTTTTGCTATAATAAACTTTTTCTTTACTGTTCAACTTAGAGCATATTTTTGAACCCGGATCAAAAGTTTTAAATTTGAGCTATCACTCTCATTAAAAATGGTCATTTCATTGCTTTTTCATATACCCAATAGAAAGGACACAGATTTTACTTATTAATGGAATTTTTTTTTGATGAGATTACGAATAAATTAATGAGTAAAACCCTAAATCCAACTCGTAATTAACCCAAACCAAAATACAAACAAAATTGCAAAGCTCACAAGCCCGAAATGTCAGCAAGCATCATTCAATTACAATTCAATTACAGAAATCATATTGAAAGTTACAAAAAAAACTAATTAAAAAGATATGGTATTTGATTAATTATACCCTACCACAAATTCAAACCTACCTAATTAAAAACTACCCAAATACTCAAAAGGGAAAAAAAGGCAAGATAAGAAAAAGAAGAAGCAAAACATCACACTACACTCTCTATAATATACCTTCAATTATTGTATTTGATTTAAACTAGAAGCTTGAGATTGATCATACCATATGAATACAAAACCCTAATTATAAACTTAACTTATTTTTCGATTTGTTGACCAACTGAGAGAACAAAGAAGAGCTCTACATCTGGAGGAGCAAAGAAAGCGATTTGTCTCTTCCTCAAAGCACAGTTTTGCGCCACCCTTTGTTTCTTCGGCGCCGGCGGACAAGTCAGCATCTCCGGTATTCGTGACTTCTTAGATTTCGGAGTACAGCATCCAGTGGCTGGAATCGGCGACGTTGAAGTAGCGGTTGAAGACGTTGAAGTGGGTGATGACGTTGAAGTGACGTCACTATTGATACTACATGGAGAAGATTGGTTCTTGATTGTTTTTCTTCTTCTTGTAGTTGTTCTTCTTATTGGTTTCTTTCCTTTTGACGCCATTTTCTTAGACCAAATTAAGAGAGAAGAGAAGAGAAGGGAAGAGCGAGAAGAAAAAGTGTGTGATAAGGAGTGTGTATATGTATAAACCTTATTAGTGGAAGTTTTTTACTTTAAAGCTATTAAATTTTGACTGGGAAAAGTTTCTATCAGGTGAGAAGAAAAAGCCAAGAAAGAAAAAGCCAAGAAACTAAAGTTTTAATCAATGCATGTAAGTCACTGTGAAGTGTGAAATGAGTACGCTTTATTTTACTTAAATATTCATAAATATTATAATAAAATAATAGTACTGTTTTAGGATTTTATTGTCTATTTATAGACATTTTATCAAAAAATTGATTGTTTTAAGTTGGCTAAATTAGTGTACGTAGTGGATGCCCTTAGACCATGAACATTGGGGTTCTTAAGGGCATGTCCATCCATGTTACTGGACACAGATTCTTAAAAAAAATAATAATATAATAATACAAAGTGATGATGTGGCTTATTACCCCTCCAAGATGCGGTCCTTAAACAAGCACTTTAGCATACCGATTCTTGACTATTCACGCCTACGTGGCGTGATGTCATTCGTCAGCTTTTTTTTTTTTCGTTTTTTTTTTAACTTTTCAAAAAAAAAAAATAATAAAATAAAATTTAAGAACTCCAAAGGGGGGTTCATTGCTGTGTATGCTCTAAGGGTAGGGGTTCTTAACTATTCACGTGGGTCCCACGTGGGGCCCACGTGAATAGTTAAGAAACTGTCTCTTAAAATCATTATCTAAGGATCGATCCTTACACTGTTCACGCCACGTGGCGCGATGCTATTGGTCAATTTTTTTATTTTTTCCGACAGATTTAAAAAAAAAAACAAAAAACAAAAAAATGAATAGTTAAGAAACCCACGCCGATAACACGGCTGTGGGTGCTCTTATCTCTCAAAATAATATTTTTTTACTTCTCTTTCTTCTTTTAGCTCCGACCTCTCTCTATCCTATAAGTCGATCTATCGTTTTCTCCGTTTCCGGTCGTCGGTGTCGCCGGCGACCGAGTTACTTTTGTTACTTTGTTATATATCTTTCAGTTTTTTGTTTTCTCTGTGTTAATCCTCCCGATTTGCTGTCGGGTTTAGTCTCCTGCATCATGCCGGTTTTGTTCTCCGGATAGATCCGGTTTAGCTCCCCTTTGGTGGGCTATTTTCGACACTACAAGAAAAATCTCTATTCTTAGCACACGAAAAACGCCATCGTATGTATATGATAGCGTTTTTGAAAATGCTATTTCTGCCCCAGCTATAATAGGTCGGCCATATATGATAGCGTTTTTTGTCTGTGCTATAATATTGTTCACTATAATAGCGTTTTTGAAATTGCTATGTCTGCCCCAGCTATAATAGGTCGGTCATATGTGATAGCACTTTGGTCTGTGCTATAATATCTCGCATCTATGATAGCGATAGTTTCTCTTGCTATAGTTAAATTCGAGCCGAGCCGAGCCGTATTATATTATTATTAATATTATTATATATTTTTGTATATATTGGATTTATATATAAAAAATATTCAAATATTTTATTAATAAACCAAAAATGTTTACACAGTATTTTATATATAATCTACACTTGTTACAAAACATGATAAAATCATAACTAATGCAAACAACATCATAAAATCAGAACCAAGGATAAGAAAATCCAACTTCTGTTTGATCACATCGAGACCTTTGCAGATTGGGACGATTCCTCTTTGATGAATAGCAGAAGGCTTCTCAGAACCTATACATGACAGACACCAAAGCACACGTGAGATGAGGTTTAAAAGAGAGAGAGAGAGAGAGAGAGAGAGAGAGAGAGAGAGAGAGAGAGAGAGAGAGAGAGAGAGAGAGAGAGAGAGAGAGAGAGAGAGAGAGAGAGAGAGAGAGAGAGAGAGAGAGAGAGAGAGAGAGAGAGAGAGAGACAAAAATCACCCCTAAAAACAAAGCTTTCTCGGGTTCTTCTATGCTTACCATAAGCGTAAATACACCTGAGCAGATTATCTTGAAGACCCATGGCATCAATGTTGCGTGAACCTCATCATACGAGGTGAAGAACTCGTCTTGTCCCTCAAGACTGTAACCATACAACAAAATTTAGCAACCGAGTAGAACACTCATGTGGAATGAGTAAAACAACAAGAGTGAAAAGCGATGAAAGTATAATAAGAACACTCACACTTCGTTCAACTTCTGGTCGAGAACTGACATACATCAAACTGTGTGCCTTATGGTGCGGTTCCTGCCATGAAGACAAACACATTGAGTTTCTGGATTAAAAAACGGCCTTTAAGGTTTACACAATATCAAAAACACAACCAAAAAAATCAGTGCTTGAAGAGGATCCTATTCTATGGTGAAACAACATAAATTTGAGTCTCCCAAACCAATCCATCACGGTTTCTCTCCTGTTTCGATCCTCCAAGCACATCCACAAACTACAAACACATCAACTATTACACACAAACTTCAGAGAATAATGGGATAATTGCAGAAAACACCCATACACCATCTCAAACAAAATGGATGTGCATTACTTTCAAATATTTCAGATCAGAAACCACCTCTTTATTTGCATAAGAGCCCAGCGAAACGGTATCTGCAAATCTCAGGCGTTGTTCCTTTATTTCCACCTGCAACAAGAGATAAAATACATAAATTACAGACTGGAGAGTTGCAAAGATAGATTGTTAGTAGAAATTCTTCTAGATGTCAAATAAGATAGTTTTGATAATGGGGAACAAAAAGTAAAAACTGTTACACAGACCTTACTACTTGGATGTATTCTATCTGAAGCCATATTCTGTACTCCGCTAGCTTCCACAAACCTCTTATCTGCCACCTCCTTTAACCTTTTCTGCAGATCATCAGGTTGAAGTTTCGAAGAGTGTTGCTGTTTCGCATAAATCACATCTTTCCCTCCCATTTTAATACCAACAATTATATGCGTCCCATAAATATCTATAAACCTGGTAAAATAACATCTGACAAATGTTAGCTACAAAACCCATCCCTCTGAATAATAAAGTCTTGCTACTAAAGGAACAATGCCACTAACAAGTAAGAAGTACATCTCATCAAGTCATCCAAAAACAGCTTCACCCAGATACGAAGAAACTAGGCCTAACCCACAAACCGGATAAATATCTATATAACGGTTGCAATCAAATAAAAAATCTAAATATAGATTCTTTGGCATGTCATTGCCACAGAATCAAACAATTTCACAGAAAAACTGCAGCAAGCAAGCAACTTTCAATCAACTTTATATATGTATATATACAAGCTTGAATAATAAAATACTATGAGGAAAACGTTACATCACCTTGCCAATGCAGCAAGGTCCCATGATGATGGGACAGCCTGCTTTACATGCTCACGGAGTAACATTTGAGATTTGTCCAAAGCAACCGTGTAAAACGAGATAAATATCCCATCAAAAGCAAGGTTTTTAGTATAGGCTGCATATTTCTGCCAACAGCCCGAGAATTCAAACATGGCATTGAAGAGACCTGAAGGGATTTTACCAGCCAAAGATAGTTCTTGGTTGAACTGCTCTGTCATCTAGAAAACCATAAGACAAGGAAATAAAATGTAAATACCTAACCATCCAGAACGCTATGTAGCAAATACTCTCTCTAGAGCATTATTGAGAGGAGTGAAAAGAAACTAGCTAAAGGTTTCAAGATATGACGCTCTTATCTACTCAAAACCTACAACAACACCAACCAATACTTGATGAACCGACAACAAGTCCAGGCTTTTATGTAAGAGTTTAACCCAAGTGTACAAATAAGGAAACTTTTACCTGTTGGAAAGAAAGAACATCAGACCTGAAGCGCATGCGCTCCCCTTTATCACATTTTATAGACTTTGAAACATTAGGGATGGAGATTCCACCAGGTAAAACAATGTCGCAACTGTCATCACCGTCGTTAAGTTCAAAAACACGATAGACCCAAAGTCATGAAATCAAACAGATCTGAAAACCAGGAAAGAGTAGAAGCCCTTACCTCCTACGACGACACATTTTGTGACAGAAAAACGGCGAAGAAATGAAAATCGATGAGATTATTAGGCAAATGGAGAGATAGCAAACGCACTAACATTCATACAGATCCTTGCTTCTCTAAGAGAAATTGATGGCTGTTTGGTTTCAGAGTTCGAAATCAGTCACAGACTCGAAACCAAAATCTGAATCGGAGGGTTTCGCGGCGGACGGTGGTTTTGCCTGGAGCATTAACTGTGACAGCAGAAGAAGTCGCTGTTTAGGAGGGATGGGGAGAGGCGGAGGAAGGTGGTGATGGGGATGTCCTAGAGAGAGGACGAGAGAAAAGGAGATCTGGAACATAATTTTTTTTTTATTTAACATAAGTTAGATTAAAAAAAAAGAGTTAAATAGAATATTCAGTCAAAACTTAAAAAAATTGGGGAAATAAAAGAGGGAAACTTGGCGGTCTACGAAAATTTAGTTGAAGTATTGGCGGATTACGCTATTTTGTTTCCCGCTTACTAGTTAACTATCTTAGCATTATATCAATGCTATTAAAAGTAAAAAGATTCCAAATTTTATCTTCAATAGCAGTTTGGAAAACCGTGCTATTATATTATGCTATCAATATGGATAATTTTTGTAGTGCGATCATCTTACTCATGCTTCCCTTGTCAGCTAATCTAATTTTCTTCGAGTTTGTTCTAGATCATTTAGATTGAGTGGATTCAATATTCATTGGCCTTATCCCCGTACTCGATTTCGCGGCGGCGCATCGGCGACTATAGGTGGATCAAACTGTTGGATCCACCGGCGACGGATCTCCATAGATCTCTTGAATCTCGACGAGCTTGTAAGCAGTTCTTTCTTCTCTTTGCGGATTTCGTTGGCAAATCTTTGGGTAGGATGATGATCGACATCGCACATCGGTGGACTTGCATGGCGTTTCGTCGGCGGAGGTGAGGCGCGAAACTCACCGGCGGTGGTGTGCATGTCGGCGTATCTCGGAAGCTGACGCGTGTCCGTGAGTCGGCTTCTACGTGGAATCTATCCGGCTTTTCGAGTTGATTGGTTCGGTCAATTGGGCCACTCAGCCCATTTAGTTTACTTCCATGTAATTTTCCGAGTGTACTGTTTACTGGCCCATTGGCCCTTTTAATAAAACTTTAAGTCGACAAAAAAAAATCTAAAATAATTGAATTTCTTTTTCCAAGTTTGACTGATCTTTTTTCGTTTAGGACTCCTTGAGTCCGACGAATGGTTAGGAATAATTCTTTTTTTTTTCTCCTCTCAATTGTGAGTTGAGCTTCCCGCCGGTCCTCGAGCAACAATATTTTAGGCAATAAAAATTCTTTGGTCTATGATATTTAGAAAACTTTCATTCCTCTCTCCCGAATTGCCAATCTCTTATCATAAGTATGATTTCTCTCAAGATTTTCTCTGAATATTGTAAGATCGGTGTTAAATCAATGTTTATCGGAATAGACCTTCTTCCCAAGAAAACGCTTATACAACGATTCTGGTTCTCTGATAATGCTTCTCCACCTCATCTCATGTCTGACTCTCTCTTCGCAACCATGAAATCAATGAAGATTGACGATGATGAGCCGATCAACCTCCCGAGTGACCCCCGCTTCAGAGTTTTTGAACATAACTCTCTCAACCTCTTGGGTCGCCTTCTGAATCCTGACTGCCAGTCTATATCCAGGATGATCGAGGATATGCCACGCCACTGGAAAGTGTATGAACGAGTCAGGGGAATAGCTCTATCGGAGGAAAAGTTTTAATTTATATCCGAACATGAAGAAGACCTGCATACAGTTTTAAAGGAGAGATTGTGCTTTTTCAATCACTAGACTATGGTTTTGGAGAGATGGACTGCATCGCCTCCAAATGATTTCCTGACCAAGTTTGAAGTTTGGGTTCGTATACGGATCATCCCTTATGTGTATTACACAATCGAAACTATGAACGTTAGCAAAAGCTGCTGGAAAGGTCATCGAAGTGGTGTATGATCAGAAAGCCTCTCACAAGACCGACTATATCAAGGCAAAAATACTCTTTGATATTGCGAAACCGGCCAAGGATGAAAAAATCATAAATCTCCCATATGGCGAAGTGGTTGTTATCTCCTATGAGTTTGAGAAAATTAGGAAGAAATGCTTTAACTGTTTCCGTATGACCCACGAGAAGAACCAATGGCTCTTCCTGAAATCTAATAATACAGGGCGTAAACAGATTTCTGAAGAGCTGAAAAATGTAGAAGGAAAGAGGCAGGAGACTACAGCTGGTAATCTTAACCTCTTACCCATTTCTGATGGACCGCATGGGTTTCCTCCCATGTTCCCTGAGGTATCTAGGGAGGAGCAATATAATATCTTAATGAGACTGAAAGGCTAGCCAGAATAAGAAGAGTGGAGCTTTCAATTGAGGAAAAAAAGCTGCAAGACAGTCTGACTATGCCACATTTCTCTTTCAACCTCAACAAAGAAAAAGGATACGTCTATGAGTACGAAAAATTAAGTGATAAGCTGATTTGTATCGACACTGTAAGTACATCAAGACTGGTCTCAGAACCAGTGCATACCGGATCAACCGTAAACAAGAGTACACATCGGACCAGAGCTCTTCATCTCCCTTGAAAGCTAAAAGTAGTACGGTTTTCAGCTTGGATGCTTTTAATAGTCCCTCTGTTTCCGGTACTAAAGGCTCTCAAAATATACCTCGAAACAGACCTCCGGCTTGGAAACAAAAGCTCATAAATGTTAACATGTCGTCCCTGTCTGGGATCGAACCGTGAACAACAACAAGAGACTGGTACAAGCAAAAGAAAGGCGGAAATTCAGTCAATGACACTAGCAAGAAAACCAACACCAACAAACAAACTAAGGTGGCTTACGATGTGAAGCCGCTGCCACCCCAATGAGTGTACTGAGCTGGAACTGTCAAGGTGCGGGAACATTGAGAAAGTTCGTCATCTTCGGAACTACGGAGAAAGTACTTTCCGGATTTTCTTTTCCTCATGGATGCAAAACAAAGGTTTGGTTGCATTGATAATTTAGAACATATTTTGGGTTACAATGAAGTTTTTACTGTTGAACCAATGGGTTTGAGTGGTGGTTTGGCGGTAATGTGGAAGAAGAGCTTTAAGGTTGAGGTTATTTCTTCTTGTAACAGAGTTATCGATCTTAAAATAGCAACGGGATCTTTGTCTTTCTTCTTATCTTGTGTGTATGGTGACCCAGTAAGGGAAAGAAGGAAGCTGGTTTGGAACAAATTATCTTACATTGGTCTGGTCAGAGACGAACTATGGGTACTGGCTGGCGACTTTAATGAGCTCATGAACAACGAGGAAAAGCTCGGTGGAACAGTCAGACATGAGTCCACTTTCTGGGACTTCAGACATTTCGCTAAAAATTGCAAGCTCAAAGAAATCATAAGCGTTGGAAAATTTTACTCTTGGGATGTATGGCGTGATTGAATATGTATCCAGTGCAGGTTGGACCATATATTTGGTAACATATAACGGTTCAACCTCTTCCTGAGATCGTAGATGGCGTATTTGTATATGAGAGCCTCAAATCATCGGTCAATTATCGTGATTTTTGCGCTGGAGGAAGAATTACTGAACAGGGGAAGGTTTTTCTTTGATAAAGGATGATCGTGAAGGAAGGGATGGAAGATGTGGTAAGAAAATGATTGAGTGACGACACACTCAGCAGAAATGTGTGTTCGTTGGACATAATCATCAATTGTCATAAGGCTCTGGTAAAGTAGAAGAAAGTTTATGGGCTTAGTTCACAGTCGATAATTCAGGCCCTACAAAGAAGTCTGGAGATGGAAATCTCCAAAGTATGTCCGAGCTATGGTAGCATGAAAAGGTCGAAGCTCGAGCTTGCTGAAGCACTCAAAGAAGAGGATCTACATCGGCGACAGAGGAGTAGGAAATTATGGTTAAAATCAGGAGACAAAAACACTAAATATTTTCACAACAGTGTACGAGGAAGAAATGCTCTAAACCGTGTTCTGATGCTAATGGACGAAGAGGAGAAGAAAATTTCTCGTAGGGAGAAAAATGCCATATTATTGTGGAGTATTTCTGGGACCTGTTCTTGATCTAAAATCCTTTTGATCTGGAGACTTTGTTTGAAGGATTCCCTGAACCTGTATCTGCGGATATGAACAACATGCTGACCCAACCGATTTCGGAAGAGGAAATTAAAAAGGCAGCATTGGTGGTTAAGAAAAACAACGCCCCTGGTGAAGATGGATTATCTGGCATCTTCTACCAATGGTTTTGGCACGTTGTTGGACCTACTGTTATTACAGAAGTGCAAGGTTTCTTTAAGTTGGCTATCATCCCTGTTGGTTGAAATCACAATCAGCTATGTCTGATACCGAAGATAGTTAAGCCGACATACATGAAAGACATAAGACATATCAGTTTATGCTATGTCCATTATAAGATTATATCGAAAATACTCTGCGACAAACTCAAATTGATCCTCCCTTCGATAGTTTCTGACACTCATGGTGCCTTTGTGGTTGGACGCTGAATAACATTATTATTGCTCATGAAATGGTTCACGGCTTAGAACAAACGGTTTGGCTACAGAAGAATATATGGTGGTTAAAACAGATATGTCCAAAGCCTACGACCGATTTGAATGGTGGTTTTTGGAAACACTAATGGAGCAAATGGGTTTTGATAGAAAATGGATTTTTTGGATAATGGCGTGTGTCTCCTCAGTCTCTTATTTTGTCATGTTGAATGGTAGATCGCATGGTTTCATTAAACATTAGAGAGGCATCCGGCAAGCCGTCCCCTTGTCCCCCTTTATCTTTATTCTTGTGGCTGAATCTCTAGTCAACTCTTTGAACATTTCGAAAGCTGCTGGTAAGCTCCATGGTATCCGGCTAGCAAGGAATGGACCAAGCGTTCATCACCTATTGTTTGCTGATGATAGCCTACTGATGTGCCGCACCTTGGTTTAAGAAAGCAATGAACTGATCCGCATTCTCTCACAATATGGTAGTGCGTCTGGTCATATGATTAATCAACAGAAGTCATCTATTATTTTTGGAGCCAAAGTATCTGTGCAGACAAAACAAGAGAACATGGGTGCTTTAGGTATTGATTCAGAGGATGGGGAAGGAAAATACTTAGGACTTCCTGAGAGATTTAGCGGTTCGAAGGGAAACTCATGGATGTCATTCAAGAAAAGCTCCAAGGAAGGCTTAATGGCTGGTTTGCAAAAGCCCTCTCCCAAGGTGGTAAGGAGATACTACTGAAATCGATAGCGTTGGCTCTTCTGGTTTACGTGATGCCCTACTTTCGATTGCCCAAAGACCTTTATTCTAAATTAACGAGCGTGATGACTGAATTCTGGTGGAGCAGTGAAAACAATCGTCGTAAAATCCCATGGATAACCTGGCAAAACTGTGTAAAAAAAGAAGAAGAAGGAGGCTTGGGATTTCATGATATCGAGAGAAGCAACCAATCTCTTCTTGGTAAACAGACGTGGCGTATAATGTCTTCCCCTGAATTGCTCTTAAGTTGGGTACTTAAAAGCATATATTCAATAAATCAACCCTTTTAGACTGTGGAATTGGATCTCGTCTGTCTAATGCGTGGCAGAGTATTATCCATGGCATGGATCTACTAAAACAAGGCCTGATAACAATGATTGGTAATGGGAAGGCATCAAACATTTGGTAATCAAATTGGATATCAGACCCTCTGCCCCGTCCTCCGAGGTACCACCCTACAACCCGTATTAACTTATCCCTTAAGGTCTTTGATTTCATCATCGAGAACAAGAACCTATGAGATCTGCCAATGCTCATCAGAACCTTTGAGGAAGAAGACACTCGCCGTATCTATGCCCTAAGTGTTCACCCTTCACTTCCTGATTATCTGAAATGGAGCCTTACAATGGATGGTGAATACACTGCACATAGTAGTTATCGCCTCCTGGACATGATTCGTGAAAATGGTGATCCACAGGCTAGCAAACTAAGTCCTCTGGAACGATAGTTATGGAAGAATCTTTGGCATTCTCAGACCTCTCTTAATATCAAACATTTTATGTGGAGCGCAATATCATGAGCTTTAACGGTCAAGGATCGACTATGAACCAGAGGTATTACTTCAGACTTACAGTGCCTTGCGTGTGGGAATGGGTTGGAAACAATCAACCATGTGCTCTTCACATGTCCCCTTGCGAGTGAGGTATGGATCCTATTTAAATTCCTGCTGCCTCCGGCTGGTTTCTCTCATAACTCAGTATTTCTTAACTTGCATCACTTACTCAAGTCGAATAAAAGCACAAAAATAGATGTGAAGATCAGTCGAATTTTTCCTTGGATCCTCTGGAAAATCTGGAAATCTAGAAATAGTTTATGTTTTGAACAGAATCAGCAAACTGCTCGCTCCATCGTTGACAAAGCTAAAGAAGATGCAGAGATATGGTTTCATGTGAACAATACTCCAAATGACCATGTGAATGACAATGAGACGAGCCTCCAAGAAGTTACATCATGGTCTCCGCCCCTGGCTGGTGTTTTAAAATGTAACATTGGCTGCTCTTGGGTCCATCCCCTTGCTAACAGTGGTGCAGCATGGATTTTGAAAGACTCTAATGGGATTGTTGAGCTTCACAGCCGCAAATATTTCTCTCGTGTTCACTTGCCACTCTGCTCAGCATCCACTGGGTTGTGGAATGCATGATACATTTACGGAAAACTCGGATTATCTTTGAGACTTCATCCCCTGAGGTAAGAGACGCTCTCCTGAACCCCGAAAGGTACTTCACCTACAAAGAAGAAATCGACAAAGTTTTCCATCTCCTCCATCAATTGGATTCATGGAGCTTAAGTCATACATCCGATAATTGGAATTCACCAGCCTCCCTGATGGCATTTAGCGTGAATAAATATCACAAGTATCAATCCTATATCGCTCGTCAAGGTCCCCTTTGGCTACGTCATATCACTGACAATGAAGCCCATCCTTCCTGAGCGAATCTTGTTATCGCTTCCTTTATCAAAAGCCTTCATGGCTGTCCTCTTGGACCTTCATTTGTTGTTGTGAGCGGGATACCTTACTGCTTTTTCCCTAGCTTTTGGTCTTTTTCTGGTTTTTTCTTTTCATATTTCTCTGTTTTTTTTTACTCGGCTCTGTACAAGAGTTCCCTTGTGTACTACGGTCCCAGACCAACAAATAATAATTTGAATGTTTTCAGAGTTTAAAAAAAAAACTAGTATATGTACTGATGGAAAAATACATTTTTCAATCAATTTGAAAAAGTAAGAAAAATGTAATAAAAATATTATAAGATTTATTATTACTCATATCATATCTTCTGCTCATACTGGGTTTGGTCGGGTTTGTGGTCGCTCTTCTTTCGTGTTGGAGAGTTTGTTTCTCGTGCCTTTTTGTCATCAACAAGTTCTGTGGGATCATTGTCGAGTTTCGATGTGGTCAATGGTTCAGTTTGGTTGTTTGAATCCGTAGCTCTTCCATTTACCACCTTGACTTTTTTGTCATGCTTTGTTGTCTTAGAGTCTTCTTAGATGCCCGTACATGGGTTTATGTCGATGGAAGGAGTGTATTCCTTATCGTCTTTAGTTCTCGGTATCTCTTTCGGGTTTAACTACCGGTGTATTCGGTTCAGTTGTAATCCTCAGTTTATGATTAATATAAAATCCTTCAAATAAAAAAAAAAAAATTTTACTCATATCTTAGGAGCGAATAATACCAATATGGATAAACTGATACTGAATATTCAATCTCAATTGTCTTATTTTATGTATGTTAATTATGATCTGTCGATGTACAGATAAATTATTTTAGGTTTTCGCTATATTGTTGACAAAACATACTTACATTTTAACCATCATGTAATTTTACATGTTTTTATCGCTTTATAGTAAATTATGCTGTCTATGATAACGCAAATAACAAGATTTCGGTGCATAATAAGAAAATGTTGACCGTTACAAAAAAAAAAGTATACTAGTATATTTCTAGATCATATGAATGGGTATTGTTGAGAAGTACCTAATTGTGATGTTTAAAATTATAGGCATTACTAGATTTTGACCCGCGCTAAATAAGCGCGGGTTTATATTTTATTTTTAAAATATATATTTTTATTTTAAATTTATATTTTATAAATTAAGTTCGTTAGCTATTCCATCTAATCTATATTAAGTTAAAATAATGTGATATGGTGTTTAATGTGAAAAGAAATTTAATAAATTTTATTTTTGTTTTGATATGTGATTTAAATTTAGACATGTTTGAAATTGGCTAATCTATTTTTTCAACATATATTATAATGATATGTAATTTAAAATTTTGTTTGAACAACCCGTTAAAACTTCATTCAAACATAAAACATCTTGACGCATCATATATTTGAATAATATAAATATTAAATAATATAAATATTGAATAATTTTAATATTTTATTAAATTAAAAATATTCCAATTGAAATTAGTTTAACACATGCAAAGTTCATTTTTATAAATCGAAATTGGTTAATTTATTTTTCAACTTGTTCTTATAATAATTTAAATATTTTTCAGTTTGAATGAATAACCCGCTAAAAGTACAATCATAAAAATGATAATGTTCTTATGAAACAAATAAATTTAAACAATTTCATAAGAGTGTTAGAATATAAAAATAAATATTTATATTTGAAACAAAAAATAAAGAAGACATTAAAATATATTATAAATATATTTTGAATATAATCATAATTAAAAAATATTAGCTTATATATACAAAAGTAGTTGATGTTTAAATTAATTAGTTATATTTATCAATTGATTTAATAGTTTTATGTTTATATATATATATATGTTTATATTTATTTTAGTTAATTAAGAAAGTAGATCTCATTATATTTAGTTTGTTTGGATACATGTTTAGTAATTGTCTTGTTTGAAAACATGAATAGTAGATAAATGTTATATTCCTTAATTACCCTTAATGAATATTAGAAACATTTTTAATTTTTCAATGGTATTTTTTGTAAATAACACATCAACTAAAAGTTAGACTAAAAAACACTCTAATTTTTTAATAGTATTGATTTCGTTGGCTGCCCCATAATAAGGTAAAAGAATCAAACAAATAGAATCAATGTGGATATATCGAAAAAGAAAACCCTTTTCCCGAAAAAAGGATATCATGGTACCAAAGAAATTATTTAATTGTATTTTTGTTTCCAAATGCATGTTTAAGTTCCCAGTTAAAGACACCTAAGATTATTCATATTTTATTTGCAATCAAATTTATTATTTTTACATTTTTGCTAAATAAAAAATTGTTGTAAGTACATATACATTTTAAATCTTTTTAGATATTTTAATTTAAAAATTAATCTTCTGTATTAATAGAAGTTTGGATTCGAAATGCAAAAAATTAACTTTCTTGTGCTACAATTAGACTACTACACATTTAGTAATACATATACATATGAAGCGCATGTGAAAACATTAACTCAATGTAATTATTTCCAAACAAACGTTAATTCAATGCAACTGTACCAAACAAAACATATACATATATATTGATTCTATCACATGCATATCCGTTTACAATAACACTAAACATTAAAACAGAAATGTACTACTATTATTTAACTAAAAACAAGACAAGAGTCTCAGGCTTGATGTTTATATATTTTTGTCATATATTTTTTTTTTGAACTGAAAGTACTCATTCAATTAAACTTAAAAACAGGGTTCATCCCTTACAACATCACTCTCCCTCCATAAGTGGAGAGCCATTTTAGCAAGACCATCTGCTTCATTGTTTTCTTTCCTAGGAATGTAATAGAAATACACAGCTTTGAAGTCTCTCTTAATCATCTCTATATCGCTTAGAACTCCATAGATCTCCAAAGGGTATTCCTTCTTGGATAAGGCGCGTATTAAGTTAAGAGAATCCGAAGATACCATCACCTTGTTCCGATTAATCGCCCGAATGTGCTTCAAAACCTCCAAGCAAGCCAATTTTTGTCATATAAAACACTATATTTTTGGAGGTATTAGGTGGTACATATAATTTAGCTTATTTATCTATTTAGCCTTGAGATTTAACATTTTCTAATGAAATAAGCAAAGCGGATTGCAGAGCATATGCAAACAATTGAATCATATGTAATATTAAAAACAATTCACGTGGGATGACATTTAAATTCAATGTATTTTATATATGCATGGGGTTTCTACACTCCAACTAACACTATTCTTTTCATCTATTTTAACCAACTAATCTTTTGGGTTTAGTTGAGATTCTCTCAGAAATTTTTAATAAAAACTGTACATACGTAAAAAAGATTATAACTAAAATAGCAGTTTCAGTTAAAAAGTTATAATTTTTCGTCTAGATTTTTTTATTAAAAAGAATAGAATCCCAAGGCTCAAAACCAATTATAAAAATAAATTGGCAATGAAAAAAATGAACGCATTAAAATATAAACAAAGTCAAAAGTTTGGGGAAAAAATATAAACAAAGTCTGAAGAAAAATGGAAAATCGATATTCTACTGTTTTGAGAAAAACTAAATCGGTAAAAGCACTCATTTGGAAATAAATAGTTTATCTGTTAAGATATTGATATCTCGTTTCTTTTCAAGTTTTGTCTATATTTTAGTGTGTTTTTTGAACATTACTATATTTTAGTGTTTTGGATTTCAATATTGTTTTGATGGCTGATGTTATAGGTGGGTTTAGCACCCCACCCACTTAGAAGGCCCATGATTTATTCTCTATACAAGGGTCGGCCCAACAGAAACAAAATGGCCCAACAACAACAGGGGCCCAAACATGCGCGTTCGAGCCGAGCCCATCACCATCGGCTCGGCTCGGCTTAGCCGAACGATAGCAAGTCGGCTCGGCTACGCTAACAGCCAAAGGAACGTACGGCTCAGCCCATCTCGTCACCAAGTACGGCCCAACCCGCACGAGCTCGACAACCGGTCAACGGCCTGTAGAAAGTACGACCGTATTTAACTATAAATAGGAGTCGTCACTGTACATTAATGTAACTTTTTGGGATCTGTGTACTTCTTACTACTTTCTCTCTCTAGAGTCAATTTCCCGAACTGTAAACCGAGCACGTCTTTCGGCCTGCTTGGGAATCTGAATACAGAACACACTCGTTACCGAGCACATCACTTTCTTCAAACAATCCCGAACGTAATCCTCCAATTGCTCGTCCCGAACACACTTTCACTCTCGTTCATCTCTGAATCTAGTCGGTTCTCTCTTGAGAATAACTTAACCCCCTCGGACCGAGCACGTCAACCCTCGAGCAAGACGCGCTCTCAGATCTTTGTGACCAGCTCGGTTATCACAATTGGCGCCGTCTGTGGGGCGTAGTTTTTTCTTCACTAACGGACAGGTTCAGCGATGACAGGAGCACCACCGAACAAAGATTACGTCCACATCGAAGATATAACGGGCTCAGAAACAGCTTCGAGAGCAAGGGGGCAGCCCCAACACGTTTCTCAGGTTGCAGATCCAATCATCCAGCCGGCCGGCGCCGAGCATCAACCTCAAAACACCGAACGACCTCAACAGGTCGCAGAAGCTCAGACAAACGAGCAGGACATGTCCGCCTTACTCAAAACTCTCATGACTCAAGTAACCGAACTCTCCCAGGGAAGCAACGCGCGCTTCGACCAGCTCGCCATGGCACACGCAATATGCCAGGGGCAAATCAACGATTTACGGATGGCAAGCCAGCAAGGATCCGTTCCGCGGACTCATCTCCACCGAGCGTTATTCGAAGAAACGCCGCCTCCAAATCCGAGAAACCGAGCGGTATCGCAGCAGACCGAGGACGAACAACCTCCCAGTACGGATATCCCGGGTAGCTCAGCGCTCGGCGCGAACAGAGATAGCGAAATTGAAGACTTGAAGCTGATGTTGAAAAATATGACGTCCAAAGTCCACCAAGCAATCAGCTTGGAACTAGAGATCGACCGCGTACTGGAGGAAACCCAGAACACACCCTTCACTCGTCGCCTCATGGATATCCAGCTCGAGCATCCTGTCTCTGCGGTCAAAATCAAGATGATGACCTACGATGGCAAGTCCGACCCAAGACAATTTCTGACGGCATTTCGCATCGCGATGGGACGAACAAAGTTCAGCATCGGAGAACGTGACGCAGGCTACTGCCAACTGTTCGTCGAGCATCTGACCGGCTCGGGTTTGGATTGGTTTTCTCGTTTAGAACCAAACTCGATCGATGGATACAACGACTTGACGCACGCTTTTCTCAAACACTACTCCATGTATATTCAGGAGGAAGTATCAAATGCCGACCTGTGGGCCATCTCCCAAGGACCGAAGGAAAGCCTCCGATCTTACATCACCCGCTTCAAAAGTATTCTGGCCAAAATCTCGATCACCGATAGCGAAGGTCTGCCCGCGCTCCGAAACGGCCTCTGGTACGAATCGAGTTTCCGAGAGGAACTAAAGAAAAACATACCAAGATCACTGGAAGACGCTCTCCACCGAGCATCGATCTTTATCGACCTCGAGGAAGAAAAGGAAACCCTAGCCAAGAGGTTTGGACCCAAAAGTTCGACTTCAAAGGACAAAGCCGAGAAGGGCGCCGAGCAATACAAACCTCGGCAACACTACGATCAGGATTACAAGAAGGTCAAGGAAGAAGAAACCGCGAGAAAGGGGAAATCGTCGTATTACGTCAGCGACCAGTTACAGGACCACCAACAGGACGAGGAACGCTCCCACCACGATCATCGACAAAATCATCCCGACCGTTCCCAAAATCATCAGCAGGATCGACCCACCCAAGGCTACCAAGGTCAAAATCAAGGCAAGCCATGGAATAAATTCGTCCGAGGGGCCGACAAAAGCAAGCTATTTTGTGAGTATCACCAGCGAGCAGGTCACAGCACCGAAGAATGCAGAAATCTTCAAGCCCTCCTCTACGCTGACTACCAAAAAGACGGGAAGAAATTAGTACTAGACCGCAACAAATCTCACCCGAAGCAAATCAAACAGGTGACACAACCAAAGAACGAAGCCGAGCGCTTCAGGATCGTCCAAGAGGAACAAAGGAAACAGGTTGCTTTTGACGAGGAAATCGAGCAAATCAACGCAAATACGGCAGCTGCGGATAAAAGAGCTCGTGACGAAGAAGACGAAGAGGGAGCACGTCCACCAAGAAGACGTATAAACATGATTATGGGAGGACTACCTATGGTAAACGACTCAGTGCGATCGATCAAGGAGTACGAGCGACGGGCAATAGCGGCCCAACATTACCGACGAAATGCCACTGACGAGCTCAAAGTCGGCGATGAAATAAGTTTCTCCAAGCGAGACGCCGAAGGAGTGGACCGACCGCACAATGATCCACTCGTCGTCGCCATGCGAATCGGCGACTGCGAAGTCGAGAAGATTATGATCGACACCGGCAGCTCGGTAGACCTAATCTTCAGAGAGACGTTACAACGGATGGAACTCAGCGATTATCGTATCAAGCCATCGGTAAGACCACTAACCGGCTTCTCGGGCGATTCAATCAACACAATTGGAACAATCAAACTCCCCGTCTATGACGGCCGAATCACCAAACTGATCAAGTTCGTGGTCGTCGACCGACCGGCTATTTACAATGTCATCCTCGGCACCCCTTGGATCCACGAAATGAGGGCAGTCCCGTCCACCTATCATCAATGCGTAAAATTTCCGACCACATTCGGCGTATTTACATTACGAGGAGATCAGAAGATATCCCGAGCGTGCTTCCGTATCAAACACAAAATGCGTAGCAAATCACAGGCATATCTAGTCGCAGAGCCTCGAATCGAGCTGCCACCGCCCGATCGGCAGCAGAAAGATGTGGTAGTACAAGTCAACATCGACATAAAGGATCCCGAGCGATGCGTCGGGATAGGGGCCGAACTCCGCGACGACTTGCGAGACAAGCTTGTAGAATTTCTCAAAGAAAATGCCACAACCTTCGTCTGGACCACCAGTGATATGACCGGAGTTGACCCGACCATCGCGTGCCACGAACTGCATGTTAATCCGATCTTCAAACCAATCAAGCAAAAAAGAAGGAAGCTCGGTCCCGAGCGCGGCAAAGCTGTCAACGATGAAGTAGAGCGGCTTTCAAAGGCAGGCTTGATCACCGAGGTGAAGTACCCTGACTGGTTGGCAAATCCAGTTGTGGTAAAGAAGAAGAACGGTAAGTGGAGAGTGTGCGTAGACTTTACCGACCTCAACAAAGCGTGTCCCAAGTATAGTTTCCCGCTGCCACACATCGACCGGCTCGTAGAAGCAACCACCGGTCACGAGTTGCTGTCGTTCATGGACGCCTTTGCAGAATATAACCAGATAATGATGCACACTGACGATCGAGAAAAGACTTCCTTTATCACCGACCGCGGCACATATTGCTACAAGGTTATGACTTTCGGCCTCAAGAACGCAGGAGCGACATACCAACACCTCGTGAACCGCATGTTTGCTGACCAGCTTGGCAACACAATGGAAGTTTATATTGACGATATGCTCGTCAAGTCCACCTTGGCGGACGACCATATCAATCACCTCACAACATGTTTTGCGAGTTTAAACAAGTACGGAATGAAACTGAATCCGACAAAGTGCACATTCGCGGTCACATCAGGAGAATTCCTCGGCTACATGGTCACAAGAAGAGGAATATAAGAAAATCCGAAGAAAATAACAGCGATCGCCGAGCTTCCATCTCCCAAGAACACCAGAGAAATCCAACGTTTAACGGGACGTGTCGCGGCCTTGAATAGATTCATCTCGCGATCGACGGACATATGTCTCCCCTTCTACAATCTTCTCCGAGGGAATAAGAAATTCGAATGGGACGCTAAGTGCGAGGACGCGTTTCAACAGCTAAAAACCTACCTCTCCACCCCACCAATTCTGGCCAAAACCGAGGAGGGAGAAAAGTTGTACTTATACATCTCGGTATCATACTCGGCAGTTAGCAGTGCACTCGTCCGCGATGACCGAGGCGACCAAAGACCGATCTTCTACACAAGCAAGATCTTCGACGACGCAGAAACACGCTACAACAAACTCGAGAAACTCGCGTTGGCAGTCGTCGTCTCAGCTCGGAAGCTCCGCCCTTATTTTCAGTCACACTCAGTGATCGTGCTCACGAACCAACCAATCAGAACGATATTACATAGCCCGAGCCAATCAGGAAGAATCGCTAAATGGGCCGTCGAGCTAAGCGAATACGACATTGAGTACAAACCCAGAACCAGTGCCAAATCCCAGGTTCTAGCAGATTTCCTAGTCGAGTTGCCACCCGAGCTCACCATAGCCGAAGGACAAAGCCCAAAGGAGAAATGGATTCTGTTCGTGGACGGTTCTTCATCAAGAAACGGCTCGGGAGTAGGAGTCAAGTTGACATCCCCGACCGGCGAATTAATCGAACAGTCCTTCCGCCTAGGATTTCCAGCCTCAAACAACGAAGCCGAATACGAAGCACTGCTCGTGGGACTACGATTAGCCGAAGTGGTAGGGGCAAAGCAGGTAGACGTGTTCGCCGACTCCCAGCTCGTGGTGAACCAATTCAACGGAGAATACGAAGCAAAAAACGAACGCATGGACGCATACCTGAAGCTCGTCCAAGAAATCGTCGCAAGAATCGGATCGGTCACGCTAACAAAAATACCTAGAAGCGACAACTCTTCTGCAGACGCACTAGCCGCTCTAGCTTCGACCTCAGACCCCGACCTTCGTCGGATCATTCCAGTCAAATGCATAGCCCGACCAAGCATAACACCAGACGAAGACGTACTGCTCATTACCGAGGAAGAAGAGGGACTGGACGATGCCCATAAAAGCAACGAGGAAGTCATTAAATACGCCGACGCCGAGCATACCGACATTATCGACTGGAGAGACGAGATCAAAGATTATATACTGACCGGGAAGGTTCCCGAGGATCGTTGGGCAGCTCGCCGGTTGAAAGCCCGCTGCGCGCAATACGTAATGATGAAGGACGAGCTATTTCGATGGAGTGCGTCCAAGGCCCTCTTACGCTGCATCAACGGGGAAGAGATCCAATGGGTCACCGAGCAAACACACGAAGGAGCTGGCGGAAATCACACAAGCGGCCGAGCATTAGCCGCAAAGATAAAGCGACACGGCCACTTCTGGCCGACCATGATCGCCGACTGCGAAAGCTATGTGGCCCGATGCGAGAAATGTCAAAGACACGCACCGAGCATACACCAGCCAGCTGAGCTCCTCACCACCGCAGCCACGCCCTACCCATTCATGCGATGGGCGATGGACATCATCGGACCCCTCCCGGCCTCGCATCAAAAGAAGGTCATCCTGATAATGACCGATTACTTTACCAAGTGGGTCGAAGCCGAATCCTACTCGGAGATAAAAAACCTCGACGTTCAAAAGTTCGTTTGGAAATACATAATCTGTCGCCACGATGTCCCCTACGAGATCGTAACCGACAATGGATCCCAGTTTATCTCCAATCTATTCGAAGGATTTTGCGCGAGGTGGAAAATTCGCTTAAGTAAATCCACCCCGAGATACCCGCAAGGAAACGGACAAGCTGAGGCGACCAACAAAACGATCCTCGACGGGCTAAAGAAACGAATGGAGAGCAAAAAAGGCCTCTGGGCTGACGAGCTCGACGGCGTCCTCTGGTCCCATCGAACAACACCGAAAACATCAACCGGCCAGACTCCTTTCTCCCTCTCTCACGGAATGGAGGCAATGTCCCCCGCCGAGATGTGCGTCCCGACAATACGTCTGAGTATCGCGCCCGAGCACGAAGAGCTTAACAACAACATGATCATCGATTGCCTTGATCAAGCAGAAGAATTACGAGACCGAGCACTTCTACGTCTCCAAAACTATCAACAGCAGATCACCCGACACTACAACAAAAAGGTTAAAGGTCGACGTTTCATAGAAGGCGACCTCGTCCTCAGGAAAATGTTTGAAAATACGCGGGAGTACCGAGCAGGGAAACTCGGCGCAAACTGGGTAGGCCCGTACATCGTCTTGAAGATGGTAAAACCCGGCGTCTACGAGCTCGTGACGATGAAGGGAGAAGCCATTCCACGCTCGTGGAACGCGAACAAGCTCAAGAGGTACTACCACTAAGCCGAGCATCGCGCCAAAAAAAAAACGAGCATCTCTCGCTCACGGAAAAGCCGAGCATCGCGCTCAAAAAAAAAAAAACGAGCATCTCGCTCCAAACCGAGCTCGCTATACACGAGTTCGAGTAATATGTAAAGTGAACTACGATCGGCTTGATCCCCTTTCGGGGTATGTAGGCAACCTCTCACGAGGCTCATCTATATCAATAATAAAATTTTATTAAGTCTTTTGTTTCAAATCACCCGAACAAATCGACATTCTGGCCAAATGCTCAATACATTATAAGCCGGACCAAGCTCCCGCACAAGGCTGATCGACAGTAAATAAGCCGAACACAGTTTTCGCGCAATGTCCCGATCAGACCTTAGGGGTAAGCCGAGCACTCACTCGCACTCGACCTGTGGTACCACGAGCATAGTCTCGAACCCCACAATCAAGTAAGCCGGACCCAGTTCCCGCACAAGGCTGATCGACAGTAAATAAGCCGAACATAGCTTTCGCATAATGTCCCGATTAGACCTCAGGGGTAAGCCGAGCATTTACTCACACCCGACCTGTGGTAAGACTGTCCCGGTCCATCCTACGGAATAAGCCGAGCATTCTTCTCACTTCCCATTAAGCCAGCTAAGGCCGAGCATACCGTTCAACGAAATCAAAAATGCATCGATTATACCAAGTACGCGGAATGAAAAAACCAAGTACGAACAGGTCACAAACGGAATCCAATTTATATTACTCGGAAGAAAACATGGAAGGACAAAATACATTCGATTATATAAGAAACCCGAACTAGTGCTAACATGCCCGAAAGTGGGATCCCGATTACAGCAAAAAAAAAGAAGAGAAGGAAAAAGCTAAAAAGCCCCGAGTTGACCAAAGAGAAAGTATCAATCTCGATCTTCATCCCCGACCAAGCCAGCAGCCCGAAGAGCGTCCACCTCCGCCGCTGAGTTTTCCTCGATTCGATTCGGACTATTAGGAGGAGTCATGATGAAGTCACCACCAGTCAAATCCGTATACCGGATCTCGACCAGTTCCTGCTTGAGACGAGCAAAGTCGGATTCAGCCCTAGCTATCCTCTCAGCATGAATAGCAAAACCTTCCTCAACAAGAGCCTTCAACATGGCAACAACAGCGGCAGCCTGATTCATGGTTATCTGTTTCTTCCTCCCGAGCTCTTTCTCTTCGTTGGCCTTCTTGATCTTCGAAAGATGAGCATGCGCTCTGTTCGAAATACGTTCTCTCTCCTTCGAACTAGAAGCTCGGAAATAAGCACGTTCCGATTCCAACTTGCCCTTGAGATCAGATACTCGAAGAGACAACTCATCAGCCTCGGCCTGAGCGTTGGAGCAATCAGTCAAACACTGTTTGTTCTCAGTGTCCAGACGAGCGTTCTCAGTAGAAAAATCCGCAACGCGCTTCTCCAAAGCAGACACCTTCTCCTCCTCGACCTTGAGGGAGATACGGAGAGCCTCGGCAGCAGCTGCCATCTATCGGCATCCTTCGAGCTCAGCAATGATCCTCTCGGCCTTGCCGAGATCCCTCTTCAGACCGCTAACCTTCCTCTCAAGGTCAACCCGATCCCTCTCGTACTCATCGAAAAGCAGATTATAATGAGCAAGCCCCTGAAGAAAACAAGGATAACCGGATCAGAGCCAAATAATTATGAAGGAGAAATAAGAAAAAGCTTACCCGAGCAAAACTCTTCGCCGCCGCCTTCTTGTTCTCCGCGAAAGGCGTACGGTCAACCGGAAGAAGCTCCCTTGGAGGACTATCCCTCAGCATGCGAAACAAGTCTGCACAAGCTTCCCCATCGCGAATAATCGGTTTGGAGCCTTCGTAGCTGAAAGCAAAGCCGAAGTCGGTGACCACATCCTCACTCTGATCTCCAGGAAAGCGGTTTCCATCTTCATCGCCTTCCCGACCGGCATCAGCACCATCGTCCTCTAAAGGATCAAGTTGAGGATCCACGTTCTCGGGACAGACCACCAATTCACCTCCACCTATAACAGGGTGCTCGGGAGCTTCGACCAAGAGCTCATCCGTTCGATCCCCAGCCGACGTCGCCGCATCGACAGTTGCCCTCTTCTTCTTCCTCTCCAAAGGAGGCCCTCCGGAGGGCTCCTCCATTTCACTCGGCTCGGCATCAGCCGCGTCGTCAACTCGAGCCATTTTCTTGTTTTTCTTCCTCCTCTGACGCTTCTCAGTCTGCTCAGCTTCAATCGCATCCACCGTCGCACTCACCTGACGAAACAAGTCTCGATGATACTCATTCACAAAAATCATTCCCGAAGGTACTGGCCCGACCGACGGAGAAAAAGGACGATTGGGATCCAGATCAACAGATATTACCTCCTCGTTCGGAGGGATGATCGGGGGCTGCGGATTGATAAGGTTCTCCCCGACATAATCAAAAACTTCGATGTCCATCTGACCCATCTCTCTCACTCGTCTGCCTCCCTTCGTATAGAGATAGTAAGGCTGATTGTTTAGCTCGATCAAGGATTCAATCGAACGGAGAAGACAATCTGCCAAAATCCCCGATCAGAAAAGGAAAGCCAAGAAGAGGATCGGAAGTAAAAAAAAAAAGAGGAGGATAAAACATACTCTGGTCAAGGTTCTCGAAAGCCCGCCTCACCCGATCAGCCTTGACTTCCGGCCACTTCTTAATCCCCCGAGCAACAAGTTTTCTCAAATCTTTCCTAAAATTCTCCGGAGGAGGGAGCGTAGTAGGATGACGATCTACCAAAAGAAGAAACGAGCATGAGTTAGTCAATTTAAAGGAACAGCAAAGCAAAAAGAATTACCATGAAAACGATTCCATTTCGTCCTATACGGTCTGTTCGGGTCTGGAACCGAAGCCTCGTTCACCCGAGCGTAAAAATACCGATCCTGCCAATTATCGACCTTCGACGGCTTTGCGATAGAAACCTTGAGATCGAAGCGAGTCCTCATGCTCACATAGCGAGTCCCAAGAGTCATCCCGTTCGTAGAAATAGATGAGATCTCCTCGAAAAATCGAAGGCTCATATCCACGCCACACTCGGCAGCTAAAATGGTACAGCCGACTAAATTCTGAACGGCCGAAGGACTCAGCTGAGATAACGCGATCCTCCTCTCCTCACAATAGGCGACGAGCAACTTCGGGAGAGGGAACCTTAGATGGATTTGTCTGAACCAGAAGTCTTACAGACATACCCACCCCTTCGGACAATCCCAAGGCCTCTGCTGCGGCTCGGGATTACGCAGCTCGAGCTGATCGGCTCCACCACTAACACAATTCTCCACTAGCCACTTCAAGTCTTCGTCGGTACATTTAGTGGGAAGAACCGGACAAGGAGGATGAGTTTTCTTCGCCTCCTCGGAATCTCCCGAGGCCTGCTGACTCATCCTTTTCTTTGGCCTGCTCGGAACCGGAGAAAGAGTTCCAAGAAGCGCCTGATCAACCTGCCAAACGTCCTCTTCTTTCAAAGGAAAAATAACCGACGGACGCCAAGGTCTCGATCCGTCGTCGTCCGAATCTATCAAATGAGGAACCCGAATATTCGAAGCACCGAGCACAGCAGAGACAGAACCAGCCGGATCTTCTCGGAGGGACGACCCGACAATCTCTGTCCGCCCCAAACTAGTCGAGGAATCTGACTGCGCAGCGGATGAACTAGATCGAGCAGAAATGCCCGGAGATGATCTTACCGAGTACAAATCCTCACGGTCGGATGACGACTGAGAATGAGATTCAACCCTCATGTTTACAAATTATACAACAAACAACAATCTAGAGAGAAAATTCTAGAGAGAAGGGAGAGCGAATTACCTGCGGAAGGAGAGAAATGAAAATGGGAAGGAATAGTGCGATGTATTTATAAGCGAAGCGGGAATGTTTCGAGACAAGCGCAATGATGACCCCTACGCACCTCTTCGGCTTCCGGCGGTTATAGGCATCATCATTACACCAACACGACTCTTCAGTGTCCAGCTTTTTCCCAAGAAACCTTTTGAGCTCCCCAAGAAAGAAACGACAGAGCTAGCCGACCAGACCTACACCGAATAAATACCGGCCCAACTAACACATCTTCAAATCCGTCGACTCCAAGTACCATGAAGATCGACGAATTGGGGGGGGGGGCTTACTGTTATAGGTGGGTTTAGCACCCCACCCACTTAGAAGGCCCATGATTTATTCTCTATACAAGGGCCGTCCCAACATAAACAAAATGGCCCAACAACAACAGGGGCCCAAACATGCGCGCTCGAGCCGAGCCCATCACCATCGGCTCGGCTCGGCTTAGCCGAACGATAGCAAGTCGGCTCGGCTACGCTAACAGCCAAAGGAACGTACGGCTCAGCCCATCTCGTCACCAAGTACGGCCCAACCCGCACGAGCTCGACAAGCGGTCAACGGCCTGTAGAAAGTACGACCGTATTTAACTATAAATAGGAGTCGTCACTGTACATTAATGTAACTTTTTGGGATCTGTGCACTTCTTACTACTTTCTCTCTCTAGAGTCTAATTCCCGAACTGTAAACCGAGCACGTCTTTCGGCCTGCTCGGGAATCTGAATACAGAACACACTCGTTACCGAGCACATCACTTTCTTCAAACAATCCCGAGCGTAATCCTCCAATTGCTCGTCCCGAACACACTTTCACTCTCGTTCATCTCTGAATCTAGTCGGTTCTCTCTTGAAAATAACTTAACCCCCTCGGACCGAGCACGTCAACCCTCGAGCAAGACGCGCTCCCAGATCTTTGTGACCAGCTCGGTTATCACAACTGATTATTATTTTTTAATCTTTATAATTAAGTAGAGAGGACCGCATACCCTTACAACTGTAAAACAGCCAAATAAAATATCACCCTGCCTCCAATGCAAAAAGGATCACACAAAGGAGCTTCGAATTTTTTATATATACTTCGATTTTTTTGTAAATTTATAAAAATCTGTATATAAATATTTTTAAATATGTGAGAAAAAAACTAAATCCCTAAAAAAAGTACACAGTGATCGAAGTTGGATCTTATCATGGGATCCAAAACATAGGATTCACTGTCCACAAACGGCGAGTTAATTCTCAAAAGCCATATATAGTCCAAAGGTATTAAAACTAGTTTAAGTTTTGGGAAATTTTTAGATACTCTTGAAGCGGTGCAGATTTAACAGTTTCTGATGAAAGGTTCAAAGCGGAGCAGTGAAGAAATTGTTCTCAAATAAAGTGTGAGTTTTTTTGGCAAAAGAAAATATAGGTGTGGTTAGTAAGTTTTACCAAAGTACATCGTTTTTATTGTGACTAATCGCGTAAAACAGTAAGTTAGAGGAAGACAAAAATATAATGGTACAAAAATCTTGAGGAAGTCTAGCGAACTCAACATGTTTATAGAAATCGAACAAAATGTTGAGAGTGATATATCATAATTTTTACTAGATTTAAACCATGATATAAATTTTAATCTAGAACTTTTTAACCATTTTAAGCTTTTTGAATCTTTTACAAATTATAGCATGTTTAGAACTTAATTAGAGATTCTAAGAGTTTTTAGAATAATTTTGAAGTATATGTAGATTTTACATAGGTTATTGACTGCGTCTGTATCTGTATATAATATCGGTCGACACCACAAAAAACAAAACTTATGTGCGTCAAAATTATAAATTTTGAAAATTTACAAGTTGACCCAAAATTTTTCCATATTTACAAAAAGATTCAAAACGTGTTTTAGACTATTAATTAAGTTTTATTGATCATCTCTTATCTTTTGTTCTTGCTTTAGATTGAGAGATATTGAGCTTTGAGGCTGATATGCTACTCTGTAACATTTGAGAGAAAATTTAGAACTCCTTTATTTATGTATTCAATCTGTTTGGTTTTTTATTGGGAAAAATGCCAAACAATATCCGAACTATTTCATTCTTGCCAAAAAATACATAAACTATAGAGCTGGCCGAAAAATACCTCAACTTTGATTGACTTTTCGAAAATACCCAAACTTGTAGTTGATTTGGCCAAAACAGCACACCGTTATCTCATCCGTTAAGATAAAACGACAGGCCGTTAACGGTTCCTTTAAAACAAAACAGCGTTGTTTTATCCAAAGTTTTTGTATGGGTAAATTACCAAAATATACCTGAACTTTTTAATTTTGGCCAAAAAATTCCTAAACTAGAGCTTGCCAAAAAATACAAACCCAAAAAATTGGGTTTGAAAATAATTTCACACCACAAGCCTTTGAACTCACATGTTACATTGAAAACGTGTTTTACCACTAGGCTATCTCGATAATTCGAATATTATTTAAAACAACTAATATATAAACTTAATAGTTCATATATAAATAAGAACATAATTAACTGAACCCGAGATTAATGAGATTTTCCATTTTTGCATTCTCCGTCTTCTAAGTAACTTTTTTAAATAAAAAAAGAATCACTTGGGCCGTCAAAATTTTCGGTCTTCTTTCTGAAAATTGCACAAATAACCTCTAATGACTTTCCATTGACATTTGAATTGCCCGTTGAACATATCTCGAGACAAGGTATTACAGTCGACTGGGAAGTATACCGAAAAATCTCATTAATCTCGGGTTCAGTTAATTGTGTTCTTATTTATATACGAACTACTAAGTTTATATATTAGTTGTTTTAAATAATATTCGAATTATCGAGATAGCCTAGTGGTAAAACACGTTTTGAATGTAACATGTGAGTTCAAAGGTTTGTGGTGTGAAATTATTTTCAAACCCATTTTTTTGGGTTTGTATTTTTTGGCAAGCTCTATAGTTTAGGTATTTTTTGGCCAAAACTAAAAAAGTTCAGGTATTGTTTCGCCAAAATTAAAAAATTCAGGTATATTTTTGTAATTTTCCCAAACAAAAATTTTGGACAAAACGACGTCGTTTTTTCTTAACGGAACCGTTAATGGCTCATCGTTTCATCTTAACGGATGAGATAAGGGTGTGCTGTTTTGGCCAAGTCAACTACAAGTTTGGGTATTTTCGAAAAGTCAATCAAAGTTGAGGTATTTTTCGGCCAGCTCTATAGTTTAAGTATTTTTTGGCCAAAATAAAATAGTTCGGGTATTGTTTGGCATTTTTCCCGTTTTTTATTCAATATGTGTTGCTTGACAATCAATATGTGTGAGTAGTTTGTCTTGTTAAATTTATGGATTCTCATTAGGGATTTCTTACTCTATTAAGATCTCTGGTTAATTAGGATTCACTATCAATATGTTCATGACCTAAGTCAATCTTAAAGTTAATTATAGATTGTTCACCTAGAATTTAGATCATAGATTAATTCATTAGCACGAGAGTGTGATTAATAATATGAAAAAAGCTTAGAGTGAGCAATTTAACTAATTGCAAAGAGATTTGGTTTAGGTAAACTGTGAACGAAAGAACTTGAACTTAATGATTGTGTAGAACTCTAAGATTGCAAAGATTTGAATCATTAGGTTACTAGACATAGAAAATAATTGCAGCGAGAGTTGAATTGTTTTACATTTGTGTTTCTAGTTCATGAACCTGTGATTAATCTGAATCCTGATAAATCAGTGTCTGACTTTGTATGATTTCCTGAGAAATTTCCTAAATTTATTGCCTTTACCCATCGAATCTACATCTTTATTTACTCACATTGTTTACTGCTTTCACGATTTACACTGCTTAACACATATTGAAAACAAAAGTCTATTTATAATATACATACCTTTATTTAGGGAAAAACCCTTAAAAATACACAACTTTAATTACTTTTGTCCGGAAAATACATCGTTTTTTTCCGTTGTCATATAAATATCCAAAGTATTTTTGGTTGTCTTAAAAATACCCAAACATTTAAAAATGTGTAGTTTGACACCAAATTTTAAACGGCGTTAAGTCACTAAACCAATGAATTAACTCGTCGTTTAGTTAATTAACCCAACTTGGGTTAAGCATTCCGAAATGACCATTTTACCCTTTCTACTTAGTACCGATTTTCCCAAATCAATTAGCCCCAAATCCAATTGGCTAACCCTAAATCGATTATCTCTAGCCCTAAAAAACCTAAATCAATTTTGTGCCCCAAATCGATTCTCTCTTTTCTTGTGACCTTCGACTTCACTAGCAATCGATTTACCAACAATTGATTCTCTCTTTTCTGATGTTCGAATGCGTGTTGGTGAAAACTTCAGTATACATTGGTTCCGCCATGGTTACGGTGATGCCATCGTAATTGTCGGTCTCGCCGATAAGGAGATCAGCTATGGTATCCATCTCTTTTGGGTTAAGCCGAAGATGTTTCAAGTAATATAAACCCAACGATCTTCTTAATCAAAATTGAATTGAATCTAACTCTCTGGGAAAGGATCGACCTTGATAAGACTTTATACAGGGAGGGTGAAGTACCAGTAGACTTGAGTTGAAGTGATTTTAAAAAATGTAAGAAGGAACGAAGAATGTTTCTATTTGCTTTCATAAACTCTTATAATCTTCTTTTAAGTTCGATCCGCAGCAATTGTTTTCATTGGGTACTTGGAACAACAGGGAGGTTCTGGTTATGTTCACAAACGTTGAGATGGAAGATGTCTCTAACCCGATACTCATTGATCAGTTTTACTGCGATAATCCAACTTCCTGTCAAAACCAGATTTCTTTACTTACTACAATCATGATTGTTCTATCAAAAACAAAACTTAAAGATGAAAAGTAGCTTATATATGTTTTCTTTCAAATTTGGTATAATGTAGACATCGGCGGTTAAAATCAGCCAGATAATTATCCCTCACATTCGTTTGCTGAATGTCTGTACTCGCACGACTACAAGGGCTTGGACTAGAGTGACAAGTCAGAACCTGTTTTGGTAACAGATGAAGCTGATACTGGCCACGACAAACTCTGATGGTGGTGATGCATTAAGTGTTGTAGTGAGGGATGATATGTGTAATATAGTTTTCTGAAGCATATGATACAGTAAATGGCTAAGGCGGATAACGTTTTATGGATTTTTCGGAAGATGTTCATGTATCTGTTTCTCCTCATCTGCTACTTCGCTTCGTCGAAGCCACCCACCAAAAGACGAAGACGAAGACATTTTGTGTATAATTGCCTATAAAACAGGGGTAAAATGTATTTTCCCATGCAATAACATTAATCCGGATTAGAAATTTAACGACGTTTAATAATTCCGTTTAGTGAGTTAACTATAGTTAAAATTCGGTGTCAAACTACACCTTTTTGAATGTTTGAGTATTTTTAAGACAACCAAAAATACTTTGGATATTTATATGGCAACATAAAAAAACGATGTATTTTTCGGACAAAAATAATTAAAGTTGTGTATTTTTAAAGGTTTTTCCCCTTTATTTAATATCCTAAGTATTACAACTTCATTACTATATATTTGAAGAAGAACATTAGGGATTAAACTTTGAATCTATCAGAGTGAAAGTGGGAGATGATATGAGGAAGGATAGGATAATGAAACCTTAATTTTTAACACTTCGACAACTGATATATATATAAAATAATTAAAGAAAGAATAATGAAAATTATAATACCAAATCAACAAGATAATAATGAATTTTCAAAAAAAATTGAAAGCATTCTCACCCAGGCACGTCTCCCTAGACAGTTTCAAACTAACTTGTTTTAGTACACAATATTGTCTCAACTGCCTAGTTTATTCCCTTTTTATAAAAACTTCAAAGTAGAAACACTTTCTTGTCGTTTTCTACCCGGGTTCCACCCCCAACTTAGGTTGGATGGTCTTTTTCCGACCACTGTTCATGATGTTTTCAATGGCTTTCTCATCCCCTCCTCCCACGACAACGACTCCGGAAGCTCTTAGTCATTGTTCTGGTGATTTTCTTTGTTCTGTTTGGGCTTAATTCGATCTTTATGGTATTTCCAGGCCTTATACTCTCTGGTTTGTGGTGTAGTCTCGACAAGTTACTCGACCACCTCCCTCTCTCTGTTTTCACCCCTGTTTTCCCGAAGAATATTTATGTTACCTTAACTTCTATGATACATGTGTAGACTCGACAGTGAAGTAGACAACTAGTATCACTTCAACCTCTGTTTTATTGCGTGAGACATCTCTGCATCCTTACTGCACAACTCAGAACCTCTTTCTCTGTCCAAGATTTCCCGACGTTTTTCTCACCATGAGAAAGGGAAAGAACAATTCTCACCTTCATTCCCTACAGCCAGGAAGAGAATAAAGCCCCTCCTCTAGACACTTCAGATCTGTTCAAAGAGAAAGATTTAACCCTCATTGGAAGACTGACAAATCTCAATGAACAAAAGCTTTGGAATATGATTCCCTTCCTACCCAAACGTTGGGGGCTAAACAGGAAAGTTCTAGGTTCATACCTTGGGAACAACTGCTTCCAATACTGGTTTGAGCTTGAAGAAGACCTTCAAAAAGTTCTGGAGAACAAGCCATATTACTTTGCCTTATGGATGATTATACTTCAACGCTGGGAGCCAGTTATATCCTCTTATTTTTCCTTCAAGAATCCCATTATGGATCGAATTAAAGGGCATTCCACAACCATTGTCAAATTTTCTGAAGGGTCGAAAGCTCTAGTTACTCTTGAGTATGCAAAACTTGAGAAACAATGTCATCTCTGTTTCAGATTGAATCATGAAGCGCCGGGCTGCCCATCAAAAAGGGTCTCAACACTAGATTATCGACACTTTCAGTGCTACCATGAACGGGCATATATAGAGGTTAACAACTAAAAAATAAAACCTCTACAAGCAGTCCATTTCCAGAAACGCCTAGATAGGCACGGTCAGCCTTTTGGGGATAGACCCTCTGCAAAATTAACAAAAGACTCTCCTACCGATCTGAAAACTACCAACTCTGAGAAACTTGTCTTAAACCATGGAGTCATATTCTCTCATAAACCGGAAAAGAAGCATTCTCATGCTGGAAATACTTTAAAGACTTATCATCAATATTACCACAAAGGAAAGGGCTTGGAACTTGACATGCGCGATCATCTTCGTTCGAAACGGATTTCGTCTGAACACGGTATTACAAGACGAACCCAAGTCTGGCGGGAAAAGAACAGATTTCATAATCCTCACACCGTACACCATCGCTTTCACTCTCACCACCACGAACCAGACCTCCTTTGGAAAAAAATCTCGACGAATCTTTCCAAGCTCTCCCACCACCACCATCAGCTGAGGATATCTTAACTGAATTTCAAGAAGTTACGATCCAATATATAAACTGTGGGGACCGACTGAGAGTGCAGCACGTCGTCAACGAGTGATTGAAGGAGAGTCTCTTGGAATTATGGCAAAAATGTTGCATATATCTTATCAGCATCAGAAAAAAACTTAGTACATGGAGAATCCTTCAATCCCCATGTAAACTCTCCTCCAAATACATCAGACGATGCTTCGGGAGGAATGAATGATGAGGAACCTAGATCTCTACTCTTAATTCCTCCACCTGCAAAGAAGAGAGGCAGACCATCCAAAAAGTTATCCACTGTAATACCCTATTCACAAAAATGGGTCAACGGGTAGCAGAAAAGTCAACATGGGTATTTTGGTAATTTCCAATATTTGAAGGACATTTTGGTAATTTTACCAAAATACGAGACGAAAACAAAGATGAGCCAAATGATTCTATTTTTAAATAAATAAATAATTTAGAAGACAAGAAGTGGTGAAAGTGGACTTCTAAATGAGTTTTACGGACTATCAGGATGGAAACCGATAGTCCGTTTAAGGTGAAATGAGTTGATAAATACTTCTAAAATAATCTAGTATTTTAAAAATAAGCCTGGATTATTTGTTAAAGAGGCTACGGGATTATGGAGAATTTAACGCGGAATTGGCTAGATCGGACCGAACGGAATGGATCGGAGTTTTGATCGGTTAAGGGCTTAATGGATCCAATGTTTGGGAGCAGAAATGACCCTGAGATGCCAAGTGTCACTCCTGTCTTCTCCCCTGGCGCCACCTATCATTCTCTTGGGTTCAAAGAACCATTTTTTTGTTCATGCATGGTTTGGGTCTAATCATCTCTCACTCTCCCATTCAATTCACCTCACCCAAAAATCACCCAAAAAATAGCTTCTCTCCTCTCTCACCCACGAGCTCCATCTCTCTCTCTCACCATCTTCAACACAAATGCATGCATCTTCATCCATTTCTTTGAAGATCTTCATGAAACTCATGGTGTTCTTCATGACTTGATATACAAGTTACTAAAATATCTTCCCATCTACCCTGAATCTTCAGTAACCAGTAATATAAGTGTGATCACCTCACTCTCCTCTCCATTCGCCGCTGATCAGCTCCTCCACCACCGTCGGTATCTCGCCATAGCCGCCGCTGGAAGTCGCTGCGGCTTCTCTCTCTCTTCAGTTGGTTCACCTCTTCAGTCGGCTTCTCTCCTCATTTGGGAATCTCCTCTCACAGGAGATCTCTTCGGAGAACATCTCAGCCACCGGAGAGCCTCGCCGGAGTTGCACCGCCGCCGGCTCTCCCTCATCGTCGCCGTGATTCCCCTTTAGACCGTGAAGCTCTATCTCATCTCAGCCTCTCTCTAGTCTGTCAGCCACCGGAGCTCGCCCCTTCACAGGTCAGATCACCGGAGAAGCCTTTCCTCCGCCGGTCAACTCTCGTCCGCCGTGAATCAACGCCAGAGTGTCGCCGGAGCTACCGGTCAACTTGGTTCTCTTCAGCCGGTTTATTTTGGGTGTTGGTTCAACCAGTTCAACCCGTTTCAGGTCTGGTCAACTTCGGTTTAGGTGTATTCAACTCGTGGTCAATGGTCAACCAAAGTCAATGCTTGTTCAACCTTGGTCAAGCCGGTCAACACTTGGTCAACGGTCCGTTTTAGTTGGTTCTAGCTCGGAGATTGCACTTATGTCAGTTTAGTAGTTCGGGAAGGTTCAAGTTCAGCAGCAGCTCGGTCTCGGGAGTTCATAGTCCGTCACACCGTCATCCGTCAGCTTATCACACTGTGAGTCGGTTAAATTGCATGTAGTATAAGTCATGTAGACCCGATAATCCCTAAACCATAGATTCTAAGATTGCATGCCTGTGATTGATTAGTTTGATTTGTTAATTGATTGATATCGGTTTATTAAATGAATTGTCTAGGTTGTACACGCATGCTAGATAGTACGTATTACATCGTTATATTGTTGGTTGATTATTGATTGATGCATTCATATAGATTGACATGATTAGGACCTATATGCATATATATGATATTAAGAACATAACTAAAATGAAAATATATATATATATATATATATATATATATATATATATATGGAAATTAAGACATAATTAAAAAATGGATTAAAACACCTAACACATATAGAGTATAATAACGGGGTGGGTTACGAGATATTAGACGGGTTATCGGGTTAAATGAATTAAATTAAATAACAATGAGATGTCGGGAGATTAGTAAGTTTACTAATTTTAAACCGACATATCGAATAATAAATAAAAGATATTTAGGAAATATAATTAAAAGGTGTTGTTTGGTAATGATCCATCAACGGGGTTAGCAATCCGCTTATCCCAAGGTAGCGGACTAAAGAATTAAAAGATGAGAATGAATTAAAGGCATGTTATATTAATCAATTGCTTGAGTGTTGTTCGTTTGATGTTGTGTGATTGTGTGAAGGCTTGTTTGTTGGACTACCCGGTGTTGGGCTGGATAGTCCGTTGTTTGTGTTGTTTAGTCTATTCTGGTGTTGGGCCGAATAGACATACTGTGTGATATTTACCTCGGTCACGGACTAGGTAAGTTTGTTAGTTACCTAATCCGGTATAGAACCATATAAGGTTGGTGGTGGTGGTTGAATAGGACTTGCGGGATAGATCGGGTTTGTGTTTATTTATATTTGACCTTGTCGGTATTTCTTGATGTGAGGAGGAGTCCCAGACAGTCTGCATGCTTATTTATTGTTCATAGGACTCTAGGGTGCGTTAGATCCCGCAATTCGAATGAAAGCATTTCGGTACTTCCGACTCGATTGGATCCTCGGGTAGTTGCCTGATCTGTTCGTGTGCCTTTGTGTGGTGATTCTAGTTATGGTGTTAACCTACTGAGTGACGCCGATAGGTGTGTGGTCCGGAGTCGTAGGGCCGGACTGCATGGAAGCTTAGGCTATCATGGGGTAGCCTGAGTCGTTGTGTATCGATGGACAGAGAACAATGTCCTAGGTCGTAGGACTTCGTGTTTACGTCTAGGAGTCGTGGGTAGTTTTAGTTACCATCACTACAAGAAATTGGAGTATATATAGCACCCGATAAACGCTATATATTACTATTATAGCGGTTTAGTAAACGCTCTATCTGCGACCGTTATAATATATCATACACTTTATATAGCGGATTTTTGATATACTACAATAGAATTATTTACAATAGCGCTTAGTAATTTGCTATTATACTTTTTATAATAGCATTTTTTTTTTGTTATTGTTTATTTTATATACTTTTACTATAGCATTCACATTATGTTATTTAATTTTGTCATCCATTTCACATATTTTAGATTTATGAGCTATTATAAATATATGAATATAAATAAATAAGTTTTAAACTTAACTGAAAATAACTTTATTAATGTAAATATTTTACAAAATTGTCATAAACTACAAAAATAATTCAATATTACAAGAGAAACTAAACAATAAAAGAAGCAAATACAGTTCTGTCTGACTTTGCTCCGTGAGCTGTAGCCACTACTCTCTGTATCTAGTTCCTGATACAAGAATAGAAGTAAATCATGTGCAAAGTGAACCCACGGTAGGGGAGAAAAATCCAACTGTGCTGAATATTTTTGAGACATGTAAAGAAAAGCCTCGTAGACATTGTGAACAGCAGAGAGTTTCTCTTCGCTCTCCTTGATCATCTTCTCATCAGATAGGAATCCCATGACTGATTCGAACATATATATGCAATGTCAAGTTAAGTAGCCATTCAGATTTGGTCGATGGAGGAGGTATCATCCAAAAGCTAAAAAGAAACAATTTGAGCCACAGAAATCACTTACAAGGGAGGAGGTATTATTCCTTCATGAGCGATAGAGCAGCATCCCTGCCTTTGCTTGTGCTTAGTATTGGATGAACATATAACATAGACACGTCCACGGCGTTTCACTGTCTTACAAAACTCACACAACTTCTTCACTGATGATCTCACCTTCATTGTTCCTCACTCTGCAAATTTTCAATATAGTATTAAAGAATGCACTAGACCTAAAACCTTGCAGCACAAATCCGATTATTATCATCTAATAATGGGAAGAGATCCAGAACTAAAGATTTTATCGTCTAGACATCTCATTTCGTAATTTGATAATGGAAGCTGAAGTAAACGAATCTAAAGCATCGATCTCTAACTACACACTAGTCCAAATCCCATAGAGAGAGAAAAAACCGAGGGCAAATCTCCTAGATAGATCCACATATGAAATCGAATGAAGATCACGGAGAAAATTAAAATCAATAAGAAATCATCAAGCGAAGAACAATAAACATTGTACCAAAAGTTCTGAAATCTTATCTAAAATTAAATCAGTTTAGCCATTCAGATTCGGTCGGAGCTAAAACAGAACTTGTTTGATTTGATTAACCCCATAAACATCAAAAAGACATCGAAGCCATAAGATCGATGTATAATGTAATATCCTTGAACGAAAATCATACCAAAGATTTTGTAGTCTCTGTCGACAACAGCAGGAACGGTACCGAAAGGCTGAATCGGAAGAAACAAATAAAATCATCAGAATCTGGGGGAAAAAAATCGGAGGCGATCGAAGAAGGAAGAAGAGAAAGGAGGAACCTATAAGGCGAGAAAAGCAGGCTGCTTGTGCTCTCCTTTCATGAAATCGACGGGATGGTCTCGAAGGGAATACCCTTCTCAATAAGCGTAACCAGAGCTCGATTCGGTGAAGCAAAGTGAGGTCCGTACACCTTTAGCAAACAGATCCGAAATATCGAGATTCGTATAATGGAGAGGAGGCGAATTAGAGAGTGACTTAAAACCCTAGATCTAGAGAATAAGAAAAAGGAATGAAAGAATGATGACGACCAAATAAATTTTTCTTCTTTAACATTTTTTTTCCTAAGTTAGGCGGGACTTAAAATTTTTACTCCCGCTTAATCATTCCATAGCACTTTAATGAAATATTAATAAGCGCCAAACACTAAAATTGAACGCGTAAAATTTTATCACACAAACATACCGTTTATATATTTAAAAACGCTATATAAAAAATGAGTGATACTTACCATAGCAGAAAATCACAAAACGCTATATTTTACTGCTATGAATACCTCAATTTCTTGTAGTGCATGGATGTAGCCAAGTGTTCCCATGGAAGTTACCGAGTTCGCATAGTGGGCCCAGTGTGTTAGGATAGTTCCGCCCTAGATAGATCGAGTCCGATCGAGATCATGTGCCGCAATGGTCTCGATATTCGTGCTTTCTTTCTTTGTTAGAGAATGCTTGCGTGTTGTGGAGCTCATCACGTCATGGTGGCACTTGATCGGCTATTTATTTCCTTTGATTGTTATTTTGGGTTTTGGGGCGGGATTATTTTTAGTAGATTCTAGAAGCCTTTTTAGTGGGGACCGACTCGCTGGGTGATCTTAGATCATTCATTAGACTCTTTTTGTTGTTTTCAGGTTTGGCTTAGCTCGGCAGACGTGGGAGGTCCACGGTGTAGTCTCGGGATATCTATTGGGCCGTAGTTTGATTCAATTGTTTTTATGTGGGTTTATTTCGGTTCGGGTTTCATGGCGCCTGTTTATTTTCCGATTGTTTTGGAATTAGATTAAATAGGCCAAATTATTGTAGAAGACTTAAAACACTTAGAAATGAAATCGCTTCCCTGATATATGGTTTAGTCCAAACCGACATCACTCTTGGAATCAATACTGGTTGAAAAGCCTTGTATTGTGGAAGCGAGGTAAACGGGGTCAAGGACGGTTTGGTGCGAGCAATTGTCTAAAATCGGACTGTCTATGGCTCGGTATTGTGACGAAATTTTCTCGTTTGGCATGCTCGGGTTTGATCGGTCATGTTCTTGTTTGATTGTTGATTGGTCTACTCGACGGTCAGCGGATAACAGGATAGGGACATTACATCAAGGTGGTATCAGAGCATGGTTCATCATGGGTTTGAAACGTTTCATTTTCTAAGTTTTTCCGTGTTTTAGCGAGTCAAAATGAGTCGCCAAGCATCCATTAGGAAATCGAGCCGCGTCCGTCAAACCCGGGGGATGGGAAGTTAGATTTTTTATTATGATTGTACTGACATTTTTTTTGTTTTTGGTTTCAGACTCACAGCAGCGTGCCCCAAGAGGTTTTGGTGTGTGTGGTGTGTTCATGCGTCGTCAGCATGAGTGATCGTGGATCAGCTGGATCCGGTCCGGTTCGTTTAGGGTATCATGCCCTATATCGTCAGCACGGGGTTCGCGTACTATGACCATGCCCCATTCCTCTTCGTGCACTTATTGGTGCAAATGCAGCGGTACTTGCCGCCTCGTCTCCTCCATCTCTGCTTCCTGCAGCTCTCAAGGACGACGCATACTCCGACGACCTTTACGTCGGATATATGACTATCTTTAGAGCATCTGGTAGCAGACTTCCACTGTTACCGTCTATTCCGCCTCTGCAAGAGAACCTCTCCCCGAGGTACCTGCCCTACTGAAGCCGTATAGTCAATGTGACTTATTACTGGACTCACTGCCAGACTTCGATCTCCCTAAGGAGCCCATTGATCTGTCTCAGTACCGCGACTGGGAGGACCAGCTGACCGAGCAGACCGGCCTACTCGCATATGTCCTGGAGCAGCATCTAGATGCTCAACAACAGCCATTTCCTCAGGCTGTCTCATCTGCACCACTGTCCTCGAAGCAGTCTCAGTATCCGCCTTCCCATGCTTGTGGAGCTACCAGGTTCCATTTCTATTGGTGCCCACTTCCGACGGACCCCGCGCTACCGTGAGCCGTACCAGCCAGTACCGCCACCAGCTATCTCTCATGTCTGTGGTCACGACGGATACCTCGTGCTATCTGCCCGATTGCAGATCCTCGTCCTAGTGCAGCGCCTACGCCAACACCATCCACCCGCGCCACACACCCACACCATCTCCCTGGAACACCTGCCAGTGGATACTTCCACGAGCCGTATTGCCGCCTTTTCGGGGCGTACCGGTCTTGTTGGAGGTACTAGGTTTAGATATTAGAGTAGGCCCAAGTAGTATACTTCGATCAAACTATGTGCTAAAAACTATGATATATGGATATGGATGTTTTGTGTATGTAGTGGATGCGGAGTACTTCAATTTATCATTTTGAGTAATTTTATTACATGCATGTGATGGTTTGTGAATGCAATACAATTACGATGTGAAAACAAATGATGATCAAAACAAGCGATCACTCACCAGGACCCATGAGACGACCGCATTGACATTTTCCGTGAGGATGAGCCGATCGATTGATTGGTCGATTGCTTGTTGCGTGATTGATTGATGCATTGTTTGCTCACTTGGTTGCTAGTTTATGATTTTGAATCGCCGCATCTATTTGATCCTTAGGGAGTTAGCATGTTTTGATGCATTGCATTGGTTTGATCGTTAGAACAGCTAGCGCTGCATTCATTGATCACTAGGTTGGTAGCATTGCATTTGCGTGATCATTAGGTTGATAGAAATGCATTGCTTGATCATTAAGCTTGTAGTGTTGCATTTATTGGATCGCTAGGTTGTTAGACATGTATTTGTTTGATCGCTAGGATGTTAGATTGCTAGTAAGAAATCGTTAAGTTGGTATATTTGTTATTCTTGGATCAATGCATTAGTCATTCGTTTAGTTGTTAGAGGTACAGTAAGCCTTCCTGCATTAGTAGAATTATTAGGAAGCTTATCTTGCGAGGAAGCGGAATTATAAGGTATCGTTATCTAGCCATGTGTGACTATTGGATAAATGACTAGTTAACAATATCTCTATAAGGAAGCGACATCGGAGATAAGTTAAAAAAAAGATTTAACCACTCCAGTGATATGTTGTGCAATTCGGAGGAGTTAAAGCAAAGTGGGGAAGACCAAAGTATGAGTTCAAGAGGTTATCAATTGGCGCAAATGGTATCAGAAAATTGAGTGGAGCGGTTCAGTAAGGACCAATGATTTTGGGAATCAGGAGTGGAGTCAGTAAAGCAATCAGATGGGAAACCAGAAGTGATCGGGAGTCAAGTTTCTCAGTGTGGGAATTTCAAGATGTCAGTGTGATAAGGGTTTGAGCAAGATCATGTTTCAAGAGTCAGTTGAGCATCGGGAGTATAGTTTCAGTTGGTTCAGAGTTCGAGCATTGGAGCAGTTAGATCAGTGATGTAATGGCGACTTACATGGTTCAGTTCCGATTCGAAGTTTGACAGTAAAAGAGAATTTGGGGACCGAATTCCTGTAAGTGGGGAAGAATGTAATACCTTATTTCACAAAATCGGTCAACGGGCAGCAGAAAAGTCAACATGAGTATTTTGGTAATTTTCAAGACTTGAGGGGTATTTTGGTAATTTTACAAAATGCGAGACGGAAGCAAAGAAGGGAAAAATGATTCTATTTTTAAATTAAAAAATTATTTAGAAGACAAGAAGTGGTGGAAGTGGACTTTTAAATGAGTTTTACGGACGATTGGGATGGAAACCGATAAAACCGATAAAACTTGTAAAATTTAGTACAAGAGATACGAAAGTTCGTTTAAGGTGAAATGAGTTGCTAAATACTTCTAAAATAATCTAGTATTTTAAAAAGAAGCTTGAATTATTTATTTCAGAGGCTACATGATTATTGAGAATTTAACGCGGAATTGGCTATATCGGACCGCTGAGATTCCAAGTGTCACTCCTCTCTTCTCCCATGGCGCCACTTCTCACTCTCTTGAGTTCAAAGAACCATTTTTTCGATTATGCATTGTTTGAGTCTAATCATCTCTCACTTTCCCATTCAATTCCCCTCACCCAAAAATCACCAAACAATTCTCTCTAGCTTCTCTCCTCTCTCAACCACGAGCTCCATCTCTCTCTCTCTCTCTCACCATATTCAACACAAATGCATGCATCTTCATCCATTTCTTTGAAGATCTTCATGAAACTCATGGTGTTCTTTATGACTTGAGATACAAGTTACTAAAATATCTCCCCATATACCTTGAATCTTCAGTAACCAGTGATATAAGTGTGATCACCTCACTCTCCTCTCCATTCTCCGCCGATCAGCTCCTCCACCATCGCCGGAATCTCGCCAGAGCCGCCGGTGAAGCTCCGCCGCGGCTTCTCTCTCTCTTCAGTTGGTTCACCTATTCAGCGGCTTCTCTCCTCTTTTGGGACTCTCCAATCACCGGGGATCTCGCCGGAGACCATCTCAGCCACCGGAGAGCCTCGCCGGAGTTGCCCTGCCACCGGTTCTCCCTTGACTTCGCTGTGATTCCCCCTTTAGAGCGTGAAGCTCTCTCTCATCTCAGCCTCTCTCTAGTCAGTCAGCCACCAGACCTCGCCATTTCACCGGTCAGATCACCGGAGAAGCCTTTCCTCCGCCGGTCAACTCTCCTACACCAGGAGTTATCACCGGAGTGTTGCCAGAGCCGCCAGTCAGCTTGGTTCTCTTCGGACGGTTTATTTTGGGTGTTGGTTCAACTGGTTCAACCCGGTTCAGGTCTGGTCAACTTTGGTTTAGGTGTGGTCAACTCGCGTTCAACAGTCAATGCAAAGTTAACTCCCTGTCAACCCTGGTCAAGCCGGTCAAGGCTTGGTCAATGGTCCAGTTTAGTCGGTTCTAGCTTGAAGATTGTACTTGGGTCGGTTTAGTGGTTCGGGAAGGTTCAGGTTTAGCAGCAGCTTGGTCTCGGGAGTTCATAGTCCGTCACACCGTCATCCGTCAGCTTATCACAATGTGTTTCGGTTAAATTGCATGTAGTATAAGTCATGTAGACCCGAGAATCCCTAAACCGTATAATCTAAGATTGCATGCCTGTGATTGATTAGTTTGATTGGTTAATTAACTGATATCGGTTTAATTAATGAATTGGCTAGGTTGTAAACACATGCTAGATAGTTCGTATTACATCGTTATATTGTTGGTTGATTATTGATTGATGCATTTATATCGATTGGCATGATTAGGACCTATATGCATATATATGATAGTAAGAACATAATTAAGTGAATCTATATACGGAAATTAAGACATAATTAAAATACGGATTAAAACACCTAACACATATAAAGTATACTAACGGGGTGGGTTACGAGATATTAGACGGGTTATCGGGTTAAATGAATTAAGTTAAATAACAATGAGATGTCAGGAGATTAGTAAGCTTATTAATCTTAAATCGACAGATCGAAGAGTTTATTAAATATATTTAGGAAAGATAAATGAAAAGGTGTTGTTTTGTAATGAGCCGTCTACGGGGTTAGCAATCCGCTAATCCCAAGGTCGGGGACTAAATGAATTAAAAGATGAGAATGAATTAAAGGCCTGTTTAATTAATCAATTGCTTGCGTGTTGTTTGTTTGATGTTGTGTGATTGTGTGAAGGCTTGTTTGTTGGACTACCCGGTGTTGGGCTGGATAGTTCGTTGTTTGTGCTGTTTAGTCTATTCCAGTGTTGGGCCAAAGAGACATATTGTGTGATACTTACCTCGGTCACAGGACTGGGTAAGTTTGTTAGTTACCTAATCCGGTATAGAACCGGATAAGGTTGGTGGTTGTGGTGGTTGAATAGGACTTGCGGGATAGATCGAGTTTGTGTTTATTTATATTTGACCTTGTTGGTCTTGCTTGTTGTATAGAGTCCCAGAGAGTCTGCATGCTTATTTATTGTTCATAGGACTCTATGGTGCGTTAGATCCCGCAAGTCGAATGAAATCGTTCATGTACTTTCGATCCAATTGGATCCTCGGGTAGTTGCATGATCGGTTCACGTGCCTTCGGGTCGTGATTATGGTTATGGTGTTAACCTACTTAGTGACGCCGGTAGGTGTGTGGTCCGGAGAATATAGGGTCATGTCTTAGGGCCGGACTGCATGGAAGCTTAGGCTATCAAGGGGTAACCCGAGTCACTGTGTATCGATGGAAAAAGAACAGTGTCCCAGGTTGTTGGAATTTGTGTTTACGTCTAGGAGTCGTGGGTGGTTTTAGTTACCATGGCGGTAGCTAAGTGTTCCCGTGGAAGTTACCGAGTTCGCATAGTGGGCCTAGTGTGTTACGATTGTTCCGCGTTAGATAGATCGAGTCCGATTGAGATCATGTGCCGCAGTGGTCTCGATCTTTGTGCTTCCTTTCTTTGTTAGAGAATGCTTGTGTGTTGTGGAGCTCATCACTGCATGGTGGCACATGATCGGCTATTTGTTTTCTTTTGATTGTTATTTTGGGTTTTAGGGCGGGATTATCTTTAGTAGATTCTAGAAGCCTTTTTAGTGGGGACCGACTCGCTGGGTAATCTTAGATCACTCATTAGACTCTTTTTGTTATTTTCAGGTTTTCTTAGCTTGACGGACGTGGGAGGTCCTTGATGTAGTCTCGGGATAGCTATTGGGTCGCGGTTTGATTCGATTGTTTTTGTGTGGGTTTATTTTGGTTCGGGTTTCATGGCGCCTGTTTATTTTCTGATTGTTTTGGAATTAGATTAAATAGGCCAAATTATTGTAAAATACTTAAAACACTTAGAAATGAAATCGCTTCTATGATATGTGGTTTAGTCCGAACCAACACAACTCGTGGAAGCAATACTGGTTGAAAAGCCTTGTATTGTGGAAGCGAGTTAAACGGGGTCAAGGACTGTTTGGTGCAAGCCATTGTCTCAAACCGGACTGTCTCTGGCTTTTATGTGACGAACTTTCCTCGTTTGGCCTGCTCGGGTTCGATCGGTCATGTTCTTGTTTGATTGTTGACCGGTCAGCTCGACGGTCAGCGGATAACGGTAAAGAGGCGTTACATCCCTTCCGCCACTGCCGGAACTAGCACAAAGAAAAGGAGGGTCAAACAAGTTCTATTTCCCAAAGCAAGAAGCGTGAACAGAATCAGAACACCAACCTCTGCCAGCAGAGCAAAACCAAGTAATAGACGACCTTCAAGTGTTACTAGACCAAATTCTCAGTCCGGGATGGCTACCTCTACGACCAATATCTCAGCTCCAAAGTCTACTATCATCATTGCGATATGGAAAGAGAGGACGAATTTTCGCCTCTCGAAAAATCCTTTTCCTTAGAAATTGTAAGCTGGAACATGTGTGGGATGGGGAATCCCGTACGGTCCGGGGAAGAAAAGAGTTGCATCATGATGTAGCTCCTGAAATTTTCTTCTTTATGGAAATGAAAATGATGATCTATATGTTTCGGAAAGGCTCAAATTCCTTGATAATCATCAATGTAATCTTGTCCCCCCCCCTCCCCCCCCCCACAGGCAGGGAGGTGGAGGCTTAGCTTTGTATTTGAAACAAGATTTGGATTTGCAAATTAACTTTTGTTGCAAAGACTATATTGATATGACTGTCTTCTATAATGGTAATAGATTCTTCTCAACATTTTTATATTGTGAACTAGATCACCAAAAACGCAGAGAAGTTTGGAATAACTTGTCTAATATAGCTACAAGCCGCAATGCTATATGGTTCTTAACTCCATATTTTAAGGACATAATCGACAAATCTGAGAAATCGGGTGGAGCATTGAGATCTGAAGGCACTTTCTCTGATTTTCGCGCATTTCTATCACAATGTGATCTCTTTGACCTGAGACATGCATGCAGTCTTTTATCTTGGCGTGGAGTCTGCCATAGTCACACAGTCCATTGTTGCCTTGATCGAGGTATGTCATATAGCGCATGGGTATCTCTCTTCCTGTCGGGACGTAGCCATTACTTGCACTTTGAAGGCCCGGATCACCGTCCTTTAGTTTCGTACTTCAAACCATTAGAAAGAAAGCGTAATGGTCTCTTCCGTTACGACAAACGTCTCCGAGAAAATCTGGAAGTGGTTGCACTGATTGAAAAGGCTTGGCTTCATAACCCTTTGGATTCAATTCAACATCGAATTTCCAACTGCAGGAAGGCAATCTTGAAATGCAACCGCGATCACCATATCAACAACCAGAAACCGATTCAACAGCTAGAAACCGATTCAACTTTTAAAGGGGGAGTTGGAGATTGCTATATCCTCATCGGAAAATAGTGACTCGATCATTTCCGAACTGAATATAGAGCTGAAAGCAGCTAAACGTAAGGAAGAAGATTAATGAAGACAAAGAAGAGGGCTGGCACTTGGTGCTAAAAATACATGCTTCTTCCATGCTTCGACATAAGGAAGGTATGCGATCAAAAAATTTTCGGTTATAGAAGATGCTGAAGAGAAAGTTTTCTGTGAAGAACCTGAGATTGTGCAAATTATAAATGAGTACTTCCAAGACATTTTTATCTCCAAAACCTTAGACTGCAGTGAAATCATTGTTGGGAATGTCCTGAAATCACACTTGCAATCACTCTAGAGATAGTAGTGTTGTCGAGATTAGACATTCATACAATACTAGATGGTCATAATGTTTTGCTAGAAACCACTTGTGATATGTGAGTTGTGAACTCATTACTATTATTATATGAACCTACAGGGTCACACACCTAAGCAAACTGGATGTACTTCATGAGGTAATAATCATTAAAGTAATGATCAAGTTAATGTGTATTTGATACACATTAATATACGAGTTTTGAGAGTGTGTCGATCGACACAAGTGTTGTGTCGATCGATGCAAGGCGCAGATCGAAACATTGGTTTCGATTTAATGACTTAATTAATCTCGGTTCGGTCCGGTGATTAATTAGGTTTTTCCAGGTCTATATATATATATGATATAGCACGACCTGGAGCACGTGTGGAAGCCTAATCACAGCCACCTCTCAGAAACAGACTAATCCCTAAGAGATCCGATCTCCCGGCACTAGCATCCCGGCGGATTCCAGTTTGTGTGCGTGTTGATACCAGTAGAGGCGCAGCACTTGAGGCGCTTGAGAATCTCGAATACTTGACAATCTTCCGCTGCTAAACTCCAGGTAATTCGAGATCTGATGTAGATTCAATATACCTAGACCCTGGATCCTAGACTTGGAATTATACCTAGGGTTGCTAATTGGATTAGAACTGCTAGAAATTCCTACAGTGGTATCAGAGCCTTAGGGTTTATTCTATTGAATCCAGTAGCATGTTGATTAGATTAGTTGAATCTGGATCACTGTATATTTGATATGCATGCTAAAATTGAGTTTTTGATCAAATAATCTCGGCTAGGGTTTTTGTTCGAAAACGTTTTAGGGTTTTTCGCATGGTGTCGATCGATGCCAATCCGGCGTCGATCGACACAGGGCGAAAACCCGAATTAAACTTAGGTTTCGCCTAGTGACGATCGACACAAGAGTTGTGTCGGTCGACACAAACCTCGCGAAATTGATGAATCGGTTCAATTGGATTGGACCGGTTATCGAGCTTGGTTGATAATGGTTAAACGCTAAGAACGGTTTATTGCGATTGGTTTGATTTGGTTGGTATCGACCGACGCTAATGTAGCGTCGATCGACACTGACCAGTTGTCAAAACCGGATCAATTGGATTGATCGGTTATCGCAAATTGGTTTCGGTAGAAGTGTATCGATCGACACTAAAGTAGCATCGGTCGACACAGTCTCTGGTGATTTCGGTTATTGAACCTGACATCACAGAACCGAACCAAACTTAACCCAAATTCTTAGAACAATTAAAACATAAGAAAAATTAGTTGTTTTAATAAATTACAATCCTTCTAAGATACATATATGATATGTATATTGGATTAAAAGTTCCGTTCCTCAACTAAATATCAAGTATATTTAGATGTCTTTCCAATCTTGTCAACTGTCAAGACTTGTTTCATTGTGCGATAGACTTGCAGTGCAAGATGTCCACAATTACATGAGTAAGACAGGAAGTAATCGTGTTGATGGACTTGCAGTGCAAGACATCAACAATTACATGACTCAAAAGATTGGTTTACTTGAATGGGCTATCAAAATCGTTTTGGGCCTAGAGACATCAGGTGGATTGGACATGAGATGTCAATCCACAACCAAGAGTTATATTGGATATAACTAGCAAAGTTGTTGCTTACCTAGATAGCTAAAATTTGGGTGATAGCCAGTGGCTCACTCAAGTTTAGTGAAGTATGGGTCTTGGATCATTATATTCATTTGAGGAAACATTGTTTGAATATAATGCGAGTTTTCTTAATAGTTAAGATTTCTCATTTTTTGAACATCATAACTAAACCTCTTTTGTTTTCAGCTATGTCTAGCTCAAACCATCATAAAAATTTCTCCCTGCGATCCGTCCTTGAGAAGGACAAGTTAAATGGATCCAACTTTCTTGAATGGTATCGGAACTTGAGAATTGTTCTCAAACAGGAGAAGAAGGACTATGTCCTTGAGAAAGTTCTCCCCAAGAAGTACCGAGCCAATGCCTGGCAGTCAGATAAGGATGCTTGGGATAAGCATTCAAATGATGTGGTCGATGTGTGTTGTCTCATGTTGGCTACCATGAACTCGGACTTGCAAAAGCAATATGAGTACGTGGAGTCGCCAATAGAGATGATCAATGGCCTGAAAAGTATGTTTCAGGAGCAGGCACGAACTCAGAGATACCAGACGGTTAAGTCTCTGATTGAGTGCAAGCTACCAAAGGGCGAACCAGTTAGTCCTCATGTCATTAAGATGATGGGTTATATTGATAACCTGGGGAAACTGGATTGTCCTATTAGCCAAGAGTTGGCTACTGACATCATTCTGCAGTCACTGCCGTCAAGCTATGATCAGTTTGTTATGAACTATAACATGAACAACTTGACGAAGACGTTGACTGAATTGCATGGGATGCTTAAGACTGCTGAACCTAACATCAAGAAGGACACCCCAAATGTCCTTATGGTACAAAAGGGTAATAAGTTTAAGAAACTTGGTAAGAACAAAGGTAATGGCAAGACGAGCTCGATTGTGAATCCAAGCGAGTCCAACCATGTTCCTAAGGTTGAAACCAGTCCCTCTGAAAATGTTAAGTGCCGTCATTGTAATGGTTATGGGCATTTGAAAAGAAACTGCAATAAATTCTTGGAAGATTATGAGAATCTGAAGAAGACGTACGAGACTTCTTCTTCAGGTATTTTGTTATAGAAGTAAATGTTACTTCTTATAGTCCTACTTATTGGGTATTGGATACCAGCTGTGGTACTCATATTTTGTGAAAATGTGCAGGGCCTGAGCAAAAGTAGGACTATGGAGAAAGGACAAGTGGATCTACGCGTGGGAAATGTAGCAAGAGTTGCTGCATTAGCCGTAGGAGTATTTCGTTTGTTTTCTTTATGGCATGGTTTTAGAACTTAAGAACTGCTACTATGTATCTGCTATGAGCAGAAATATTATTTCTATTCCTTGTTTGGATATGGAAGGATATCAGTTTTCAAATTAAGAATAAGTGTTATTCAGTTGATTACAATGATATGTTTGTAAGTAGCAATCCATTAGAGAATGGGCTTTATGTTCTAAACCAAAACGTGCCTAACTATAACATTAGTACCAAGAGATTCGAGTCAAATGATACGAATCAAACTTTTCTCTGGCATTGTTGTTTGGGCCACATAAATGAGAGCGGATTCAGAAGCTCCATAGTGATGGACTTTTGGGCTCATTTGATTATGAATCATCTGAGAAATGTGAACCTTGTTTATTTAGGTAAAACGACAAAGGCCCCTTTCAACAAAAGGTAGTGTCGATCGACACAAACGGTGCGTCGGTCGACACAGGTCGCGAACGAACAAAATGAAAGGGCCAGTAACTTATTGGGCTTTTTACATACGGATGTGTATGGCCCGATGATCACAAGTGCTAGAGAAAACTTTAAGTACTTCAATACCTTTACTGATGATTTCAGTAGGCAAGGTTATGTCTTATTAATGAGACATAAGTCAGAATCTTTGAAAAGTTCAAAGAGTTCCAGAATGAAGTACATAATCAATTTGACAAAAGTATTAAAGCTCTACGATGGGATCATGGAGGTGAATACTTGAGTCAAGAATTTAGTGATCATCTGAGAGATTGTGAAAGTGTTTCACAATTCACTCCTCCTGGATCGGACTTTATTAGATATGGTTCGATCAAAGATGAGTCACTTAGATCTTCCATTATCCTTCTAAGAATACGCTCTAGAAACGTCTGCGTTTACATTAAATAGGGTTCTATCAAAATTAGTTACAGAGATAACACATGAGATGTGGAATGGAAATGTTCCTGATTTATCCTTCATGAAGATTTGGGGTTGCGAGGCTTATATAAAACATTTAATCTCTGATAAGCTCACACCCAAATCCGATAAGTGCTACTTCATTGGTTGTCCTAACGAAACCAAGGCATTTTACTTTTACAACCAGTCCGAGAACAAATTGTTTGTTGCTCAGAACTATGTTTTCTTGAGAAAGACTTTCTTTCCAAGAAGAACAGTGGGAGTAAAGTACAACTCAAAGAAATTCGAGAATCACAGGAGACTGCTCAACCTGATGAGGAAGAGCAGCAGTTGGATTTGGTGAATGTATATTCGATATATATTCAAACGGCGAGTTTCTAAGGAAGTGTCGATCGACACAAAGGTGTATCGATCGACGTAGATCACGAACCAAAATATTGATTTTGGTTTATGACTTAATCAACTACGGTTTAAATCTTGGTTAATTAGGTCGTGGTAAAAGTCTGCATATGAGATATGTGCGCGATTTTTACACAAAACTGAGGCTCGCAGATCCGAAAGGATCCGTCACGAACCCGAGAAATGTGGATTTCTCGTAACCAATTGCCGTGATCTATTGATCATTGAATGTGATGGGCCTGCGAATTTTGAAGAAGCAATAATGGGCCCTGACTCCGAAAATGGCTGAAAGCCACTGAATCCGAAATGGGATCCATGTCACAGAACCAAGTATGACATGGGTTAATTTACCCGATGGTGTAGAAGCCATTGTGAGTAAATGGATTTTCAAGAAGAAAAATTGACATGGATGGTTATATTCAGATATACAAAGCTAGGTTGGTGGCAAAAGGTTTCAAGCTAATTCATGGTATTGACTATGAAGAAACCTATTCCCAGTCAACATGCTTAAGTCCATTCGGATTCTCCTAGCAACCGCCAATCATAATGGTTATGAAATCTGGCATATGGATGTGAAAACAGTTTTCCTTAATGGAATTCTGGAAAAAGATGTGTGCATGACACAACATGAAGTTTTCATTGATCCTAATGAAGCTAGGAAGATATACAGGCTTTGTAGATCCATTTATGGATTGAAGCAAGCATCTCGGAGTTGGAATCTTCGTTTTGATGAAACAGTCAAAAGATTTGACTTCGTCAGGAACGAAGAGGAACCGTGTGTTTACAAGAGGAATAGTGAGAGCGCAGTTGCATTTCTAGTATTGTATGTTGATAACATACTACTTCTCGGAAATGAAGTTCCATTATTTCAGTCTGTTAAGACTTGACTCGAAAGTTTTTTTTCGATGAAAATATGGGAGAAACCGTATACATTTTTGGAATAAGAATCTATAGAGATAGATTGGACAAGCTAATTGGATTGTGTCAAGATACTTATGGTGATAAGGTCTTGCATAGGTCCAATATGCACGATTCCAAGAAGGGCTTCATGCCAATGACGCTTGGCATTACTCTTAGCAAGACGCAGTGTCCTTCGACACACGCTGAACAAGAGCGAATGAGGTTCAGACAACTGCTACATGCATTAGATGTCTTAAGATGTGATCTTAATTTTAGTGGGAGTTGTTGTTGTTGATTTTAGTTATGATATGATGTTCGTGTAAACATAATTTGTTTATGTTAATGAATTGTGACATCAGTATTATTTAATTATGTTATTAAATAATAGTCCCAAAGTAATTTATGACATTTTATAGGTCATCAAGTATGTGACTTGATCATGAAACCCTATAGATAATAAATGACATAAATTATGTTGGTCCCTGGTCGAGGTTGTTAAAGTGGGACATTAACAACTGCGTGAGACTAGTATGTGAGGTGACTGATGACTAAGTTTCATAGAGTCATTAATAAAAGTATTAAAGTCAATCACATAGATATGTGTTGGAGAACACAGGATCGGACATGACCCGCAAATGAGAGCTCTACAGGATAGTTATATAAGTGTCATGAGAGTTTTCATTACGACTATAGAGTATAGTCCTTAGACCTGAGTTCATCATGTTTTCTTACATGTGAATTGGTCCGCTTTGACTTTGTCAAACGTCAGCCGTAACTGGTGATTATAAAGACATTGATTGGGCGCATCATGAAGCGTGTGAAGGAACAGGGATGGAACAAGATGGGATTTGTCCCTCCTATATAACAGGAGATAAATATCTCAGGGCCCATCGAAGATTTAAATACTGAGAAATGTGTGGCCACACTCAAACGAGGTGATTGTCAGTCGTTTGTCTTGTCAATATAAATCGGAATTCGATGAACGGATCTTGCCTTATGCCAGATCGAGATATAGAGACGAAGGGATTATGGAAATAGATGATTCCAGTACAAGTGGGAGATTGTTGGGAATGTCCTGAAATCACACTTGTAATCACTCTAGAGATAGTAGTGTTGTCGAGATTAGACATTCATACAATACTAGATGGTCATAATGTTTTGCTAGAAACCACTTGTGATATGTGAGTTGTGAACTCATTACTAGTATTATATGAACTTACATGGTCACACACCTAAGCAAACTGGATGTACTTCATGAGGGAATAATCATTAAAGTAATGATCAAGTTAATGTGTATTTGATACACATTAATATACGAGTTTTGAGAGTGTGTCGATCGACACAAGTGTTGTGTCGATCGATGCAAGGCGCATATCGAAACATTGGTTTCGATTTAATGACTTAATTAATCTCGGTTCGGTCCGGTGATTAATTAGGTTTTTCCAGGTCTATATATATATATGATATAGCACGACCTGGAGCACGTGTGGAAGCCTAATCACAGCCACCTCTCAGAAACAGACTAATCCCTAAGAGATCCGATCTCCCGGCACTAGCATCCCGGCGGATTCCAGTTTGTGTGCGTGTGGATACCAGTAGAGGCGCAGCACTTGAGGCGCTTGAGAATCTCGAATACTTGAAAATCTTCCGCTGCTAAACTCCAGGTAATTTGAGATCTGATGTAGATTCAATATACCTAGACCCTGGATCCTAGGCTTGGAATTATACCTAGGGTTGCTAATTGGATTAGAACTGCTAGAAATTCCTACAATCATTGCGTAATCCCTCAAACCGTGTAACTCAGAGGAGATGAATGAGACCTTCATTGCAATCCCCTCAGCAAAAGAAATTTGATCAGCAATGTTCTCAATTGACCCGAATAAATCCAGAGTATATTCATCGCATGCATTCTACCGACCAGCCTCAATGAAACGCATGTTCGCCTCATAACGAAACTGAAAAATCCACAAAAGGTAGCTGAATATAGATCCATTGCATTATGAAACATCTATTACAAAGTTATTTCGAAGATTCTGACGGCTTGCCTTCAACCAATTCTAAAGTAGATAATATCGGAAATTCAGTCCGCATTTGTCCCCGATCGAGCCATCTTTGATAATGTGTTTTTTAAACATGAAACACTTCATTTCTTAAAGATATCATAAGCTTCAACGCACTGCTATATGGCTGTGAAAGCATATATGAGCAAAGCCTATGATAGGCTCGAATGGGTCTTCATCGCATCGGTTCTCGAAAGATTGGCCTTTCACCCGAAATGGATCAACTGGGTTTTTATTGTGTGTCGACGATCTCTTATTCGTTCCAAGTCAACGGTGGAGCTCAGGCACACATCCTTCCACAACGAGGCATTCGTCAAGGGGATCCTCTATCCCCATATATCTTCATACTATGCAGAGAAGTCTTATCTGGACTTTGTAGAGACGCACAAGATAATGGATCTCTAGCAAGACTTAGAGTGGCAAGAGAAAGCCCTCGGATAAATCATTTACTTTTCGCGGATGATACTATGTTATTTTGCAAGACTAGCATCAAAAGTTGCACAAGTCTAAAATTAGTTCTCAGCAAGTATGAACGAGCGTCAGGGCAGATGACAATCTCCAAAAATCTTCCATTACTTTCTCAGCCAAGACACTTACTAAGCAGAAACAACGGATAAAATCTATCCTCGACATCTCTAAAGGGGGTGGACAGGAGAAGTATATGGGTCTCCCCGACAGTTTTGGTCAGAAAAAGAAGGATCTTTTCACATGAATTGTCGATCGCATTAGACAGAAATCGGTTAGTTATTCCACCAAGCAAGATAATAAATTTAATATATGCAGTTGTTAAAAAAATATATGAAGTTGTTAAAAAAAATTATAAATTTTGCAGAAGCAAGATTGAGAATTTTTTTTAATCTCTAAATACTTCGTAGTGTGATGGTTTTTAGCGCATGTCCCTAAATATACTACTACAATGTTTCTATTTTGCAGCATTAAAAATAGAATTTATCGAACCAAAATTCTACTAGGACTCTTAAAGAAAATAATTTTTTTTTTGAGAAATTGTTTGAACATATTAAAAATGAAATGAGAAGGAAAAGAAGGTTCGGTATATATCCCAAAAAGCAAACAACATATTTCCATGCTAGAAAGTGAAAATATTTTGTTTTAATAAGAATTAACTCTCTACTTAAAACTATGATTAATTTTTATGTTACAAAAATAAATTTATATTTTTAAGTTACAAAAAAAAAATTAAAGAAGAATGATAATTGTTGACTCATCAATATTAATTTATAGAAGAATTTTGGTAAAAAAAAATAACTTCTTAGAGTGCATGTCTATTTGTCAAATCTCAAAACCCGAGACATGAGTGCGGTCCAGATATCTTTTTCTCTTTATATTCTAATACAGAATTTTTTTATAAATGTTACATTTTAAGCTTTATAAACAACCCATTTTTGACTTTTATATCTCATTTAAAAAAACTATGAAATTTCTAGGTGAATACCCTAACTCATAGTGTACATGGCGACGATTACATCGTGCACAATATCTAGTTATTCCGACAGACGTCTCCGTCGAAAAATCCACTGAAAAGATGATCCACACTACTTTGTCAAAAACGAGTTCTGGCAATCCCCCACATGAATAAAAATTACTCTAGACACATGATGACTCGACAAAACTCAACAAGACTTGGCAGAAAGACTTTTGAAAGTACAAGAGAAAAATCCACTATATCTTAGCTCGTAGAATTTCTAAGCTTTGAACCAGTCATTGTTAATATCTATCAAATTTACTCGACAAGGAGGTGAACGTGATGTATTGAACCACCCGAGCTTTGATGTAAACCGAGACTACAACAATAACACAACTTCATTTTCTCAAAGAACTAGGTTCTCTATTGCGTTCATTTAGGTCGTGAACATGACTGGTTAATCATGAGTGAACTTAGAAAATATAACATGACCTTCATTCTCCTAGAAAGGGCTTCATTCACACTTACTAGGTGATTTCCATTAGTTTTTGTTTTAAGAAGTATCTTGTAATACTCCATATGTATATAAAAGCTATGAACTCAATCGTTTAAAACTACGATTACCCTCTCATTCTTACATGAAACATTGTTTATCATCCTGGGAACTGGGTGTAGACGTGACGTCCTTCAATGTGTTTTTCAGAATTCTTTTGAATTTTTTTTCCCATTGAACCTAGATCTTGAGATCTCCAATCACATTGGTAAGGTTATCACTTACCATCAAGCATCCTCTTAATCAATAGGCTTCAAACCCATTTCTCTTGATGATTTTACAACTTGATCTCTTGACAATCCTTTAGTAAATGGATCCGCTGTAATCTACTGTGATTATACCAATTGAGATCAATTGTCTAATGGTTTTATGACATATTATTATATGATGAGATTTACCATTATACAGATTGCTCAGTGCCCGAGCTATAATCGATTGACTATCACAATGTACACATAATGCCAGCACGGCTTATCCCATATGAGAATATCTTCCAAAAAACTTCGAAGCCACTCTGCTTCCTCTGCAACTTTAACTAAAGCTATAAAGTAAGATTCCATGATTAATTTGGCCAACAAATTTTTTTTGAAAGATTTCCAAGACAGTGCTGCACCACTAAGAGTAAAGTTTGTTTGAGTTCTTGGAATCGAAAATCCTGTTGGCATCACTATATTCTTCGAAAACTGATGGTTCTTTACTATAGTGCAACCCATAACTTTTAGTATGAGGTACATAGTCCAACACTCTTGTTATGGCTTTCCAGTGTTTATGTCATGGATTACTCGTATAACGACTCAACACATTGACTGCATGCGCTAAATCGAGTCTAATATAATTTGTTAAGAACATAAGATTACCGAATACATATGCATACTCCAATTGTAACACTGCTTCACCTGAGTTTTTCGTTAGGTGAAGACTAGGATCTACGACAGTTTTTGAATTTCCACTTGAGTAAATTTTGAATCTATCAAGTATTTTATCAGCATAATAAGCTTGAGAAAAGATGATTCTTTCATAATTTCTAGTGATCTTAATCCCTATAATGACATCTTCTAGTCCCATGCCTTTCTTATCGAACTTGCTACTAAGCATGTTCGTAGTTTGACCAATCGTGTCTTTATTGACTTATGTGACCATATCACATCTGTCATTTTCAGTTTGGTTATCTTTGCGGTTGCCATTCTTTCTACGACTTGCCTAGCTTTATGACCAACCTTGTCATAACATTTTCCCAAGAACTACATTGCATCCTTTCGATTCATAAAGCTAATAGAGGATTTTAGGGAAATTTTTATTTTACCATTGTTCTTGTGAACAACAATGTTAGCAGTGTGCTTTTGTTGAATCTGCCTTGTGGTTTTGGGATTCAATCCACAACATGTCGATCAAGTCCTCGAGGAAAATTGCATTCCGCTTGTGTTTGAGATAGTTTTTGAAGTCCAACCAATTGGGAGTGAGTTTCTTAATGAAACACTAACAAATATTAGTATCGTTACTGCGTAGAGAACAATCAAGAAGGATAACAAGATTATCCAAGACACCAGCGTCACAGACAAGCTGTTGCTCTAGGCTTGTTCTACAAGTATGTGCGATAATGCTTGCACCGAGGCCGCTAATGTTCTCATTCTCGCTATTCAACAACGAGAAAAGAAACTCCATGTTTTCTCTTGGAGGAAATCATACTTTGGAGCTAGATTAGACTGAAATATCATTCTAAGAGAACGAGCCCCTGCATCTACTACCTAAACAGCATTTACAATAAAAAGAAAGTCTATGATATCTCCAAAGAAAAGGGATCAACAAAACTCCAAGGCCAATGCTTTCATTCAAAGGTGAAACCTTTTTCCACAATTCCTAAAAGCTAGAAAGATCACATAGTATAATCTAAGATCGTTATGACTTTCTTGGCAAGACCCAACAATACTTTCTAATATCATTTCGAATTTGGGTGAAATTAATTATGATAATTTATAAAAGTCGCTAAATTTTTAAAATTTCTTGCCTTTTCGTCAGGATTAGTAAGGAGACGAAGCAAATGAGGAAAAACTCCGGCATCCAGAACGGCTTGAACTCCGGCTTCAACCCCACAAGCAAAACTCCCGAATGCCGCCACAGATTGCACGAGGATGTTGTTAAATTTATCGGAATCGTCTGCCTCAGTGAGAACGGAAGCTATGGCGGGAACAGCTCCGAGTTTGAGGAAAGAGAGTTTTTGGTACGATTTCCGATTATTTGGTTTTTGACCTCGCGAAGGGCCTTGAGCTTGACTTCAGGGTCAGAGGAAGCGAGATGAGAGAATACATCGACTTGACGATTACCGAAGGAGGAGGAGGAGGCGGAGGAGGAGGAGGAGGTGGAGACGGAGGAGGAGGTGGTGGTAGGCATGGCGGAGATTTAGTTTCTCCGTGAAGTGGGAAATCGGTAAAGAAGCTAATTGAGCTCTCTCTCTCTCTCTTAGATTGGAAACGAATGGCAGAGGAGTTTCGTAAAGGTTTCTACATTGTTTAGTCTATACTATTATTTAGGAAGTGATTTTGAAAGAACAGAGCTCTCTCGTTACCTTTCATATTAAAATATCTTAATTACCTTTAATAATTGATTTGTTTATAAAAAATTGCACATATATGATAACAAATTTTTATCGAGATTCAAGTCTCACATATTTAAAATCACATCTATAACTGATATCGTTACAATCACATTATAGTAAATATCGCACATAGAAATCATAATATATGTTTTAAGAAAAAAACCAGCGCACATAGAAATCAAAATTGGCATTATAGCAACATCATGTGAAAAAAAAACAATATCATGTGAAAAATTGATGAAAACAAAATCATCTATTTTATATTAATAAAACAAGATCTAGAAGTGCACACATAAAAAACGTTTATAAAATAAATAAAAACTAGATTAAAAAAAAAAAAATTATAGTTTTAATTTACTTTACAGTTTATATATGTAGATATATACGAATGAATATTTCACTTTCAAAATAAATTTGTTTTGTTAATAATTTAAATAAGAAATTTTGATTTACTTGTCTTATAAATTCTAGATTTTCATAAATTTATCTATTTAGAGATAAATTGACTATATATATATAGATATATACAGATATCTATAAATATTTCATTTTAAGAAATATATATAGGTTATATTTTAAATAAGGAATTTTATTTTTCATATTTATCAAATTACATATTAAATAAATTTACCAATCTAAAGATAAATTGTAATATTTACATATTCTTATATGTTCTCTTACTTTTACCCATACTAGACTCTGACCCGTGCACGGATGTTTTTTTATTATTAAGATAAGATTTGTAAATATTTTGAACAACAGTTTTTTTTCTTTGTAAAAGTTTTGGAGAATAATTGTCAATTCTAACAAACAATTCAGTGTTTTTGTAGCAAGTTAATATTTTGTTTAGGTTTTTTATTTTATATTTGTTTAAGCTTATTTTTTTAACCGTAGTTTATTTGTATTACATATTTATAAAATTGTTTTTTAAATACATCAATTTGTTTTTCTTTATTTTTAATAATATTATTTTATTTCGGGATTTTTATTTTGGTTTATAGTCGTATATTTTGATTATTATGATTTCTAAATACAAAAACTATCTTGTGGTTGAATAATATTATTGTTACATTTATTGTAATAGAAAAAATAAAATATAATAGATTATGTTAAATATATCGATTATCAATAATATTATTTAGTTTAAACTATTATTTCAATATTATATACTACTTTCTTATTTTATTAATAATTCATTAATTTTAATGATTATATAATTTATAAAATAATTATGTATTAAATTATATAATTATATGTACCAATTGATTTAGTAACTTAATTATGCTTGATTTTATTTCTTTAAGTTAAATTTTAGTTAAGAATAATTTATAATATTTATTTTAATATTAATTTCGAAATTATTTATTATTTTATTAAATTTTTGAAAAAGATTTTCGTTAGATATGATTAGGATAGAAAAAAGAAAACAAAAGATATTATACGATATTATGAATAAATCAAATATAAATTGTTTTACAGTTTTACCCTTAATGAAGAATACAATTCCTAATAAAATCAAGGGCAAAATTCGGAAACAACATTTATGTACCATGATCAATATCATGTTTTAATAGGTAAGATAATGTTGGGTCGACTAAATATTTAATTATATAGAAATTTCTTTTATTCTTTGTGAAAAATTATATGAAAATTTCCCTAAAATTTCCCTAAAATTCATGACATTAAATTATATTATCTTGTAAAAAAGAAGAATTGTACTCTCTAATATTTAACAAACTCACATGTAGTCTACATACAAATATATTAGGTGGAAATTTGACATTATGTTATATTATTTATTATTATTATTATTATTTTTTTTTTTTTTTTTTTAAATTACTATTATATTAATTTTTAAATCCGAGTTACACCCTGAAATGTAGCCATAGCCGAGCATTACAAAAGACAATACTAATGAGCGATTATACATGAGAAATGGGGGGATCGAAAGCTGCGAACCAGGCACCTAAGAAAGAAACAGAGTTCCACAAATCTCCTTGGTCTCTAGATAGTGGGATGAGGCGATACCGAACAGTTTGCTTGATCTCTACGATGAGAGACGATGCTGGACGTGAAATTTGAGTGTGAATCCGAGCATTTCTTTCCTTCCAGATGCAATAAAGGCAAGCTTGGTACGAGAGCTTCAGAATCAGAGCAGTGTTCGAGTCCCTAGTTTGGTCTTTCAGCCATCTTAGTCCGTCTTCAAAAACAATCGGAGGAGAAAGATGTAGCCTAGAAGAGAAGAAAGACCAAACCTCCATGCTGTAAACACAATAAAAAAATAGATGTTGACGAGATTCCGAGTCGATATTGCAGAGCACGCATCCGGGATGAACGTCAATACCCCACGTCCTCAGCCTGTCCCGAGTCGTTAGCCTGTTCCTAGCAGCCAACCAAGTAACAAATGCATGTTTTGGAATCCTACCAGAGAACCATACCGCTTTGTGCCAATCAACTGGATTTCCCGGCGGGTGAAGAAAATGCCACACCTCAGAAGTCGAGAACTTATCTAACGGTGGACGGTCCCCAATTTTCCATCTGAACATGTCATCCGGGCCATCGTAAACTACCAGGTCCGGCGACGGTAAACATTCCTTGAGCAGTTGAATGACTGGATGTCGACTTCTACTCCGATCCAACCACCATCTGCCCTCATTAATCGCCTCAGCAACTACTGCCGATAGAGGAAGTCCAGTGATCCTTGGAGCCGCAGCCCCTACGATCTCTATAAGCGCTCCTAGGCCAGTCCAATTCTCAAGCCAGAAGTTAGCCGTTGCTCCTGAACCGATCTCGCAAATGATAAATGGCCTAGCAATCTCACGCAGCTTACATAAACTCTTCCATATCCAACTTCCTGACCTTGAAGTTTCGATTTCCCAGAAGGTTGATCCCGCTAGCAAATTACGCCTTACCCACAATACCCACAGAGACTCTCCAGAAGTGAATACCATCCAAATGAGTTTGAGGCAGAGCACAATGTTCCACTCCGAGAGTCTCCTAAGGCCTAGACCTCCTGACTCCTTCGGTGTGCACACCGAATCCCAGCTGATTTTTGCTCCTCTCGCTGAGTGGACATCTCCTTTCCAAAGAAATCCATTGCACATTCTTTCAATTTCTTCCATACACTTCTTAGGTAAAATGAAGATGGATCCCCAGAAGGATACTGTGGAGTAAATGACAGATTGGATCAACTGAAGTCGGCCAGCAAAGGATAAAAATCTGACCGTCCAGGAGTTAAATCTCTTCCGAATCTTATCCAACAAAGGCTGGTAGTCTTGCTTCTTAAGCTTCCTAGAGGTAAGAGGGACTCCCAAGTATCTTACTGGGAATGAACATTCTTTTAGATCAAAGGTCGCAGCCATCTGTTGAACAAGTTGGTAATTCCCGCCATCAAGAAACAAGGTTGTCTTTTGGCGGTTTATTGACAGGCCTGAGCATGAACCGAATAGATATTAGTACAACTACTTTATCGTTCATATTCTCATATGTGTTCTCTAAGTATTATTCTAAAGTTTTTTCTGTTTTAATTCAAATTCATAGCTTATCTTAGAAGAAAACATTTTATATTGTTCTCATTACCGAATACTACCAGTCATCACCGATAGTGGTAGAGCTGCGACTGTCTTAGCAGGTCTGAAATTTTCTTATCTGTGGAGTAGTTGCAAAGTTGGCAAACCCACCAAAAATATGAGACTAGAAACATGAATTACTAGAAAAGTTGTTGAGATTGAGGCATTCTCAAAATGGATTTTAGATATTGGTGATGGAAAAATTCCCAGGTCGTATAAAGGAGAATATAAGATTGATATGCCATATGATTTGCTTGTCAAAAGCTGAGAAAGACCTATAAAATGTATTTTAATGGAAGTTTATTAATTCTTTCAAAACAGAACGTGATTCTAGATATTTTCAAGAAAAAACTATTCTGAGTCCAACAAATAAGGGTGTGGATATGATAAGTGAATATACGCTATCAAATATACAAGGTAAATTTTTTCTTATGATTTTGACTTCTTTTATATTTTAAAGATAACATTAGTCGTCTAACTTTATATATTATGAATTAATTAAATGAGGAAAAGTATATATAAGTTTTGATAGTATTGAGACATCTCATACAAACAAAATGGATGATATCGTTTACTCTTAAGAATTTCTAAATAGTATCTAAGTCTATGGATTACCTAATCATTCTTTGATGTTGAAGATTGGTTCTCCTCTAACGATACTTAGAACATTGATTTGAAAGGTTGTTTGTGAAACGGTACAAGGTTGTTAATCACACATATGGCTTATCATGTTATTGAGACAAGGTTTATAACATGAGAGACTGTTGGAGACAAAGTTTTAATACCTATAATGTTTGTCACTCCACCTGATGGAAGGTTCCTCTTTAGAATGAGGCGAAACGATTTTCCTATTTCAATTGCTTCACCATGATAATTACTAAGAGCCATGGACAATCTCTTTAAAAAGTTGGTGTATATCTCTCAATACCAGTATTTATTCCTTATGTAGCTCTTTTCAAGAGATACATCAAAAAAAGGTTGAAGATTTTAATAACTGGTAAAGATGGAAAAACATTGTGAAAAAAATAATGTTGTCCACATGGAAGTGTCTCATAATGTGAAATAGGATTAAAAATTTTATTTACTTATTTTGTTTAGAATATTATGTGCCTAAAATATTTTCATTTAATGGTTTATTCTTTTAACTATCTCATATGATTTTATCATTTAATATTTAGGAATATCTATATCTGTTTTCGCTATGAAATAATACAAATCGAGAGCAAGAGCATGTTTCAGTTATTAACATGCCTTTCCAGTCCACAATCAAAGTTTGTATCTAACTGTGGTGTTATCTTTGTAGACACTTTGAAGCAAACCTTTGATGAGAGTAAGTTTCTTGTGCCACCGATGACACAAACTTTTTTAGTTTTAGTGGTTACAACGGCCTGTTCAGTGATTGACATCTAATATTAACTATCAAACACAAAAATTGAGATTCATTTGTTATGAGTTGAAGGACTTAAGACTCCTATATAGGAAATAAAAACAAAAATGCAAAGTTGAAGCAAAAATTACTCACTTAAGATTGATTTTCAATTGTATCTACAAAACCAAAGATCATCGAATGGCTTCTCATGAAATTGGTCAATGGGCCTGAATTTCCCCACATATCGATAATTATAACTCTGGCTAGAATATTGAGACGTGTTTTTCTAGGTTGAGCAGATACCAAAATATAATTGCTTGTGGATCGATTCCCATCAAACCAAAACACATTGTGGATCGAAGACGGATTGGAAAGAGATTTCGCAAGAACATCAAAATCATCATGCATTACTTTGAACGTTAAAATCGTTGTCAACTTTGAAAAGGAAAAAGAAATTGAAAAGGAAAAAAGAACATACGAAAAAGGAAAGAACATAAAATGATATATGGTATGTTTTAAATAAATAAAAATAGACTGTTAACTAAATACATTATTTATTATCGTTGTCGAGTGAAATAATCGAATCTGTCCTTGTTTTATATTTTATGAATGATGAGTTATAAATTAAAAATTAAAAAACGAAAATATACCAATCAAACCAAAACAAAAATTGGTGCATATTTAAATTTTAAATAAATCATATTAAACTAGATTTAAAAATATAATTTAAATATTAATTATCACCCGCACAAGGTGCGGGGGCAATCACCTAGTTAACTAAAAATTCAGAGTAGATATTAGCCAATCATGTTAAAGAAAGAGAGTTTCTAAATTGGTTTTATTACTTTAATTATTGAGGATGAACTTTTTCATTTGTAAAATAATTTTAATTATTAGAGATAAATTCTGAACCAATCTTGTTATGGTTATAATTATTTTCTTGATCTTATTTTTATATAGTCGATCAATTATTTATGTTACTGATATTTGTCCAGAAACCAAACTGACAAAAAGAATGAAATAATAATTTACTTTCAAACCAACCATATTTATCTTATACTTCATCCAATTTAAAATTTAACAAAACATGGATAAAAAACCAAAATTTATACAAATGGCCTCTAATTTTTTGGCTATAACATTAATATATGCAAGAGTATTATTAACTCGCATAAAATTATTTTCATCTCCAAATTCATTTTTTGTATTTTATTCAATTACAATCTTGTAATTAGAAAAAGGTTTAAGAAGAATTAAAATATGCCCTTCCCTTTAATTCTCGTTCTTTGCTCCTAAGAAAAGACCAAGGTCCAGTTCCTGTCCCAATCCTGTTACAGTTCCAATCACATTCTGTTAAAAAATAAGCTACAGAAAAGTTTCTACCTTTTTCACTACAAGAAACAGAGAGATTCATAGATTTTTACCGCCAGAATCCAACGGCTGCTCTAAGACTCATGTAAATGGTGAGACCAAACCAAAGTCCAATAAACCCATGAGCCGTCGAGAGTAAAAACAAACACAAAATGCTAACTATAGCCACCATAACTAACGAAGCTGCGGCATAACCAAAATCTGATGCTCCAAAGTTAACTCCATCGAATACAAACGCTAAAGCATTGATTGGTTGTGTCCCTGCCACAAACTTTAGGAAACAAGAACCGGTTTTAGCCACAATGTGATGACATAATCTTGGTTTGATTAGGTGTTTAAGGGGAAGTTAAATATTAATTACCGGAAGTCCTATGCTAATAAGATGTAAGACTTTATCGTCTTTCGTGAATAATCTTGCTCCAAAATGCAATCCTGCTCCAAGTATAACCGCAAGCAGAAACCCAAGAACCAGTCCCAACTGTCACAAACCGAATCTTACTTGAAAACTGATCGAAAACCGAATCATTAAAGGCTTAGGTCATAAGAATGTATACTTGCAATACACGTGAGGCAGTAGCTGCAGCTCTTTTGTAGTCTTTTTTGGCAAACGCACTCGCTAGTATTGCCTATCAAAAGACCCATTTGTTAAAATGTAGAACCGCTTTAATCGAAAAAGATATCGAATAAGGAAGAGAGAGAGAGATCTGAATGGCTAAACCTGGCCAGCTACAGCGAACCCGTCTGCAAGAAGTGAAGTTGTTAACCAAACCTGCAAGCAAACTTGGAAAGCTGCCATGGAAGTGGGTCCTTCTCGTGCAGCTAGTGATGCGGAAAGAGTTACACAGAAAGTCACTGCGATTACTCTCATCAGTAAAAGAAAGCCTGTGAGAGAAAAAAAAAAACCACACAAGAAAACAATAATCAAAAGATGTTATTTTATCAGAGATTTCACTATTAAAATTTTATTTCAAAGTATTTACAATACCATTTTTCATGAATCTACAAAACTGAAGATGTTTGGTATTCAGGTTAAAGATATCGACTTCACCCATCAGTTTCCACAAGAGTATTCCACACATAAGGTATCTGAAGTAATGAACATATAAACCGTTAGTTATCAGCGGAGGAGATCTTGTAAGAGAGAACAAGCCTAAAAATGTGAAATTAAACTCACTGGGAGATAACATGAGCAGTGGCTGCTCCTGTAACGCCTAGACGAAAAACGAATATGAAAATCGGGTCGAGTATTATATTTGTGACATCTCCAATCACTGTGGAAAAGATTAAAAGAAAAGATAAGTGAATACTTTGTTCTGTTTCAGGACTTTGATCATAAATATGGCATATTACCTGTTGCATATAATGGAGTTGTCGTATCTTTAAATCCACGGAAAACACCTTGTGTCGCGAGTGAGAGAAGAACAGCCGGTGCACCAAGTGATCTTAGAGATAAATATCTCTGAGCAGGTCCCAACATTGGAGAATCCTGTAAAAATTTAAAGCCATGCTTTAAAAGATTTTCAATCTCTTAAAACTCGTATATATTGAGTCCGAAAGATGGATACTTTACCTGTTTAACTCCCATGAAACTCAGGAGAGGTTTTGCTGCGGATATAAGAAACACAGCTTGAAGAAGGCCAAGAATGCCTCCAATGAATAAAGCAGATGAGGCTGATGGTATGTTTCTTTTCTTAACTGGAGATTTACTAACACTAAAGATACTGCAACTGATTTTAGATTCATCTGATACAGAATCTGAAAGGAGTGATGATTAGTACTTCAAGAAATCAAATAATCAAATGAGTGATGATGTTACAAATAATCTATGTATACCTTTGTTGTTTTCAGGAATCAGTTCTTGTATTTCCTCATTTGTGTTGTTAATACCAGTTTCAGTACATTCTTTATGATCTTGGACTGTGTTTTCCTGGGAACTAAAAGCATCTTCCTCTGCTACAAAGGAAGTTGTGATGCTAACGAGTGGGAAAATGGCGATTCTTGAAACTTGGTTAAACAAAGCAATTGAAACTCCAACTGCAGCGAGCTGCACAGGACCTGTAAATCATCACCAAAAACAAGAAACCAAAGACTAACCGCCATGACTTCCATCTTGAAACAAAAAAAAAAAAAACAAATGAAAATACTTGTTTTTCTTCTTCTATGGGTTGTTGTTAATACCAATTTGGCCTATGAAGGCTGTGTCAACAAGAGATGCAATAGGATCAGCTGTTAAAGCAAGTGCTGCAGGTAAAGCTATTCGTGCTATCTCCAAACCGAGCTCATCAAATTTCAAAACTGATCTGATACATCAAAGAAAATCCAATTACAAGTTCATTCTTGATCATAAAGGAAAACACAAAATGGTACCTGAAATCACTTAGGAAGATGCAAAGAGGGTTTCTTGGAAAATCACAAGGAGTTTCTTTGGTGTAGCCATCTTTAGACATCATTAAGAGATGTTACTGAAGTTTCTTGTGTCTCTGAGCTTCACAAGTACATAAAAGAATGTGTGTGTGTGTGTCTGTATACAGAATCTAGCAAAGTAAAATGATTCTCGGTTAGTTAGGTGACATTTCATTAGATGCCCTCAGAAATAGAGAGAATTTAATATATATTTTTTTCTATTTTCAGGAAAATAAAAGAGTGGTTTCAAGGCTAACCACACATTACATTACCTTTAGACCTCAAATTCCAATTTATTGTAGATTCTTGTCTTGTGTCCAGAAATCCAGAGGGTTCCAGAAAACCAAAATTCTGTTCCAAGAACAGATTAGCTTTGATAGAAGACTAAGACCTTTTCTACTATTTAAATAGAGAAAATTATCATAATGATGAAGAAATTATGGATTAGGAAATTAAAGAGTATAGAAATTTGGTTAAAACAAATTTTCTATCTCTGAAAGTTTGTTTAACGTCAATTACCAAAGAAATATTCGACAAAGTTGATGTCAAGTGACAGAAAACAACCCAACAATTTTTAGTATGAAACCTGTATGATTTTTTCTGATAAAAGAAATAAAATTGGGATATTAGCTTTAATACAAAATGTGTAAGAACTAAAAAAAATGTGATTATCAACGAAGAATGGCAGAAATGAAACGTAAGAAGAACACACACCTTTTTCTTAATCTGAACCAAGGAGAGATCAATAATGTGTCTTTTCGTTTTCTATTTTAGAGAAAACAATTTCCCAGCAAATTTAAAACCTCAGCTTTTGTTTTTTGTTCTCTAGCAGTTTGGAATATGTAAACACTAGACTTTGACTTTGCCGTGTATTAGGGTTTTTCAAATAGATTACAGTGAATATGAGTCATCAGATGATGAAAAGGTATCAATGATGGAGTAGGAAAATAAATGGTTGAGAGAGAGACTGAGAAGCCGATGCGTCTAGATGGGAGGTGGAACGTGTTTTAAGTTTAAACATTGGAGAAAGAACTGCGTTTTTCTTTAATGGGAAAAAAATTGCCTTTACGAAAATATTAATTTAAAATTCTTAAAGCTTACTATTTTTTTAATATATTAATATTAATACACCAAACCGATCTTTAAACCAGAGATCAACCGTGGTACAGTCGTAATCAAACCAGAGCAAAAATTACACACAACCCTAATTAGCCGGCGAGGAATCTTCGAAAACCGGTCGAGAAAAAAAAAACAGATTTCGGCGCCGCCACACTCTAAAAACGAAACCCGATATCCAACATTGTCTTCGGTGTTGGATATGAGTTTAGAACCCATTCATAAGCCCATTGAAAATCTAATTAAATTAACTATGTCATCTCGGCCCAAGAAGACAGGCCCGTTAAGGAGTCAACAGCCCAAGAAGGAGTCAGCATCCAAACGCTATAAATAGGACCCTTCACTCTTCATTTGAGAGACATATTGTAACTTACGAGAGGCCGAGCTACTTCTATAAAGCTCCGACCTCAAGTACTGTTTAGTGAGCACGTCATTTGACGGACTCACACCTCGTACCATCCTGTTCATTGCTCGGCTCCAGCCTTAAGATCAATAAAGAATCATTTCGTCCTCATTTTGTATTTACATTTCACCCCGTATTTTAGACATTCCAGATCGCAGCCCGTAATATTGACTAGGTCGGATTTCTGTAACAACAATTGGCGCCGTCTGTGGGGAAGATAATCTTCTTTACGATCTAAGACGAAGCCGAGATGACCGGACCGCCATCAACGGAGAACGACCCAAAATCGCCTGAGCGAACCCGAAGTCCGCTCGCTCCGAGCTCGGAGTCACCAATGTCGCCAGTTAACGCCGAAACCAATCAAACTAGGACAGCCGACACGCGTCGGGACGGAACGCGTCCAAACGACCAAAGCCAGGACGTCTCCTCTCTTATAAGAATGTTAATGGCCCAGGTCGACGAGCTGACAAAAGACAACAATGCTCGCCTCGACGTGCTAACAAGCAATCAAGACTCGTGCAGGGAACGGATCAATTACCTGCAAACCGCCGGTCTTCAAGCGCCTCAAGCAACCGAAAACCCTATCCCACGACTCCCAAGGGTCCTGTTCGGAGAAACACCACCTCTGAACACTGAATCTAGCAGGCGACCAACTATCCACCTAGAACTACCACCGACCGGATACACCCAAAACCAGAGCGAAGGTAGCAGAAACAGTAAGCTCGAATCACTCAAGATTCAACTGGATAATATGACATCGAAGGTTCACAAAGCGACCAGCTCAGCCCCCGAAATAGACAGGGTATTGAAGGAAACCCAAAACACACCATTCACGAGAAAGATAACAGGGACACCAGTCAAACATCCCGGGAAGATCAAGCTGTCCACTTACAACGAAAGCTCAGATCCGCGACAATACATGACGGCCTTCACTATCGCAATGGAGCCGCTCTTAACTGGTTCTCACGGCTTGAAGCCCACTCCATCGACAGCTACCATCAGCTGACGACCACCTTCCTAAAGCATTACTCCATGTTCATCCAGGAAGGAGCCTCTAGCGCCGACCTCTGGGCAGTAAGCCAAGGACAGAGAGAGCCCCTCAGATCCTACATCGACATGTTCAAAGTTATCGTCTCAAAGATTACGGTAACGGATAACGAAGGACTCCCAGCACTACGAAACGGACTTTGGTACGAATCGCCTTTTCACGATGAGCTGGCCATAAAAAAGCCACAGACCCTTGAGGACGCCCTCCACCGAGCGGCCGTCTTCGTTGAGATAGAAGAGGAAAAGGATCTACTCGCCAAGAAATTCGCTTCAAGCAAGAAAGGCAAGGATACAGCCCCAGACAGCTCTGATGACAAGGGAAAGAAAGCTGCAACATGCTACGTTGGCGAGCAATAGCAGCAGGCAAGCCAACAAATGTTCCAACAACCAGGACGCATCCAAACGAGCCACCAGCAAGGTCGACCATGGTACAAGTATGTACGGTCCGACGATCAGGAGAAAACTTTCTGTAACTTCCACCAGCGCTCCGGGCATAGCACTGATATACCATGGATTTTAGGGTTTTTAACCATGGTATATGTGTTATTTATCGAGTCTTTTACTATGCTTTAGAGTCTTTTCAGGTGTTTATTAGGTACAAGCACATATGGAGCATATTTGGTGATTTTGGGACTTTCTGGAGCTAATTGGAGTATTTGGCCGAGAGATAGAGTTCACTGTTTCCGAGCTGCAACGATCGTCACACTTATGGCATCGATCGTTGCACCAGCGAGATGGGCCAAACGACGGTTTAATAAAGAATGATAAAATTGCAGTTTTGCCCAGAAGTTCCTGATATTCACAAAGAAGCCCCAAAACGTGTTTTAGGATATAATTAGGTTTTACAGCCACTTGTTAGGCTAAGCTTTTCTTACGTTAAGTTTTACTGAGAGAGAGTTGAGGGGCTGATCCTGATCTCGAAAGAGACTTGATTTTGAACCCCAGTTCTTATTTGATTATATGATATTTGGTTTTCTACTTAAGATATCTTCTGTCTCGATGAATATGTCTGAGTAGATCTCCTGTTAGGTTGAAGGATTCTCATTAGGGATTTCAGAGAATTATAGTTTAATTAATCTGTAGAGATTCATATCTGCTAGTTCTTTGTCTAAGTTGTTCTTAATGCTTAATCTGAAGTAGCTAATCAGAATTATGATGTTAGGTTGATTAGTTCAGCGGAAGTTGGTTAATCTAACTAGAAAGAACCTAGATAAGCAATTAAACTGTTCGCAAACGGAAGTTTGGTTCAGGTTAATTGTGAACATATCAAACTTGGAATTAATGCTGGTTTAATCTGTTAGTTCTCGCAAACGAAAGTTTGGTTTGCTGCACTTAGACTTAGAGAATTATCGCAAAGGAATTTGGTTAACTCTATATCAGTGTTTGAGTTCTAGAACAGTTATTGATTAGATCTAGATAGATTGATTGCTTGCGTTCCTGATTTCCTGAGAACTCCTGAAACCTAACACTTCGCCTTCTTGCTTACCAACTCACTTGATTTACTTTGCTATTTCGTTTACTGTTTTTCACATCTGCTTCGCTTAATTTAATCTAAACTACTAATAATCTATTGTGTGACTGAGAGTCCTTGAGGGATTCGATACCTTATATACTACGATTGCATTAACTGTGCACTTGCAGTAGAATAGGGATAAAACTATACACCTATCAAGTTTTTGGCGCCGTTGCCGGGGACTCTTTGAGTTCACCGATAGATTTAGTATTAGGATTTAGACTAAGCATTCTTTTTAATTTTTTTTTATTTACTTACGTTCTTGTTTCTTTGGTATTGCAGGAGTCACATTGTATCGATCGACACGGTCCTGTGTGTCGATCAACACTTGTTCGTAACTGCATCGATCGTTGCTCACCTCGCATCGATCGACAAGGCGAGAACAGCGATGCTGAGATCTGAGACGTTCAATAGGTTCCGCGCCATGGAGCCTGTGATTTTGATTCGCGGTGAAAACAGCATTTTACGAGACCAAGAGGGTCACATATGCAACGCAAAAGGTCAGAAAATAGATGGGGAAGGAAACCCTATCTTACTAGATTACCATGTATTGGTTGGGCAAGTAGCTGAGATGCAGAATAAGATAGATGACATCCACGACATCTTACTTAGGGAGAGACAGTTCCGAGCAGAGGCAAAAACTGATAAATTTGCAGAGGTACACTATATGGCTGGAGCCGACTCTTATGGACATACATTGGGACATCAGCAGAGACAAGGTTCTAGGCATGCTCAAGGATCAAGAGACCATAATTATACTTCCTATCTGGCACCTCCTACACAAAGGAGCAAACTAGAGATGATGATAGAACAATCAATTGAAAAGCAACAGCAGAACACAGCTTCTTTCAGCTCGAAGCTAGAGAGCCTGTACACTAATTTGAAAGAGAAATTTGAATCCTTGAACACTCGTATGAAGCAGCTGGACACACAGATGGATCAAGTTTCAAGTTCTACCCCAAGGAAGGATTCTCAAGAAGCTCATGCCAGCAACATTCCCATTCAGGATGACACACAGATTGATCATGGATCATGTCTAGCACTTAAGGCCGTGGAATTTGTGGAAGACAGAGGGGGATTTGATGTTGAATTACCTGAGTTTGAAAGCTTCGATGCACCTGACTCAACAGAGATTGACATGGATCTCTTGACTTGGATAGTTCAGATTGAAGCGGGACCAAGCCAAAGAGAGAAATTTGAGTCTGAGATGGCTGGAATGGACCGAGAAGCGGATAAACCCGAGACTGTAGTTGAAACCCGAGCTGAGACGACAGCATCGATCGTTGCATCACATGCACCGATCGTTGCACCCCGAAAGGAACCAGTTTCGCTCATATCTCAAGGACCTGCTAAGGAAAGAACCTACAAACCTCCATTACCATTCCCGAAAGCTCCCGTTAAGTCTAAAGATGTGGTTCAGTGCACAGTGGTGGTTGACAAGAAGATGGTGGTTCCACAAGAGCCTATTCTAACATCTTCAAGGCCTAAAACTACTCATAAACAGAAGGCTCCGAACATCAAATCTTTGCCAAAGGTAAAGCATAAATCCTCTAAGTTTAAACCTCCTGACTCCACTGTTTTGAATGCAGGAAAGAGCGTTAAAACACCCAAGTGTCAATCTCACCCTACATTCCTCCCGACGTTCCTTGGACGACATCATGCTGATACTGCTTACACACCACCGTGGATGATAAGGCATTCACAGAGACACTCAAAGTCTCTGTTAAAACCTCCATGATTGCGACCTCATTTCCAAAAGTCAAGCTAATGACTTGAAACAAGCGCTGAGTGGGAGACAACCCACTGCTAGGTTTAATTATTTTTCCTTTTCATTTTTTTGGTGTTTTTCCTAAGATTTCACGTTTTTATTTGTTTTTGCTAGCTTTAGATACAGAACCCAGTCTGGAGATATGTGACGATCATTGCTCACTTGTGCAACGGTCGTTGCACTTGGTTTAAATCGAAAATAAAGGTATGTCGCGCTAAACCGGAATCAATCTGGTTCAACCAGCATCGATCGTTGCATACAATGCAACGATCGTTGCACCCACGACCAAGGTAAGTTACCTTAAACCCTTTTTCTCTTTTTCTTCTCCATTTTCTCGTCGCCGATACACCGAGAGCCAAAACCACAATCGCCATTTCTTCATCGATTTCCTTGATTCAAATCACTATTTCACTAATTTTTGCATCCCCAATCTATTTCTCCTACCCATTTCTCACGAAATCAAGGTAATGTACTTCTATTTTCGATTTTTCGGATTTCACTTTTAGGGTTTTAGAAATTGGAATTTTTAGATGGAATTGATGAATGCATGTTGACATGATTATGCTTTAGGTTGTTTAGTGATGGATTGTTGTTGATTTTGTGGTTGATAACACGATTTAGAACGATTATGCTAACTGTTGATTGCGGCCAGAATCGCTAAGCACCGATCGTTGCACTAAAGCAACGGTCGTTGCTCTGCGATTCTGGGGAAATGTTCGAGTATTAGAAATCGCCTTGCAACGATCGCTGCCTTAGTGCAACGGTCGTTGCACGACGATTTCACAGTGAAATTTTGCCGAGACTTATAAATGTTTGAACTCTGTTTTTGCAGATGGCGTCTCAAAGGCAACCCCGCAAGAAGCGAGCCACAGCTTCCACAGCAACACGACACTACACCCCACCGCCTCAATGGTTTAGCAGAGAGTCAGAGCCACCCGCACCATACACAAGATATGGGCCCCCAATTGCTTTACCTTGGCCCAGAGCGGACGCCACACCGATTCAGACGACCAGACAGTGGCCGGAGGACCTTATACGTTTCTTCAAGACCGCTGAGTTCACCGAGCGGCCGTTGCTCAGTCAGTGGGACGAGTATGACTCGCTTCTCTACAGTGGTTGGTGTGGGATGATCTTCAAGCCGACCAAGTTCGCTGACTACTCCACCTGCAAGACTCTGGGTATTGATGAGCAGGTACTCGCTGTATGCAGAAGCATTGGTCTAGGGACAATGCCGATGCGACATTATGATCTCTATCCTGAGCTGGTCAGGCAGTTATTGGCCACTTGCAGAGTGGTTTACTCGGATCCCGAAAACAGGAGCGCTACAGTGGGTGCATTCACCTTCATGAGTTGGGGAGTCAGGTATCGGATTTCTCTACTTGATCTTTGCAGGATCTACGGGTTCAGTACTGAGCCGAGGCGCATCGCCATGCCACTCGAGTGGGATCCGGTTGAGGCTCGCACATTCTGGGAGAGTATTGGCAGCGGTCGATACAACTCCAGGACCACACCAGTAGTGCAGATGAGACATCCGGTGCTGCGATATGTCTCGCGTATCTTGTGCTGGAGCTTGCTTTGCAAGTTTGAGGCTAACAAGATGCGCAAATATGAGATGGAGCTGCTGTTTATGGGGCTGAGAGATCAGTTTAGAGGTTCTGGCGTGAGAGATCCTACTACGGGTCTCAACTTGGGAGCTATTTTCGCACAGCAATTAGTTGATCTGCAACTGAAGCCGTTTGATGGAGCTGGTACTGAGACGGTAGGGAGTTTACTTACTCCCATTTTTGAGTATTGTGGGATTCCTCTTCATGGCACAGAGCGTGATACAGCTCGGGAGTTCCTGGATCTCAGCCATTTGCAGAGCGCTACCTGGCTCAAGGAGGGGCGCATTTGGGTTTACACTGATCCGACCACTGGGAGGACTGGTATAGAGCTTCCTGCTGCCAGATGGACACATATTGACACATTAGAGGCACTGAGATTTCAGCCTCCTGAGTCTGCGCAGCGTGGGATTCTGACTATGGCTCATCCGCTGGGAGAGCCTTCCTCACGAGCTTCGACTTCTGCTGCCCCTACTCCTGCACCAGCGCCTGCCCCAGTCGACGATGTGGGTCCCTTTCCAGAGCCTACAATGGCTTACGGTGCATACTCTGAGGCAGAGTGGAGAGAGAGATCAGATGGTATGTTTCGAGTTCTTTGGAACTTCGTGCGTGCTTGCAGCTGCAGGAGGCCACCACAGATCCATCAGCCCGTACCTGACCGACGTCGTCGACAGCGATCTCCAGAGGATGCCAGTGATCCCGAGAGGTATACTGGGATAGATGATGTGAGCGAGTGAGATTGATCTCCGTTTTCAGACATTCGGTTCTGTATTCTGACTTTTATCTTTTCTTGCACTTTTGTTTTTGCATTTTCTTATTTTCCTTAGGATTCTATTATGTTTGGATGGTTATGCTTGATCAGATACATTTAATGCTTCGGTTTTACTCTGTTTCTAGTGTTTTCAGCTTGCAGGGATCAAAATTGACAAAAACAGACGGACTAACCTGCTAACTTGCTGACTGTTCGTGAAAACGCAGTGCGTCGATCGACACACCATTGTGTCGATCGTCACACCATTGTGTCGATCGTCACAATACAAAAGAATCGCATTGCAGCGATCGTTGCGGTCTTGAGAAACGATCGATCCCCAACGAAAATCGCACAGCAACGGTCGGTGCACCTAGTGCAACGATCGATGCCTGACTGCGACAGAGGTAAGAACCCGAGAGAACTAACCATTCCATTAACAAATTTTTGTTTTCTTTCTTTTAACCGATCCCTTGCTTGACACTACTGGGGACAGTGTGTCTTAAGTGTGGGGGAGGTTCTACTAATTACTTTCTTTTGTTTTCTTAGAGTCAGTTAAATTTTTAAAAAAAAAAAAAAATTTTGAGTCAAAACTGTTTAAGTAAGAAACTATGATTTTCTGAGAAGATTCACAAGACTTGCAGGAACTTAAGTAACTATTGGGATGAAGTTGCAGGATCTATCTCTGACTATTAGAAAACCCCATCACAGATCAACCTACTGGGAATACCCACATCACTTCAGGTATCAGAGGATCCTTTTACTGACTTCAACTTAATACTGACTTAGATTTCTCACCTAAGGGCTTGGTATGCTTTGTGTCGGATTCCCTGTTAGTTCTGACACAGCCTGTCAACCTATCCTATTTAGTTCCCTTCTCCCCTTCTATAAAGAAAAAAAAAAAGAGATAATAAACTGAGGATGAGTTAGTAACTCCGAAGTGGTCATGGGAATGGTAGCAAACACTATTTTCTCTCATGTGATCCATGGAATGTGTCCAAAGTACATCCCATAACGGGAAGAACACTGATAAAAAAAATAAAATGATACCCAGTGGGGAAAAATCAGTTGTTAAAGAAGGGAAAGAGAAGAAAGGGACTAGAGAAAGATAGTATGGTGGTCTAGAGCTGATAAGGTAAGAATCCATGTGCCCTTTGATCGATACTCCTTAGGTGAGACCGCACTTAAATACTTGCAGAAGTCAGTAGGGAGAATTTGAATGCTTGAATGTGATTGTGGAGTTTACTTAGGACAGTTGCTAAGTGTGGGGGAAGTACATGTCGGTCTTGATATTCTGTGATTGATTCTTGCAGTGGTTTACTAAGGGAAATCTGAGTGTTGTTGCTTCTATGACGAAAAGAGTTTCTGAAGAGTCTTCAAACCTCTTGACTACATTTAGTTCTTTGTTTTGCTTGAGGACAAGCAAGAGCTAAGTGTGGGGGAGTTGATATACCATGGATTTTAGGGTTTTTAACCATGGTATATGTGTTATTTATCGAGTCTTTTACTATGCTTTAGAGTCTTTTCAGGTGTTTATTAGGTACAAGCACATATGGAGCATATTTGGTGATTTTGGCACTTTCTGGAGCTAATTGGAGTATTTGGCCGAGAGATAGAGTTCACTTTTTCCGAGCTGCAACGATCGTCACACTTATGGCATCGATCGTTGCACCAGCGAGATGGGCCAAACGACGGTTTAATAAAGAATGATAAAATTGCAGTTTTGCCCAGAAGTTCCTGATATTCACAAAGAAGCCCCAAAACGTGTTTTAGGATATAATTAGGTTTTACAGCCACTTGTTAGACTAAGCTTTTCTTACGTTAAGTTTTACTGAGAGGGAGTTGAGGGGCTGATCCTGATCTCGAAAGAGACTTGATTTTGAACCCCAGTTCTTATTTGATTATATGATATTTGGTTTTCTACTTAAGATATCTTCTGTCTCGATGAATATGTCTGAGTAGATCTCCTGTTAGGTTGAAGGATTCTCATTAGGGATTTCAGAGAATTAGAGTTTAATTAATCTGTAGAGATTCATATCTGCTAGTTCTTTGTCTAAGTTGTTCTTAATGCTTAATCTGAAGTAGCTAATCAGAATTATGATGTTAGGTTGATTAGTTCAGCGGAAGTTGGTTAATCTAACTAGAAAGAACCTAGATAAGCAATTAAACTGTTCGCAAACGGAAGTTTGGTTCAGGTTAATTGTGAACATATCAAACTTGGAATTAATGCTGGTTTAATTTGTTAGTTCTCGCAAACGAAAGTTTGGTTTGCTGCACTTAGACTTAGAGAATTATCGCAAAGGAATTTGGTTAACTCTATATCAGTGTTTGAGTTCTAGAACAGTTATTGATTAGATCTAGATAGATTGATTGCTTGCGTTCCTGATTTCCTGAGAACTCCTGAAACCTAACGCTTCGCCTTCTTGCTTACCAACTCACTTGATTTACTTTGCTATTTCGTTTACTGTTTTTCACATCTGCTTCGCTTAATTTAATCTGAACTACTAATAATCTATTGTGTGACTGAGAGTCCTTGTGGGATTCGATACCTTATATACTACGATTGCATTAACTGTGCACTTGCAGTAGAATAGGGATAAAACTATACACCTATCAAGCACCGCGGAATGTCGGCACCTCCAGAACCTCCTTTTCGGCGAATATCAAAAAGGGTAACAAACATAACAAACCGCAGCCCCCCATCGGCGTCCCCCGGAAGTCGAGAAACACCGCGGCATCCTAAAAACGAAGGAGAGCGATTCAAGTTAATACAGGAGGAGAAGGAGAGGCAAGTAAGCCAACAGAAGACAGAACAAAGCGACATAGACACTGAGCCACCAAAGCGAGCCTGTGATGACGAGGAAGAGGATACACCCACTCCCAGAAAACGAATCAACATGATCATGGGGGGGGGGGGGGGGGGCTCCCCACCTGCAACGATTCAGTGAGATCGATAACGGCCTATAGCCGAAAAGCTGACGCACGCCAACTATGGAATAAGGACATCCCCAAGGAGCTGAAACCGGGAACGGAGATCACCTTCAGCGCTGAAGACGAAGAGGGCCTCGACAAACCACACAACGACCCACTTGTAGTCGAACTCCAGATTGGCGACTGCGAAGTCACCAAGGTTCTAATCGACACAGGAAGCTCTGTCGACCTCATATTTGAAGAAACTCTGCAAAGGATGGAACTCCGCGACTACAGGATGAAGCGTTCGGAGAAGCCCCTCACCGGATTCGCCGGAGACATCACCACAACGATCGGGATCATCAAACTGCCAGTGCATGTTGGGCGCCTGACAAAGTTCGTCAAATTCGTCGTCATAGATCGACCTGCAATTTACAACGTAATCTTGGGGACCCCTTGGATCCACGCTATGAAAGCGGTACCTTCAACATACCACCAATGCATAAAATTTCCAACACCAGGAGGAATATTCACACTCCGCGGCAGCCAGAAAATCTCAAGGTATTGCTTCACGGTGGAACGCAGAGTGCGACAAGCATCATGCTTTATATCCGAAAAAGCGGTCGCCACTTCGCCCCAGACAGAGAAAGGCAAAACCCACACCCCAACAAAGGTATGACGAGCACCGCACCCGCAAATAAAACACCCTAATTTTACTCAAACCGCGTCTAGATATATATGATAGTGATCTAGCTGCGGCTTAGAATATGTAACCAGAAAGAACAATGCTCGGCTTGATCTCTCTTCGGAGAGTACGTAGGCAACTTATGTAAGGTGCAGCCACTATTATAGTCTTCAATATCAAAAACTTTCACGCATTTTCGTACAATCTAGCGTATAAATAGTTAACAATCGACATTCTGGCCAAATGTTCGATCCAATAAACACGTGTCCCATGCACAGTGACATAGCGTCACATCGTCGTTACAACGACATAAGCTGGGGCCAGACCCGCACGAGTCCTTAGAAAACGTTTTGTGAGCTGGACCTCCTCCGCATGACTATTCAGGGACTCCACAGGATAAGCCGAGCACGTACTCGCACCTAGATAACTAAGCAGATGACGAGGTAAGCCGAGCCAATGCTCGCACTCATAAACTTCTGCATATGAATGAGCGAGCTTTGAAAATCAAAAACAGGATAAGCCGAGCACGTACTCGCGCCTATATTTGACCTCGCCCAAAGCCGAGAAACGACTCGCACACAAAAACAAGAAAGTATGTATATAAAATATACGAATCAGAAAGGGAAACGATAATTTCTTTTATTAAAATTCTCCCGACAATTACAAAGGAAAAAAAAAACGACAACAGAAAGAACTACAAAGCTAGTCTAATTTCTTGAAACACGATTTCTTCCGGATCAGAGCCCGCGTAATAAGCCCGATGCGACCTCAAACGGCAGAGGCCCAGCAGTGAGCAACGACGAAACCAAACCGAGGAGGATCGTCGTGGGGTAAAAGGGCACGGGCACGCCAACCTCAACACATCAAAAGGAGGAGTTGGGTCCCAAAACCCGATCCCACGGTTCCCCTGGCCACTCTGACATTGGCTGCTCTCCCCAAAGGAATTTTCCCCTTTTCGGAGGAAAATGAGCCAGCTTGACGTCGAGCCCGCTGTCCTACAAACAATAAAAAAAAACAGAAAAGAATTCAGCAAAGAGCGAGCAAATCGAAGAACAAATTGCAACGAATAACGCACTTACGTGAAAGAGACAAGTTCAAGACAGGACAGCCCTCGGCACGTTACTAAAATCGGTGACGCATCAGATCCACCCGACCGGAGGAACTCCGATTCGCCCTTAAGTCCGCAAGAGCGATAAACAAGGGCGGCCATCGGTATAAATCCATACATCGACAAGCCCCCATTTCACAGAGAAAACACGAGCCCACTCGACAAAGGGAAAAACGAAACTCCGGCGGCCGGAGACGCCCAATGATTAACACTGGGAAGGAACCCATTGGCAGAGCGGCCTTGCTGCCACGACACGACGAAACACGACTCTATGGCCAAACCAGAATGAAAAGGCTGTTCCACACTCAAAAAAACAACAAAAAGAAAGGAGAAGAATAAGATGGATCTCGTTTAAACAAAAAGAAAAAAGACGAGCAGAGAAGGAAGCAAGCAAAGCATACATACAAAAACGAACTGAAAATTCAAGCACTACTCGTACAAATTCCACAAATAATACAAAAGGAAAACGACATACACATAATCCAACGATCACATCGGACGCGACGGAAGTGAATCTGCGATATCATCTCGACACGGCAGCATACAAAGAGCATCGAAATCTAAGGGATCAGGTCGCAACTCATTAACTTCCCGCTCCAGGAGAGGCTTGTCCGCTTCAAGCTTAGAAATCAGTGCAGAAGGAACCGGAACTCCACTGTTCACGAGCAACTGGTATGCGCTAAGAACACTGGACGCCTGATTAAATTCTAGCAGCTTGGGAATATAACGATCCACCTGTTCTCTCTCCGACCTCAACTTCTCCAACCGACCAGAAGCATCCCTATACGCAGCATCCCGCTCAGAGCGAAGGCGCGCGTCAAAATATTCTCGAAGCCCGACATACTTAGAAGCAAGAGAGTCAACCTTCAACCTAAGAGAACCGGCCTCAGATAGAAGGCTGCGTTTCTCTTCTTCGAGCTCAGCCAATTGCCTCTCCAAGACCGCTGCTTTCTCTTTCACAGAGGACAAAGCAGCAGAAGCCCCTTTTGCCTCGTCAAGATCTTTGCGAACCTGCTTCAATTCGCGAGCCGAACGCCACAGCGAATCAACCTGTTCCCTAAGGATGCTTTCCGTCGATTTTGCATGGCGCCTCTCAGACTCATACGAATCTCGATGCTGATTCAGAATCGCACACACCATAACGAGGTGATGGCTTAATTCCTCCTGAAGACGCGGCTTATGCATATCTGAAACGGGCATGAGATCTTTGACCGGGCCAGCTCTGAGCCTTTGAACGAGACTGGTACACGACGACATATCGTTTATCAAAGGCGCCTTCCCTTTATGGATGTACGACCAGGACGGCTCGCCTGAACCAGGTACGACATCCACAGATCCAATCACCAGGTCGGCAGCTCGAACAGAGGACGATGGAAGCTGTACTCCCTCGGGACGCTTGACGTCATTCCCAAGGCTCGACTGTCGTTACTCATGGCGAAAAGCCCCAGCAGGTAGAGCGACCTGATCCGAGGCATTCCCCGACACTCCCTGCGACCGACAATCATCCTTTCGCAAGTGTCGGAGATATCGTCAGGAATAATCACCGGCGAATGTGTCACCGCCTCTGCTACATCAGAAGCCCTCTGTCTCTTCCTAGATAGTCGAGGTGACGACGGCTCGATACCAGCAGAAGAATCCATCTCCAAATACGCTAAGTGCAGCAAAAACAACAACATCAGCGCCACGAAATGACCCTCTTTTAAAAAAAAGGGGGGAGAAGAGTACCCATACCTAAATCAACTTTCCTTAGACAATCACGGACCCTCTGATCAAACCGACACTTGGCCCCTTCGTCCTTCGATGAAGGCCAATTCACACCACCGTGAGCTCTCAGTCTATCCAAATCCTTCGTAAACACCGCGTTCCAGCAGCTCGAAGAAGAACGAACTACAAGAGCAAAAATGCACCTGTCAAAAACCAATGACAATAGTACGCAAACACATCACAAGAAAAACTACCAGGTTTATAGTTCCAAGTTGATTGAAAAACTTTGCTCGTGTCAAAGGACAGTGCGCAGTTTACACGCGCGAAAAAATAGCCGTCTTGCCAATCAGAAGTTCTGTCTGGAGGATCGGATACTACCCTCAAACGGCGACCAAGCCTAAATCTCACATAGAACGTACCAGAGGTCCCCGGGTTGACCGAAATCGACGTCAGCTCCTCAAAAAACCGAGTAGACATATCTATCCCTCTATCAGCTGCCACAACTAAGATACCTAATATATTACGAATAGCGGACGGGCAGAGCTGAGATAGGGCAATCTCCCTGGCCTCGCAATACTCAACCAAAATCCTAGGAAGAGGGAAAAGTAAAAAACACTCAGTGAACCAACACTCGTACAAGCAGACCCAACCGAAAGGAGCATCCCAGGGCCGCTCGTGCAAGGTTGGCAGTCGAAATTCGAGACCGAAAACACGAGAATATCGCTCGCAAATACCATCTAAGTCCGCCTGCTCACAAACAGACGAGCGGATTGCCCTAGGGGTCACAGCTTTCGTCTCCCTCACTTCCTTCGGAGGCGCCGCCTGGGAACGACAGTCAGGAACGGCCGAGTTGTTTTCCGAGCAATCCTCCGAGTCGTCAACCCTAATGTGGCTTTCGCGATAATCCGTTCCGTCGCCATCACCGAGATTTCGCCCCATCATGACAGTAGATTCGCGACCCTCAGACAACTCCACTGCGGGTCGACTGCCACGAAATCGGCGAGGCTTTCTTCCAGACTGGGACATCAAAAAATCCTCATCAACCTCAATTGACCTAGATACGGAGGGATTAGCATCAGAGGACTCGGAAAAGCTGGAATCATCGCTACCAGTAGAAGAATGCTCACTAGAATCTACCCGCATGATCAACGAACGCGAAGCAAAGATTGAGAATGGAAAGACAAGTTACCTGAGAAACAGAATCTGAAAAGGCGGAATTTTGTAAAAAAGGAAAAAGCAATTCTTCGCGGAATATAAGAAGTCGCAACGCCAACAGTTCGCGTCTTTTCCAGAAGAATCATGGGTAAAGCCAGAAGAAGAGCATTTGCGAATCAAGACCGATTGGTTTAATTAAATGTTCTCTTGACTTAAATGCTCAAGGAAATTCGCCGAGCTCATCACCATGACTCGACGAACTGGGGGGGGGGACTAATTGTTGGATATGGGTTTAGCACCCATCCATAAGCCCATTGAAAATCTAATTAAATTAACTATGTCATCTCGGCCCAAGAAGACATGCCCGTTAAGGAGTCAACAGCCCAAGAAGGAGTCAGCATCCAAGCGCTATACATAGGACCCTTCACTCGTCATTTGAGAGACATATTGTAACTTACGAGAGGCCGAGCTACTTCTATAAAGCTCCGACCTCAAGTACTGTTTAGTGATCACGTCATTTGACGGACTCACACCTCGTACCATCCTGTTCATTGCTCGTCTCCGGCCTTAAGATCAATAAAGAATCATTTCATCCTCATTTTGTATTTACATTTCACCCCGTAGTTCAGACATTCCAGATCACAGCCCGTAATATTGACTAGGTCGGATTTCTGTAACAACATTCGGCGGATGCGAGACAATGAGATTTGTGGTGCCAAGCGGGCCTTTCACGCTCAGAATGGAGATCCGACCCCCCGCCGATGATCTGGAGCCGCCTACCCAGACCTCCTCTCACCTTCTCCTACGGACTCACCCGGTGGAGCCGCTCCCAGCAAAGCTCCGATGGCGACTCTTCCCCTGCCTCCTCGTCCGGGTTTGTAGATATGCCCCCACAAACTGTGCATGCTCTTCCTATGCGGTTGGCTTCTTACCTTCAACTGATTTTCGTGGCTGGCCCTTGACTCCCGACGGTGGTCACAACGGTACGGCGATATATCTGCGGTTGGGGTACGACTCCGGTTCCGGATCTGAGGGGATAAGATCAGGTTACCGTCCTCCCGTGCCTCGATTTCCTCTCTCTGTCGTGCCCTCGGTCTGTGGTATTTTGCTCATCCGGAGCCACTTTCGGGGCCGGTGGCGTATACCTGTGAGGTGGCGTAGAGAAAATCCGCCATCGAGTTTCTTTGGGTTCCATTTTCTTCTTCGTGCCCGCTAGAGGACGGCGGCAGATCTGGCGGTGTGGTTTGCGTAGGAAGCGGTGGACCGAAAATAACCTCAGCGGAGTCGTCTCTCTCTGTCGCTCGCTTAGGCCCCTCTAGTGTGGGGGTAAACCGAGCATGGTGGTGGCTCTAGGGAGCTTCTCTTTCCCGCGGTTTAAGCATCGCTTTTCACCCTTTGGATTATTAACTCTTGTTCTCCTTGTGTGCACTCTGGTTCCTGCTGGCGCGTTCCCGGAGGTCTAGGATCTTCACCGTCCTGTTGGTGGCTCCGCCCATTGGAGGAAGAGTCTTCAAAGTTCTTTCCGCATCTCCACTCCCTCTGATGGCGGCGATTGTTTCGTTGTTCTAATTAGGGTTTGTTGGAGTAACCGGTTTAACTCTGGTTTTGTAGCATTTTCGGTTTAGAGTAAGAACCAAACCGGACCCTATTTTGGGTTTCCAGTTACGGTTTGATTTTTATTTTTATGCTTTTTCTACCTGTCATGTATTAAAAAAATTTAATATGAAAGTCTTTAGAAAAAACAATTTATAAATACGACATGCAAACATTGAATATAAACATACTTGGATAATAATACTTTTAGCATAGAGACAAATTATATTTTTAATAACATTTGTTGTATATACCTTCCCAGGATATGTATTAAGGTGTTTGAGTTTAGAAAAAAATTAGTTATTAATCTGATTGTGTTTGATCAGAGATGACCTTTCCCATATGTACCTCTCTACCCAGGTTCCATATCACAGGTTTATTTAGCTATATATGTGTATAACTTACAATATACTTTTCTTCTGTCGACCCCAAAATATATAGTAAGATTTTGGCTAAAATGTTAAATTAAATAATAAAATAGGAAAAAAATAAAATTAATGTGGGATATGAAGTGTATGATTTTGGAATCTGCGAATAAATGAATTTGTTTTTTTTTGGGGGAAGAATTTCGGTTGTTTAAAATAGTCAACGAATATGAATAAAGACATTTTAATGCATTAATTCTTTTTATTTTAAAATGGAGTTGAGTTTTACTCTAATCTTACTATATTTTGGAATAAAAAATGAAGTCATAGTAGAAAATGAAGTGATAAATATGTAATCCTATTTTGTACTCCATTTTAGAATTGAAAATGCAGCAAAATTAAAAAATTTGTTCCAAAATAAAGTTTGGCGAAAAATAATGGGATTTGAGATGGTCTAAAAACCTCCTGTGCTGAGAAGTAAACTTATGCTATGACTCAGATGAATATACCGTATGGTTAGACGACAAAAAGAAGAATATACCGTATGGTCCTCACCCCATTGAACTTGTCTTACAATATCAACATGATCAAGAAAATTTATGGGAAGACGAAAAGAATGTATTCCTTAAAAGATTCTCTTACGCTTTAGTTATAGACTATAACTTATTGTGGAAGCATGATTGGACAAAAGTAATGATCTTTAAGAAGTGAAATGTGGGTTAAGTTCTTCTAGAGTTTAGTCGGTAGTAGTCTAAGCAAGGTCCAGGCCCGGCCCAGAAGGGGTGAGCAGTGGTGCACCTGCCCTAGGGCCTATCACAATTTTTTTTTAAAAATTAGATAAAAATGCCCATTTATAAATAAAATTTTGGAATGTAAGCCTGTTTGTAAAGAAAATTTTTGGAAAAGGGGCAGATTTTAAAAGCAAAAAATTTTAGAATAAAACCCAAACTTTTTCTTTGATATTTACAAAACAAGAAATGGGCTAAAAAAAACAAATTTGGGCCTAACAAATATGAAAAATTTAAAAAAGGGGCCAAAATTTTTTTTTGCCCTAGGGCTTGAATATATCTTGGGCCGGGGCTGGCAAGGTCTAACCCAATGTTTATTGGAAATGACTTGACAATAAACTAAGAAACTAACGATTTTTTGATGAGATCCTAGCTGATGAGGCAGCAACCCAACAATCTGATCAAGACCAAGAGCTAATACCAGAAGTATTCAAGGGAGCAATGATCAGATCAAGAGCCAAAGTACTTTAACACAAGTTCAATCAAAGCATCAGAAGAGTCTTGGAGCAAGAAGGACAAAAGCAAGCTTCCAACCAGATCATCATGTTCACTGACCAAGAAGATGAACCAGGTTTAGAAACTACTCATAACATGAGCTCTTATGCAATACAATTTGGACCGGCCCTAGAAGCAATACCACTACTCAAAGAACAAAGGAAGATTTCCATATTTGTTGCAACGGTCCACAAAAACTAAGGTACGGTCTGAATAAATTTCATTTACATTTTATGACCGTCGTTTCTTTGTTTTGCAGCTTGATCTCTTTTAAGTTTTCTTTAGTTGTAACCATAGAAAGTAGCCATTTTCTTTGATTCTATTAGGTCCTAATTTGAGTCTGTTTTCCTTATTTGAGTCATTTGAGTCATTTGCTTCAAGACCCCTAGAAGGGCATAACTGAAGGACTATATATAAAGTCCCCCTGCAGCCGTGTATCATTTACCTTTTTATCAATAAACATCAAATTTTTTTATTGCTTGAAGCAAAGAACTTGTTACCTTCTGAAGCTAATAGAGACCAGAACCTCTTAGCTTAAGAACCTGTGTTATATCACAAGCCAATCCATAGCTTGTGTGGTGCACTTCGATCCATCCAACTCCATTCATTCACCAGCCGGTTCATTGTGTGATTAGATCATCCATTGAATCATCCATCTGATCTGAACATAAGCCTTGAGTCTGAATCATACAAACCTTGACAGCCTGAGCTTGTATCATTTTGGTATCAGAGCTGAAGTTCCTTTCAGCCCCCTGGTTGTTTCTATCCAACATATTCTCTTAGCTGCATTCATTTGATTCTGTTTTCATACTTGCATCTCTGTAAACCAAAAGGCATAAAAACTTTTCATTTTTGCATTCTGTTTTATCATTGTCTTTCATAGATTGCATTCTATTAATCAAAAACTCATAAAATTTTTGTTTCTGCATTTGTTCTTCATAGTTTGCACTCAGTTACACCAAAAAAAACTCATAAAATTCGTTTCTGCATTTGTTCCTTCAGTGTTTGCCTTCTGTTCTTCCTAGTTCTTCATATTAGTCTATTAGATCTTTTAAAATCGAAAATACAAAAAAAACGTTTAACACTCATAAAAGTCATATTTCCTATTTCTATCTCATTCTGATTTCATCTTGCCTTTTTTAACTTGAATTTGATTTTTTTTTTCTTTTCCTTTTGATTCCATTCGAAATTGCATTCCTCTTTTACTATTTTTCACTTATATTTTGAAAGTTTTACTTTTCACCTTAAGCTTTAAAAATAAGAGAGACCAAAATCTTTTATTTTCTCATAAGTTTACATTCCTCTCTTGATATATTTCGAAAACCCTACCTAAGTTGTGTTATTCTCTTTTGTTTTCTGTTGTAGAACTACCACAACAGCCATGGGAGATGACAACAACAATCTTAACAACAACACCAACTCTCAGGATGCTTTGATGCAATTGGTGAATTCAATGAGGGAAGAGATGAGGAACATGAGGCAGGAGCTTGCAGACAGGATGATCCGTATTGAGCAAGTTCCTAGAACCACCTTCCAACCAACCCGAGATGTGAGGAGCTTAGGAGCAGACAACCTCTTTGGACCAACTACTTCTGGTCCAATACACAGGCGCAACATCCTCATTCAGGATGATTCTGGTCCAAGCAATCGTGGTCCTGAGCAGCACAACCCTCCTGATGAAGATCCTGATCCGCAATTCCAAACACAAAGAAATCAGAGGAGAGGAGGACGTCCAAGAGGATATGAGGATGAATATCCTGATCCACAGCCTCAAGCACCAAGGACTCAGAGGAGAGGAGGACGTCCCATGGACTTTGAAGATGAAGAGGAGAAAGATTTCACACCACCAACACCAAGGCATATCTACAAAGATAACATTAAGCTCACAACACCTCATTTTGCTGGTAAGGTGGATCCTGAAGCCTTTCTTGAATGGGAGAAGAGAATGGATCATATATTTGACTACTACAACCATCCTGGTGCTAAAAGAGTTGCATTGGCAGTAGCTCAATTGACTGATAATGCACTTTCCTGGTGGGATAGAGTCGTATCAGATCGTAGAAGGAACATGCAGAGAGCTATTGACTCATGGGTGGACATGAAAGATTTGATGAGGCAGATATATGTTCCTCCTCACTTCCACAGGGACTTGCAAAGGAGATTCAAAGCACTCAAGCAAGGTACCAAGTCTGTAGAAGAGTATTATGAAGAGTTTGAAAAGCTTAGGAACATATTGGAGCTTGATGAGGATGAGGAAGCTCTAATGGCTCAATTCTTAGATGGCCTACAAGATAAGATCAGCCACAAGGCTGAGATGCAGGTCTATCAAGACTTTAAGGACCTATTTCACCTCTCCATTCAAGCTGAACAACATGTTAAGAAGAAGTCCAGCAGCAAAAGCAAGCCACAGAACAACTGGACATCAAACTCAAGCAAAACACAGAACACTTGGGCAACCAACTCAAGCAAACCAGTGGAAAAAGGCAAAGGCCTTGAGATTGATTACCGGTTCAAGGGCAAGGCAGTGGATACCAGCCAAGATAACCGAGCAGAATCCAACAAAGCAGCCTATCCTCAACGATCCATTGACATTACATGCTTCAAGTGTAGAGGCAGAGGTCACATGGCTAAGGAGTGTCCCAACCAGAGAGTTATGCACATCACAGACGCTGGAGACTATGAGTCTCAAGATGAAGCAGAAGCTGAGCCACAAGGTAATTATGGAGATATTGAATATCCAGACAGTGGAGAAGCACTTGTGACCATGAGGATATTAAGTGCAATGGTAGATCCTGAAGACACCATTAAAAGAGAAAACATATTCCACAGCAGATGCACCATCAAGGGGAAGGTATGTAATCTCATTATAGATGGAGGATCATGCACAAATGTAGCTAGTGTTCATATAGTTAACAAGCTGAATCTTGAAAGGTCTAAGCATCCACGTCCATATAGGTTGAGATGGCTAGATGATAAGGTTGAATATAAAGTTAGTGAACAAGTCGCCATATCATTTAGCATTGGCAGATATCAAGATGAAGTTAAATGTGATGTAGTACCTATGCAAGCTGGACATTTACTACTAGGTAGGCCTTGACAATGGGATAGAGAAACTAAGCATGATGGTAGAACTAATATGTATACCTTTATGCATGATAAACGCAAGGTTAGCTAAGCCCCTCTCACACCATCTCAAGTGCATCAATTACAAATGCAAATGTCTAAGGAGAAGGATAGTAGTGCTAAGTCTAATTTTCTTATTCAACTTAGCCAACTCAGAAAGGCAGCTGCTACCAAACACACAATGCTACTAATGGTCTTTAAGGAGCTTTTGAGTGCAGGTTATAGTGAGCTAACCCTCCCACCAGAGACCACTGAACTTCTTGACATGTTTAAAGATGTGTTTCCTGAGGAGATGCCAAGCGGTCTACCACCCTTGAGAGGAATTGAGCACCAAATTGATTTCATACTAGGAACATCACTTCCCAACAAGCCAGCATACCGTGTTAACCCTGAGGAGACTAAGGAGCTGGAGGAGCAGGTTAAGGAGCTTCTTGACAAAGGATATGTAAGGGAGAGCCTCAGTCCCTGTGCAGTACCAGTTTTGCTTGTGCTAAAGAAAGATGGCTCATGGAGGATGTGTGTAGACTGCAAAGCCATCAACAACATCACCATCAAGTATAAGCACCCCATTCCTAGGCTTGATGACATGTTGGATGAGCTTAGTGGAGCCACCATCTTTTCCAAAGTAGACCTCAAGAGTGGATACCACCAAGTGAGGATGAAAGAAGGGGATGAATGGAAGACTTCTTTCAAGACCAAACAAGGTCTTTATGAATGGATGGTGATGCCCTTTGGTCTCACCAAGTACCTTTATGCGTCTAATGAACCATGTTCTTAGAGCATACATCAGTAAGTTTGTTGTTGTGTACTTTGATGATATACTAATTTACAGCAAGTGTTTATCTGATCATGTGTCACACCTTGAGCTTGTACTAAAGAAACTTCAAACTGAAGGACTTTATGCAAACCTCAAGAAGTGAACATTCTGCACTAATAAGTTGGTCTTTTTAGGTTTTGTTGTGAGTTCTCAGGGCCTACAGGTTGATGAAGAGAAGATCAAAGCAATCAAGGAGTGGCCAGTACCAAGCAGCATCAACCAAGTTAGAAGTTTCCATGGGTTAGCAAGCCTCTACAGGAGGTTTGTGACGGATTTCAGTAGCATAGCTGCACCACTCACGGTGGTGATCAAGAAGAGTGTGAGATTCATTTTAAAAAATGAAGTTTCCTGCTGTTCTTCTTAAGTTTGTGTGATTCAACTTGAGAGAAGAGTTATGTCTTATCAAAGCTCCTGTCCATAGAGTTTTGTGGCGACCTCGATCCATCATCATTTCCATACCATCTGATGTCCATTGCAAAGAGAGTTACACAACCAGTTGCAAAGGATCCATCTTCATACCACTTCAATCAATCTTCTGAACCGGCTGAAAGAGTTACATAACCAGCAGCCTGTTTCCATCAAGCCTTGTGAGATCAGCCTCCATTCTGATCTTACATCATCTGGTATCAGAGCCGAAAGGTTCCAATAAGGTGTTATCTATCCTTTACCTTTCGGTTTTCATTGCATTTAGGTTCATAGTTTTCTGTTTCATTGCATCCTTAATCAAAAACCCATAAAAATCATTTTTTTTTTGCTTTGCACTAGTTGTTCAATCTGTTTGCATCTATCTCATTCTGTGTTTTGTTATTGCATACTTAAATAAAAACTATAAAAATTGTATGTTTTTGTTAAGTTCATATCATTCTGTTTTGTTGCATTTTAAATCGAAAAATCTTATAAAAGAGTCTATGTTTTGTGTTCTGTTATTTCAGTTCATCACCTGCATTCATATTTCGTTTTCATCACTAAAAACCAAAAGAAAAAGAGTCTAAGTTTTAGTTCTGTCGATTTTTATCACTTTTGTTCTTAGTTAAGTTCTTATAAAAACCCAAAAAGAAAGAAAGAGTTTTCTGTGTTTGATCCGTTTTCCTCAATACAAAACCAAAAAAGTGTTAGTTTTCCTTATTTTCCAAGAGAGATTTCGAAAACTTGATAGCAAAGGCTCTCCTTTAACTTTCACATATTGATATTCCCTTGAACCACGCAAACCCCTGTACCTTGTTTTGAAAAGGAAAGAGCAATATTTACTATTCAAAGCCGAACTCTCCTTGCCCTTTTTTCGAAAATTTTAAACAAACCAAACTTCCTAAACCCCTAAACCAAGTTCTAAACCATATTTGAATTAAAAACATAAATTGTTTTTGTTTTCAAAGGATTTAAAAACCGGTTTTCCTAAAATTTTTTCTAAGTTTCCAAAACTCTTTCAACCGTGTGTTGCATTTGTTTGTGCTATTTGAGACTTAAGCATTACAACAACTTGTTCTGCTCTTAAGTTACAGAAATCCAGAGCCTATTCATACATTTTAAGTTGTAATCTTTCAGGAACAAGAACATGAGTGAGGGAACTGCAAAAGCACAAAGCACCATGAACCAGCTACTTGAAGTCTTGAGAGGCATAAGTGAGCGTCTAACCCTGCTGGAACAGTCCCATCCTGCACAAAAAGAAGAAGAAAAGTGATTTGGGAATGCACCAGAAGCTACTTATGTTGAGCCTAAACCACCAGACCAACCTTGGAGAACTTGAAGACATAAGCCACAGATTTATATATTTGAAGGAAGTAGTTTACCAGAAGACTATCTTGAATGGGAAAGAGATATGGATGACTGGTTTCCATACCAAAACATTCCAAATGAAGAAAGGCTAGCCACTGCCATCAAACAACTCACCAAAAGTGCTTACTCATGGTGGAGGCAAGAGAAGTATGAAAGGTGGAAGTACCAAGAAGGAGCCATCACCACTTGGAAAAATATGAAATGGGTCATGATCAGGAAATATGTCTCTACACTTCATGTGAAGGAAACCAGAGCAAAATACCCAAGAAGATTCTCAAACAGACATGCCAAAGAGACAAGGAGAGTAGTGCCACAAGAAAGTCAAAGAGACTTGCTCCAACAAGCAGACTTTCAACTAAACCATAAGCACATGCCTACCTACTACTTAGACAAGAAGAGTGACGTCCTAAGGACCCTGGAAAAGAAGAACCTGCTCAGTAAAGACACAATGTGCAAACCAAAGTCAAAACCAGAACAAGCACTTGTTCAAACAAAGGAAAATATAAGTTCTACTTTAGAAAAACTGGTCCCTAATTGTTCTGTTACTAGTATGATGCACTTTTCTTTGTCAAGAGTTGCTGAAACAGGTCTTAATAAGGAGCATACTTCTAAAGCAGAAGCTGTAGTAAACCCTTTAATGGACCAGAAGAAAGAACAAGACCAAAGGGATTTCGAAGCCTTGCAATTCGAAACCACATGCAATAAGGTAAGTTTATTTGATGATAAAACTGTTGGGAATGTCCTGAAATCATAACTTGTAATAACTCTAGAGATAGTTGTGTTGTCGAGATAAGACATTCATATGACACTGGGTAATCATAATGCTTTGCTAGAAGCCACTTATGATCTATGAGTTTAGAACTCATTGCTAGTATTATATGATCCTACATGGTCACACACCTAAGAAAACTGGATGTTACTTATGGGGTTGATCATTAGTGTAATGATATGGTGAATGTATATTTGATATGCACTCAATAACAAGTTTCTGAGGCAGTATCGATCGACACAACAGGTGCATCGATCGACACAGATCGCGGACCAAAATAACGATTTTGGTTTATGACTTAATTAACTGCGGTTTGATCCTTGGTTAATTAGGTCATGGTAAAAGTCTATATATATAATATATGGTCGACTTTTACAGTGACGGTACTCAATTGACAGCCACCTCGGTGAAACAGAGAAATCTCTAAGAGATCTGATCTCTACGGCACTAGCATCCCGTCCGTTCCAGTTTGTGTGCGTATAGATACCAGTAAAGGCGCAGCACTTGAGGCGCTTGTGAATCTCGAATACTTGTTCATCTTCCGCTGCTAATCTCCAGGTATTTTCGAGATCCCAATGATTCAATAAACCTAAACCCTAGATCCTAGGCTATGGAATTATACTTAGGGTTGCCTAATGTGATTAGAACCGCCTAGAAATTCCTTCAGTGGTATCAAAGCCTTAGGGTTTATCCTATTGAATCTGTAGCATGATGATTAGATTAGTTGAATCTGAATCGTTATATGCATGCTAAATTGAGTTTTGTTCAAAGTAATCTCGTTTAGGGTTTTTTGTTCCGAAAACGATTCTAGGGTTTTTCGCATGGTGTCGATATCGATACCAATCCGGTGTCGATCGACACAAGGTGGAAACCCGAATGAAAATTTCGCTTAGTGACGATCGACACAAGAGTTGTGTCGATCGACACAAACCTTGTGATTAGTTTAATCGGTTCAATTGGATTGGACCGGTTATCGAGCTTGGTTATTGCAATTGGTTTAAACCGGTTTGACCGGTGTATTGCGGTTTGATTGAATTGGGTTAATATCGACCGACACAAGTGTTGTGTCGATCGACACTGACCGATTATCAAAGCCGGATCAATTGGATTGATCGCTTATCGCAAATTGGTTTAGGTAGGATTGCGTCGATCGACACTAAAGTAGTGTCGGTCGACACAGGATCAAATGGTTTCAGTTATTGAACCTGAAATCACAGAACCGAACCAAGATTAAACCCAATTCTTAGAATAATTATAACTTAATAAAATTAGTTGTTTTAAACAGTTCTGTTCCTCAACTAAATATCAAGTAATCCTTGATGTCTTCCCGATCTGGTCAACTGTCAAGACTCGTTTCATTGTGCGATAGACTTGCAGTGCAAGGCGCCACAATTACATGAGTAAGGCAGGAGGTAATCGTGTTGATAGGCTTTCAGTGCAAGGCGTCAACAATTACATGACTTAAGAGATTGGTTTACTTGACTAGACTATGAAAATCGTTTTGGGCCCAGAGACATCAGGTGGATTTGACATGAGATGTCAATCCACAACCAAGAGTTATATTGGATATAACTAGCAAAGTTGTTGCTTACCTAGATAGCTGAAATTTGGGCGATGAGCCAAAGCTCACTCAAGTTTTAGTGAAGTATGGGTCTTGGATCATTATATTCATTTGAGGAAACATTGTTTTGAATATAATGCGAGTCTTCTTAATAGTTAAGATTTCTCATTTCTTGAGCATCATAACTAAACCTCTCTTGTTTTCAGCTATGTCTAGCACAAACCATCACAACAATTTATCCTTGTGATCCATCCTTGAGAAGGACAAATTAAATGGATCCAGCTTTCTTGAATGGTATCGGAACTTGAGAATTGTTCTCAAACAGGAGAAGAAGGACTATGTCCTTGAGAAAGTTCTCCCCAAGAAGTACCGAACCAATGCTTGGCAGTCAGAGAAGGATGCTTGGGATAAGCATTCTAATGATGTGGTCGATGTGTGTTGTATCATGTTGGCTACCATGAACTCGGATTTGCAGAAGCAATTCGAGAACGTGGAGTCGCCAATAGAGATGATCACTGGCCTGAAAAGTATGTTTCAGGAGCAGGCACGAACTCAGAGATACCAGACGGTTAAGTCTCTAATTGAGTGCAAGCTACCAAAGGACGGACCAGTTAGTCCTCATGTCATTAAGATGATGGGTTATATTGATAACCTGGGGAAACTGGATTGTCCCATTAGCCAAGAGTTGGGTACTGACATCATTCTGCAGTCACTAGCGTCAAGCTATGATCAGTTTGTTATGAACTATAACATGAACAACTTGACAAAGACTTTGACTGAGTTGCATGGGATGCTCAAGACTGCTGAACCTAACATCAAGAAGGACACCCCAAATGTCCTTATGGTACAAAAGGGTAAATAGTTTAAGAAACTTGGTAAGAACAAAGGTGATGGCAAGACAAGTTCGATTGTGAATCCAAGCGAGTCTAACCCTGCTCCTAAGGTTAAACCTGGTCCTTCTAAAGATGATAAGTGCCATTATTGTAATGGTTATGGGCATTTGAAAAGAAACTGCAATAAATTCCTGGAAGATTATGAGAAGCTGAAGAAGACGTACGAGACTTATTCTTCAGGTATTTATGTTATAGAAGTAAATGTTACTTCTTATGGTTCTACTTATTGGGTATTGGATACCGGCTGTGGTGCTCATATTTGTACAAATATGCAGGGCCTAAGCAAAAGTAGGATTTTGAAGAAAGGACAAGTGGACCTACGCGTGGGAAATGGAGCAAGAGTTGTTGCATTAGCCGTAGGAACATTTCTTTTGTCTTGACTTCTGGCATGGTTTTAAGAACTTAAGAACCACTACTATGTACCTGCTTAAGCAGAAATATTATTTCTATTCCTTGTTTGGATATGGAAGGATATCAGTTTTCAGATTAAGAATAAGTGTTATTCATTTGATTACAATGATATGTTTTATGGTAGCAGTCCATTAGAGAATGAACTTTATGTTCTAAACCAAAACGTGCCTAACTATAACATTAGTACCAAGAGATTCAAGTCAAACGATACGAATCAAACTTTTCTCTGGCATTGTCATTTTAGGCTAATTTGATTATGAATCATGCGAGAAATGTGAATCTTGTTTATTGGGTAAAATGACGAAGACCCCTTTCAACAAAAGGTAGTGTCGACCGACACATGTCGCGAACGAACAAAATGAAAGGGCCAGTGACTTATTGGGCCTTATACATACCGATGTGTGCAGCCCGATGAGCACGAATGCTAGAGGAAACTTTCAGTACTTCATTACCTTTACTGATGATTTCAGTAGATATTGTTATGTCTATTTAATGAGACATAAGTCAGAATCTTTTGAAAAGTTCAAAAAGTTCCAGAATGAAGTACAGAATCAACTTGGGAAAAGTATTAAAGTTCTACGATAAGATCGTGGGGGTGAATACTTAAGTCAAGAATTCAGTGATCATCTGAGAGATTGTGGAATTGTTTCACAACTCACTCCTCCTGGAACGCCCCAATGGAATGGAGTTTCCGAGAGGAGGAATCAGACTTTATTAGATACGGTTCGATCAATGATGAGTCACTCAGATCTTCCATTATCCTTCTGGGGATACGCTCTAGAAACGTCTGCGTTTACACTAAATAAAGTTCCATCAAAATCAATTACAAAGACACCACATGAGATGTGGACTGGAAATGTTCCTAATTTGTCTTTCATGAAGATTTGGGGTTGTGAGGCTTATGTAAAACGTTTAATCTCTGATAAGCTTACACCCAAATCCGAAAATTGCTACTACATTGGTTATCCTAAGGAGACCAAGGCATATTAATTTTACAACCGGTCCGAGAATAAAGTGTTTGTTTCTCGGAACTGTGCTTTTCTTGAGAGAGACTTTCTTTCCAGGAAGAACAGTGGGAGTAAAGTACAACTCGAAGAAATTCGAGAAACACAGGAGACTGCTCAACCTGATGAGGAAGAGCAACAGTTGGATCTACAAAAGAGTTGTAGAATCTACACCTGTGGTGCCTGAAGTTCGCAAATCCGAGAGGATTCGTCACGAACCCGAGAGATTTAAATTTCTCATGACCAATTGCCATGATCTGTTGATCATTGACAGTGACGAGTCTGCGACTTTTGAAGAAGCAATGTTGGGCCCTGACTCCGAAAAGTGGCTGAAAGCCGCTGAATCCGAAATGGGATCCATGTCACAGAACCAAGTATGGACTTTGGTTGATTTACCCGATGGTGTAAAAGCCATTAAGTATAAATGGATTTACAAGAAGAAAATTGACGTGGATGGTAATATTTAGATATACAGAGCTGGGTTGGTGGGAAAAGGTTTCAAGCAAATTCATGGTATTGACTATGAAGAAACCTATTCCCCAGTCCTTATACTTAAGTCCATTCGGATTCTCCTAGCAACCGCCGCTCATTATGATTATGAGATCTGGCAGATGGATGTGAAAACAATTTTCCTTAATGGAATTTTGGGAAAAGGATGTGTACATGACACAACCTGAAGTTTTCATTGATCCTAATGCTGCTAGGAAGGTATGCAAGCTTCATCGATCCATTTATGGATTGTAGCAAGCTTCTCGGAGTTGGAATCTTCGTTTTGATGAAGCAGTCAAAAAGGTTTGACTTCATCAGGAACGAAGAGGAACCGTGTGTTTACAAGATGACTAGTGGGAGCGCAGTTGCCTTTCTAGTATTGTATGTTGATAACATACTGCTTCTCGAAAATGACGTTCCATTGTTTCAGTCTGTTAAGACTTGACTCGGAAGTTGTTTTCGATGAAAAACATGGAAGAAGCCGTATACATTCTTGGAATAAGAATCTATAGAGATAGATTGGACAAGCTAATTGGATTGTGTCAAGATACTTATATGGATAAGGTCTTGCACAGGTCCAGTATGCATGATTCCAAGAAGGACTTCATGCCAATGACTCTTGGCATTACTCTTAGCAAGACGCAGTGTCCTTCGACGCATGCTGAGCGAGAGCGCATGAGGGTCAGACTACTGCTATAGATATTAGATGTCTTAAGATGTGATCTTAATATTAGTGGGAGTTGTTGTTGTTGATTTTAGTTGTGATATGATGTTCATGTAAACATAATTTGATTTTGTTAATGAACTCTGACATCAGTATTATTTAATTATGTTATTAAATAATAGTCCCAAAGCAATTTATGACATTTTATAGGTCATCAAGTATGTGACTTGATCATGAAACCCTATAGATAATAAATGACATAAATTATGTTGGTCCCTGGTCAAGGTTGTTAAAGTGGGACATTAACAACCGCGTGAGACTAGTATGTGAGGTGACTGATGACTAAGTTTCATGGAGTCATTAATAAGAGTATTAAAGTCAGTCACATAGATATGTGTTAGAGAACACAGAATCGGACATGACCCGCTAATGAGAACTCTACAGGATAGTTATATAAGTGTCATGAGAGTTTTCATTACGACTATAGAGTATAGTGATATACCATGGATTTTAGGGTTTTTAACCATGGTATATATCTTATTTATCGAGTCTATTACTATGTTTTAGAGTCATTTCAGGTATTTAACAGGTCTAAGTACTTTTGGAGCTGAATTGGAGATTTTGGAGCATTTTGGAGTGTTTGGCCGAGAGAAAGAAGTCACTGCCCATGTTTGACACTTGCAACGATCGATACACCATTGACATCGATCGTTGCATAGCGTGACTAGGCAATCTCGCGAGCTTTAATGAAGATATTGGATATTGCAGATTTACCCAGAAGTTCTTGATATTTACAAAGAAGCCCCAAAACGTGATTTAGCTTTATAATTAGGTTTTACAGCCAATTGTTAGGCGACGTTTTCATAACTAAGTTTTATTTTCAGAGAAAGTTTTAGGGGCTGGTTTTGTTCTCGAAAGAGACTTGATTTCGAACCCCTGTTCTTATTCTTTGATTATTCTATGATATCTATTTTGACTATGTTTTCTGTCATGATTGCTATGTCTGAGTAGATCTCTTGTTAGGTTAGGGGTTCTCATTAGGGATTTGAAGGAATGTTAGATTAACTAATTTATTTAGATTCATCATCTAGTTCTTCATCTAATCTGTTCTTAATGCTTAATCTGAACTGGCCATTTAGATTACTGATATTAGGTTGATTCCCGCAACGACAGTTGGTTAATTAACTAGATCTGATTAGGTGAGCAATTTATCTATTCGCAAAGGAATTTGGTTTAGAGAAATTGTGAACGAATGAACTTGGAATTAATGCATGTTTAGAACTCTAGGATTCGCAAAGGAATTTGGTCTGCTAGGTTGTTAGACATAGATGATTATCGCAACGACAATTGGTTAGTTTTACCCTCGTGATTCTAGTTCAAGAACGTTATAGATTGAATCTGATTTTCTGTTATCTGATTTCCTGATATTCTGAGAACTCCCGAAACCTGACACCTTCGTTAATTGCTTACAACCACCTCGCTTGATTCGTTTACTTGCTATTTTGTTTACTGCTTTACAATATTGCTTTGCCTAGTTTAATCTGAATTACTAATAATCTATTGTGTAACCGGAGTCCTTGTGGATTCGATACCCTAAGTACTACATTGACATTACTGTGCACTTGCAGTTAGAATAGGGATAATTCTTGACCTATCAAGTTTTTGGCGCCGTTGCCGGGGAGTAAACGAATGTCAGAATGCTAAGGAAGGGAAAAGAGAAGAAAGAGACTAGAGAAAGATAGTATGGTGGTCTAGAGCTGATAAGGTAAGAGTCCATGTGCCTTTGATCGATACGCCTTAGGTGAGACCGCACTTAAATACTTGCAGAAGTCAGTAGGGAGAATTTGAATGCGTGAATGTGATTGTGGAGTTTACTTAGGACAGTTGCTAAGTGTGGGGGAAGTATATGTTGGTCTTGATATCTTGTGATTGATTCTTTCAGTGGATTACTAAGGGGAATCTGAGTGTTGTTGCTTCTAGGATGAAAAGAGTTTCTGAATGTTTTCAAACCTCTTGACTACATTTTAGTTCTTTGTTTTGCTTGAGGACAAGCAAAGGCTAAGTGTGGGGGAGTTGATATACCATGGATTTTAGGATTTTTAACCATGGTATATATCTTATTTATCGAGTCTATTACTATGTTTTAGAGTCATTTCAGGTATTTAACAGGTCTAAGTACTTTTGGAGCTGAATTGAAGATTTTGGAGCATTTTGGAGTGTTTGGCCGAGAGAAAGAAGTCACTGCCCATGTTTGACACTTGCAACGATCGACACACCATTGGCATCGATCGTTGCATAGCGTGACCAGGCAATCTCGCGAGCTTTAATGAAGATATTGGATATTGCAAATTTACCCAGAAGTTCCTGATATTTACAAAGAAGCCCCAAAACGTGATTTAGCTTTATAATTAGGTTTTACAGCCAATTCTTTCATAACTAAGTTTTATTTTCAGAGAGAGTTTTAGGGGCTGGTTTTGTTCTCGAAAGAGACTTGATTTCGAACCCCTGTTCTTATTCTTTGATTATTCTATGATATCTATTTTGACTATGTTTTCTGTCATGATTGCTATGTCTGAGTAGATCTCTTGTTAGGTTAGGGGTTCTCATTAGGGATTTGAAGGAATGTTAGATTAACTAATTTATTTAGATTCATCATCTAGTTCTTCATCTAATTTGTTCTTAATGCTTAATCTGAACTGGCCATTTAGATTACTGATATTAGGTTGATTCCCGCAACGACAGTTGGTTAATTAACTAGATCTGATTAGGTGAGCAATTTATCTATTCGCAAAGGAATTTGGTTTAGAGAAATTGTGAACGAATGAACTTGGAATTAATGCATGTTTAGAAATCTAGGATTCTCAAAGGAATTTGGTCTGCTAGGTTGTTAGACATAGATGATTATCGCAGCGACAGTTGGTTAGTTTTACCCTCGTGATTCTAGTTCAAGAACGTTATAGATTGAATCTGATTTTCTGTTATCTGATTTCCAGATATTCTGAGAACTCCCGAAACCTGACACCTTTGTTAATTGCTTACAACCACCTCGCTTGATTCGTTTACTTGCTATTTTGTTTACTGCTTTACAATATTGCTTCGCCTAGTTTAATCTGAATTACTGATAATCTATTGTGTGACCGGAGTCCTTGTGAATTCGATACCCTAAGTACTACATTGACATTACTGTGCACTTGCAGTTAGAATAGGGATAATTCTTGACCTATCAAGTTTTTGGCGCCGTTGCCGGGGACTCTTTGAGTTCGCCGATAGATTCAGTATTAGGATTTAGACTAAGCATTTTCTTTAATTTTCTAGTTTACTTACGCTTCTGTTTCTTTGCTTATTGTGAGGTTGCTGATTGTTTAGCATTTTCTTTGATTAGAACTGGATTATTGTTGATTGTGAGGTTGTGGATTGATTTTGGCACGATTTCAAATCGTTGCTTAGCGACTGTGAAATCGCTTTGCAACGATCGTCGCCACTCGTGCAACGATCGTTGCTCGACGATTTCACCGAGAATTGCCGAGACTAATTGTTTTATTTCTTGAATGCAGATGCCTCCTCGACAAACCCGCAAACGCAGAGCCACCGCTGCAACCGCTACACGTCAGTACATTCCACCACCGGAATGGTTACACCGAGACTCCGATCCACCAGAGGACTATCAGATGGTTCATGCAGCCATACAGCCACCATGGCCAAGAGCGGATAACCTTCTGATTCCGACTGAGCATGACTGGGGCATGGATATTGATAAGTTGCTCACGACAGATGATTTCACAGAGAGACCACTGCACGAGTACTGGGATGAGTATGATACATTGCTGTACAATGGTTGGTGTGGCATGACGCTTAAGCCAACCAAGTTTGCTGACTACTCGACCTGCAAAAGTCTCGGCATTGATGAGCAGGTTATGGCACTATGCAGAGGCATTGGTCTGGGGACAATGCCAATGCAGCCTTATGACTTATACCCAGAGTTGGTGAGACAGCTGCTTGCCACATGCAAGGTTATTTATCCAAACCCAGACAACAAGAAAGCTTCTGGAGGTACCTTTACCTTCATGTGTCTTGGAGCCAGGTATCGAGTTCCCCTTCTCGATATCTGCAGGATCTATGGGTTCAGCACTGAGCCGACGCGCATCGATATGTCCCTTCTGTGGGACCCATCAGAGGCTCAGCAGTTCTGGGATTACATTGGCAATAGGCGGTACCACTCACGGACTACCACTGTGATTCAGGTTAGGCATCCGGTCCTTAGGTACGTTTTGCGCATCTTGGGACGCACTCTGTTGTGCAAGTATGAGGTCAACAAGATGCGTAAGACCGAGATGGAGATATTGTTTAGAGGACTGAGGGAGCAGTTCAGGGATACCGATCTGAGAAACCCTGCTGGGGGACTCAACCTGGGAGCTGTTTTTGCTCATCATCTATGCGACCTGCAGAAGAAGCCCTTTGATGGCGTGCGCACAGAGACAGTAGGGAGTCTGCTTACTCCCATTTTCATACACTGCAGGATCCCTTTGGAGGGTACAGAGTGCAATGATGAGAGAGAGTTCCTAGATTTCAGTCACTTGCAGAGCGCTACATGGCTCAAGGAGGGGCGTTTGTGGGTTTATTATCACCCTGCCACTGAGAGGCACGGAGTGGATCTTCCTGCTGCTGGTTTGACGCAGATTGATACGTTGGATGCTTTGAGATTCCAACCTCCCGTTAGAGCTAGGCGCGCTGTCCCTTCTATGGCTCATCCGCTGGGAGAGCCTTCCACACGAGCTTCCTCTTCCTCTGCACCTCCTGCTCCTGCGCCTGCTGCTGCCCCTGTTGACGACATTGGCCCATTTCCTGTCCTTGCAGTTCCTTTGGGAGAGATGTCTGAGGCTGAGTGGAGAGAGCGTAATGATGGGATACTGAAGACCATTTGGGAGTGGATGCGTAGCTTCACTTGCAGGAGACAGCCACAGGTTCATCAGCCCGTCCCTGCCAGTCGACGCAGACAGCTTTCTCCTGAGGATTCCGGCGGTACTGATCCATAAGCTGGGATAGATGATGATAGCGAGTGAGCGTAGCATCCATTTTCAGACATTCGGTTCTGTATTCTGTTATCTTTTCTTTTTCTTTGCACTTTTTCCTTTTGATTTTTAGGATGCTATTGTGTTTGGATGGTTGTGCTTGATTTGATACATCAGTTGCTTTGATTTTACTTTGTTTTCAGTGTTTTCAGCTTGCAGGATTGATCGAAAATTATGATTTTCCAACGGACTAACCTGCTAACTTGCTGAATGATCGAGTTTACGCAGTGCGTCGATCGACACACCACTGTGACAATCGTTACAAAGAAAAATCGCACAGCAACGGTCGATGCACCTAGTGCAACGGTCGTTGCACCTGTGCGACAGAGGTAAAAATCCGACAGAGCTCAACCAATCCTTAACAAATTTTTCTTTCTTTTTGCCGATCCTTCGCTTGACACTACTGGGGACAGTGTGTCTTAAGTGTGGGGGAGGTGCTACTGACTCCTGTTTTCTGTTTTCTTAGAGTCAGTATGTTTTTTCAAAATTTTGTTTTATCGAGTCAAAACCAGTTTAAGTAGGAAACAATGATTTTTTGAGAAGATTAACAGCACTTACAGGAACTTAAGTAACCATTGGGATGAAGTTGCAGATCAATCTTTGACTATTAGAAAACCCAGACACGGATCAACCTACTGAGGACACCCACATCGCTTCAGGTATCAGAGGATCCTTTTACTGACTTCACCTTAATACTGACTTAATTTTCTCACCTAAGGGCTTGAGATACTTTGTGTCGGATTCCCTTGATAGTTCTGACACAGCCTGTAAACCTGTCCTATTTGGTTCCCTTCTCCCCTTCCATAAAAAAAAAGATGATAAACTGAGGATGAGTTAGTAACTCCGAAGTGGTTATGGGAGTGGTAGCTACAACTATCATATCCTGTGCATCCATGGAATGTGTCCAAAGTACACCCCTTAACGGGAAGAGCACTGATAAAATAAAATAAAATGATACCCAATGGGAAAAATCAGAATGCTAAGGAAGGGAAAAGAGAAGAAAGGGACTAGAGAAAGATAGTATGGTGGTCTAGAGCTGATAAGGTAAGAGTCCATGTGCCTTTGATCGATACTCCTTAGGTGAGACCGCACTTAAATACTTGCAGAAGTCAGTAGGGAGAACTTGAATGCGTGAATGTGATTGTGGAGTTTACTTAGGACAGTTGCTAAGTGTGGGGGAAGTATATGTTGGTCTTGATATCTTGTGATTGATTCTTTCAGTGGATACTAAGGGGAATCTGAGTGTTGTTGCTTCTAGGATGAAAAGAGTTTCTGAAAGTTTTCAAACCTCTTGACTACGTTTTAGTTCTTTGTTTTGCTTGAGGACAAGCAAAGGCTAAGTGTGGGGGAGTTGATATACCATGGATTTTAAGGTTTTTAACCATGGTATATATCTTATTTATCGAGTCTATTACTATGTTTTAGAGTCATTTCAGGTATTTAACAGGTCTAAGTACTTTTGGAGCTGAATTGGAGATTTTGGAGCATTTTGGAGTGTTTGGCCGAGAGAAAGAAGTCACTGCCCATGTTTGACACATGCAACGATCGACACACCATTGGCATCGATCGTTGCATAGCGTGACCAGGCAATCTCGCGAGCTTTAATGAAGATATTGGATATTGCAAATTTACCCAGAAGTTCCTGATATTTACAAAGAAGCCCCAAAACGTGATTTAGCTTTATAATTAGGTTTTACAGCCAATTGTTAGGCGATGTTTTCATAACTAAGTTTTATTTTCAGAGAGAGTTTTAGGGGCTGGTTTTGTTCTCGAAAGAGACTTGATTTCGAACCCCTGTTCTTATTCTTTGATTATTCTATGATATCTATTTTGACTATGTTTTCTGTCATGATTGCTATGTCTGAGTAGATCTCTTGTTAGGTTAGGGGTTCTCATTAGGGATTTGAAGAAATGTTAGATTAACTAATTTATTTAGATTCATCATCTAGTTCTTCATATAATCTTTTCTTAATGCTTAATCTGAACTGGCCATTTAGATTACTGATATTAGGTTGATTCCCGCAACGACAGTTGGTTAATTAACTAGATCTGATTAGGTGAGCAATTTATCTATTCGCAAAGGAATTTGGTTTAGAGAAATTGTGAACGAATGAACTTGGAATTAATGCATGTTTAGAACTCTAGGATTCGCAAAGGAATTTGGTCTGCTAGGTTGTTAGACATAGATGATTATCGCAGCGACAGTTGGTTAGTTTTACCCTCGTGATTCTAGTTCAAGAACGTTATAGATTGAATCTGATTTTCTGTTATCTGATTTCCTGATATTCTGAGAACTCCCGAAACCTGACACCTTCGTTAATTGCTTACAACCACCTCGCTTGATTCGTTTACTTGCTATTTTGTTTACTGCTTTACAATATTGCTTTGCCTAGTTTAATCTGAATTACTGATAATCTATTGTGTGACCGGAGTCCTTGTGGATTCGATACCCTAAGTACTACATTGACATTACTGTGCACTTGCAGTTAGAATAGGGATAATTCTTGACCTATCAAGTTTTTGGCGCCGTTGCCGGGGACTCTTTGAGTTCGCCGATAGATTCAGTATTAGGATATAGACTAAGCATTTTCTTTAATTTTCTAGTTTACTTACGCTTCTGTTTCTTTTGTGTTGCAGGAATCGCACTGCATCGATCGACGCTTCTGTTGCATCGATCGACGCAAGGCAAAACCAGTGATACCAAGAGCTTGAGCACTTAACAGGTTTCACTTTAATGGAACCTGTGATTCTGATTCGCGGTGAAGACGGCGTTTTACGAGACCAAGAGGGTCATATATGTAACGCAAAAGGTCAGAAACTAGATGGGGAAGGAAACCCCATCCTACCAGAATATCATGCATTGGTTGTGCAGGTAGCTGAGATGAGAGACAAGATTGATTCTATCCACGACATCTTACTTGGGAAGAGACAAATCCGAGCTGATGCAGTAGCTGGAGGATTTGCAGAGGTAAACTATATAGCTGGAGCTGATTATTATGGACAGACATGTGAAAATCAGCAGAGATACAGTTCTAATTACGCTCTGAGATCGAGAGACAATGGTTATTCATCGCACCAAGCACCTCCTGCATCCACACCTAAGAGCAGGTTTGAAGTCATGATGGAGCAGTGTCTTGAAGGACAACAACAGACCAATGTGTCTTTCAACTCGAGGATTGAGACCTTGTACACTGATTTGAATAGTAAGCTTGAGTCCTTGAACACTCATATGAGGCTGCTGGATACGCAAGTGGATCAGATTTCAAGTTCTGTCAAAAAGAAGGATGCTCAAGAAGCTCATGTCAACAACATTCCAATTCAGGTTGACCGTAGGCTGAACCAGGGACCATATCTTGCAGTTAAGGCTATGGAAATCTTGGAAAACAGAGAGGAGTCTGAGATTGAATCACCTGAATTTGAAAGCTTCGACGGACCAGACTCGACAGAGATTGACATTGATCTTTTGGCTTGGATAGTTCAGACTGATAATGGACCAAGTCAAGAGGAAAAATTGAGATCAGGACTGTTGAATTAGACCAAGAAGCTGAGAAACCCGAGACTGAAGTTGAAACTCGAGCTGAAATACCTGTATCGATCGTTGCATCATGTGCGTCGGTCGTTGCACACCGTGAAGGACCAGTCTCACTTATACCTCGTGGAGCTGTTAAGGAAAAGATCTATAAACCTCCAATACCATTCCCAAAAGCTCTTGTAAGGTCTAAAGATGTAACTCAGTGCATGGTAGTGGTGGATAAGGAGATGGTGGTTCCTCAGGAATCTACTCTAACATCTTCAGAACCTAGAGCTGCTCATAAGCAGAAAGCTCCTAACATCAGATCTCCACCAAAGGTAAGGCATAAATCCTCTAAGTTTAAACATCCTGACTCCAATGCTTTGGATGCAGGGAAACGCTTTACACCATCCAAGTGTCAATCCCGCCCTACATTCCTTCCTACGTTCCTTGGACGATCCCATGCCGCTACTGCTTACACACCGCCATGGATGATAAGGCTTTCACAGAGACATTCCAAGTCTCTGTTGAAACCTCCATGAGTCTGACCTTCTTCCAGAAAGTCAAGCTAATGACTTAAAACAAGCGCTGAGTGGGAGGCAACCCACTATTAGGTTCTAGTATTTTTCTTTCTTATTTTGGTGTTTTTCTTCGGATTTCACGTTTTTATTTGTTTTTGCTGAATTTTAGAGACAGAACACGAGTCTAGAGACGTGTGACGATCGTTGCCTACTTGTGCAACGGTCGTTGCAGGGAGAAAATGACGAAGTGATGAGATTGCCTTGTGACGATCGTTGCGGTCCTGTGCAACGGTCGTTGCAATTGGTTTAAATTGCAAAAAATAAGGTACATTGAGCTAAACCGGAATCGACCCGGTTCATTAGCAACGCTCGTGGCTCATTAGCAACGATCGTTGCACCCACGATCGAGGTAAGTGACTTAAACCCTTCTCTCTTCTCTTCTTGTTCATTTCGCCGACCGTACGCAAAAACTCCCAAATCGCCTAAATCCCTCAAATCTTCATTGTTTTTGTTGATTCAAAGTCCTATTCTCCCTATTTTTGCACGATTATTCTATATCTCTAACCCATTTGAAGTGAATCCAAGGTAATATACCTCAATTTCTTCATTTTCGGATTTGATTTTAGGTTTTTAGGATTAGGATATTTTGGATTGAAATGATGATTGCATGTTGTTATAGACTTGATTTAGGGTGATTAGAACTGGATTATTGCTGATTGTGAGGTTGTGGATTGATTTTGGCACGATTTCAAATCGTTGCTTAGCGACTGTGAAATCGCTTTGCAACGATCGTCGCCACTCGTGCAACGATCGTTGCTCGACGATTTCACAGAGAATTGCCGAGACTAATTGTTTTATTTCTTGAATGCAGATGCCTCCTCGACAAACCCGCAAACGCAGAGCCACCGCTGCAACCGCTACACGTCAGTACATTCCACCACCGGAATGGTTACACCGAGACTCCAATCCACCAGAGGACTATCAGATGGTTCATGCAGCCATACAACCACCATGGCCAAAAGCGGATAACCTTCTGATTCTGACTGAGCATGACTGGGGCATGGATATTGATAAGTTGCTCACGACAGATGATTTCACAGAGAGACCACTGCACGAGTACTGGGATGAGTATGATACATTGCTGTACAATGGTTGGTGTGGCATGACGCTTAAGCCAACCAAGTTTGCTGACTACTCGACCTGCAAGAGTCTCGGCATTGATGAGCAGGTTATGGCACTATGCAGAGGCATTGGTCTGGGGACAATGCCAATGCAGCCTTATGACTTATACCCAGAGTTGGTGAGACAGCTTCTTGCCACATGCAAGGTTATTTATCCAAACCCAGAGAACAGGAAAGCTTCAGGAGGTACCTTTACCTTCATGTGTCTTGGAGCCAGGTATCGAGTTCCCCTTCTCGATATCTGCAGGATCTATGGGTTCAGCACTGAGCCGACGCGCATCGATATGTCCCTTCTGTGGGACCCATCAGAGGCTCAGCAGTTCTGGGATTACATTGGCAATAGGCGGTACCACTCACGGACTACCACTGTGATTCAGGTTAGGCATCCGGTCCTTAGGTACGTTTTGCGCATCTTGGGACGCACTCTGTTGTGCAAGTATGAGGTCAACAAGATGCGTAAGACCGAGATGGAGATACTGTTTAGAGGACTGAGGGAGCAGTTCAGGGATACCGATCTGAGAAACCCTGCTGGGGGACTCAACCTGGGAGCTGTTTTTGCTCATCATCTATGCGACCTGCAGAAGAAGCCCTTTGATGGCGTGCGCACAGAGACAGTAAGGAGTCTGCTTACTCCCATTTTCAGACACTGCAGGATCCCTTTGGAGGGTACAGAGTGCAATGATGAGAGAGAGTTCCTAGATTTCAGTCACTTGCAGAGCGCTACATGGCTCAAGGAGGGGCGTTTGTGGGTTTATTATCACCCTGCCACTGAGAGGCACATAGTGGATCTTCCTGCTGATGGTTTGATGCAGATTGATACGTTGGATGCTTTGAGATTCCAGCCTCCTGTTAGAGCTAGGCGCGCAGTCCCTTCTATGGCTCATCCGCTGGGAGAGCCTTCCACACGAGCTTCGTCTTCCTCTGCACCTCATGCTCCTGCGCCTGCTGCTGCCCCTGTTGACGACATTGGCCCTTTTCCTGTCCTTGCAGTTCCTTTGGGAGAGATGTCTGAGGCTGAGTGGAGAGAGCGTAATGATGGGATACTGAAGACCATTTGGGAGTGGATGCGTGGCTGCACTTGCAGGAGACAGCCACAGGTTCATCAGCCCATCCCTGCCAGTCGACGCAGACAGCGTTCTCCTGAGGATTCCGGCGGTACTGATCCATATGCTGGGATAGATGATGATAGCGAGTGAGCGTAGCCTCCATTTTCAGACATTCGGTTCTGTATTCTGTTATCGTTTCTTTTTCTTTGCACTTTTTCCTTTTGATTTTTAGGATGCTATTGTGTTTGGATGGTTGTGCTTGATTTGATACATCAGTTGCTTTGATTTTACTCTGTTTTCAGTGTTTTCAGCTTGCAGGATTGATCGAAAATTTTGATTTTCCAACGGACTAACCAGCTAACTTGCTGACTGATCGAGTTTACGCAGTGCGTCGATCGACACACCACTGTGTCGATCGTTACAAAGAAAAATCGCACAGCAACGGTCGATGCACCTAGTGCAACGGTCGTTGCACCTGTGCGACAGAGGTAAAAATCCGACAGAACTCAACCAATCCTTAACAAATTTTTCTTTCTTTTTGCCGATCCTTCGCTTGACACTACTGGGGACAGTGTGTCTTAAGTGTGGGGGAGGTGCTACTGACTCCTGTTTTCTGTTTTCTTAGAGTCAGTATGTTTTTTCAAAATTTTGTTTTATCGAGTCAAAACCAGTTTAAGTAGGAAACAATGATTTTTTGAGAAGATTAACAGCACTTACAGGAACTTAAGTAACCATTGGGATGAAGTTGCAGATCAATCTTTCACTATTAGAAAACCCAGACACAGATCAACCTACTGAGGACACCCACATCGCTTCAGGTATCAGAGGATCCTTTTACTGACTTCACCTTAATACTGACTTAATTTTCTCACCTAAGGGCTTGAGATACTTTGTGTCGGATTCCCTTGTTAGTTCTGACACAACTTGTAAACCTGTCCTATTTAGTTCCCTTCTCCCCTTCCATAAAAAAAAGATGATAAACTGAGGATGAGTTAGTAACTCCGAAGTGGTCATGGGAGTGGTAGCTACAACTATCATATCCTGTGCATCCATGGAATGTGTCCAAAGTACACCCCATAACGGGAAGATCACTGATAAAATAAAATAAAATGATACCCACTGGGAAAAATCAGAATGCTAAGGAAGGGAAAAGAGAAGAAAGGGACTAGAGAAAGATAGTATGGTGGTCTAGAGCTGATAAGGTAAGAGTCCATGTGCCTTTGATCGATACTCCTTAGGTGAGACCGCACTTAAATACTTGCAGAAATCAGTAGGGAGAATTTGAATGCGTGAATGTGATTGTGGAGTTTACTTAGGACAGTTGCTAAGTGTGGGAGAAGTATATGTTGGTCTTGATATCTTCTGATTGATTCTTTCAGTGGACTACTAAGGGGAATCTGAGTGTTGTTGCTTCTAGGATGAAAAGAGTTTCTGAAAGTTTTCAAACCTCTTGACTACATTTTAGTTCTTTGTTTTGCTTGAGGACAAGCAAAGGCTAAGTGTGGTGGAGTTGATATACCATGGATTTTAGGGTTTTTAACCATGGTATATATCTTATTTATTGAGTCTATTACTATGTTTTAGAGTCATTTCAGGTATTTAACAGGTCTACGTACTTTTGGAGCTGAATTGGAGATTTTGGAGCATTTTGGAGTGTTTGGCCGAGAGAAAGAAGTCACTGCCCATGTTTGACACTTGCAACGATCGACACACCATTGGCATCGATCGTTGCATAGCGTGACCAGGCAATCTTGCAAGCTTTAATGAAGATATTGGATATTGCAGATTTACCCAGAAGTTCCTGATATTTACAAAGAAGCCCCAAAACGTGATTTAGCTTTATAATTAGGTTTTACAGCCAATTGTTAGGCGACATTTTCATAACTAAGTTTTATTTTCAGAGAGAGTTTTAGGGGCTGGTTTTGTTCTCGAAAGAGACTTGATTTCGAACCCCTGTTCTTATTCTTTGATTATTCTATGATATCTATTTTGACTATGTTTTCTGTCATGATGCTATGTCTGAGTAGATCTCTTGTTAGGTTAGGGGTTCTCATTAGGGATTTGAAGGAATGTTAGATTAACTAATTTATTTAGATTCATCATCTAGTTCTTCATCTAATCTGTTCTTAATGCTTAATCTGAACTGGCCATTTAGATTACTGATATTAGGTTGATTCCCGCAACGACAGTTGGTTAATTAACTAGATCTGATTAGGTGAGCAATTTATCTATTTGCAAAGGAATTTGGTTTAGAGAAATTTTGAACGAATGAACTTGGAATTAATGCATGTTTAGAACTCTAGGATTCGCAAAGGAATTTGGTCTGCTAGGTTGTTAGACATAGATGATTATCGCAGCGACAATTGGTTAGTTTTACCCTCGTGATTCTAGTTCAAGAACGTTATAGATTGAATCTGATTTTCTGTTATCTGATTTCCTGATATTCTGAGAACTCCCGAAACTTGACACCTTCGTTAATTGCTTACAACCAGCTCGCTTGATTCGTTTACTTGCTATTTTGTTTACTGCTTTACAATATTGCTTCGCCTAGTTTAATCTGAATTACTGATAATCTATTGTGTGACCGGAGTCCTTGTGGATTCGATACCCTAAGTACTACATTGACATTACTGTGCACTTGCAGTTAGAATAGGGATAATTCTTGACCTATCATATAGTCCTTAGACCTGAGTTCATCATGATTTCTTACATATGAATTGGTCCGTTTTGACTTTGTCAACTGTCAGCCGTAACAGGTGACTATAAAGGCATTGATTGGGCGTATCATGAAGTATGTGAATGAACAGGGATGGAACAAGATGGGATTTGTCCCTCCTATATAACAGGAGATAAATATCTCAGAGCCCATCGAAGATTTGATACTGAGAAATGTGTGGCCACACTCAAACGAGGTGATTGTCAGTCGTTTGTCTTGTCAGTATAAATCAGAGTTCGATGAACATGATCTTGGCTTAATAAGGATGACACGGATCTTGCCTTATGCCAGATCGAGATATAGAGACGAAGGTATTACGGGAATAGATGATTCCAGTACAAGTGGAAGATTGTTGGGAATGTCCTGAAATCATAACTTGTAATAACTCTAGAGATAGTTGTGTTGTCGAGATAAGACATTCATATGACACTGGGTAATCATAATTCTTTGCTAGAAGCCACTTATGATCTATGAGTTTAGAACTCATTGCTAGTATTATATGATCCTACAGGGTCACACACCTAAGCAAACTGGATGTTACTTATGGGGTTGATCATTAGTGTAATGATCTGGTGAATGTATATTTGATATGCACTCAATAACGAGTTTCTGAGGCAGTGTCGATCGACACAACATGTGCATCGATCGACACAGATCGCGGACCAAAATAACGATTTTGGTTTATGACTTAATTAACTGCGGTTTGATCCTTGGTTAATTAGGTCGTGGTAAAAGTCTATATATATATGATATATGGTCGACTTTTACAGTGACGGTACTCAATTAACAGCCACCTCGGTGAAACAGAGAAACCTCTAAGAGATCTGATCTCTACGGCACTAGGATCCCTTCCGTTCCAGTTTATGTGCGTGTGGATACCAGTAGAGGCGCAACACTTGAGGCCCTTGTGAATCTCGAATACTTGTTCATCTTCCGCTGCTAATCTCCAGGTATTTTCGAGATCCCAATGATTCAATAAACCTAAACCCTAGATCCTAGGCTATGGAATTATACTTAGGGTTGCCTAATGTGATTAGAACCGCCTAGAAATTCCTTCAAAAACGTCCTTACCACTTAATTATACATATATAATGCACTTGTCTTTGTCAAAGGTGCCAAAAACAGATTCTGAATCAAGTTGCAACAAGTAAAGATAATGTTAAGAGAAGCTCAGAATCAGTCATTACACTAAGTGTTCAAACTGATCAAGGCATTAGAGAAAAGGAGAACATCAAGGAGAAACCTCCAGAGCAGATGCCTATCAAGAACATTCAACATGTTCTTCAAGTAAGCCATAACTTAACCAGCCTTGTTTCACTTACTCCTAAGTGTGTGCTACTGAACTTGCTAGAACTAAAAGAAAATGCAGATTACACAGGTGTGATTCCTTATATAGGAACACCATTTGTCAAGAAAATTGTTTCATCTTATCATAAGAAACCTATGACACACTTGTTTCTTTGCCAAAGTGTTGAGCATATTTCAGGTCTTAAGGAGAGCAGGAGAAAGATAAGCAAAGGAGACATAATACCAGCTCAAAGAAGAGGAGTACTACTATCATATCTTCTCAAAGGAGAACCACCAGACACTCCACTCATCACTAGACCACATATACATCAAGGTAAGACCCTAAACTCCCAAAGGAGAATGAAAGCTAACTTACTTTCTCTTGGTGCAGATTATACAGTTTCAAGGTCGAAACCTTTTCAAGACGGAGAGTATAATGAGAATATCAAGTCATCATCAACCCAGGAGCATGGAAAGGACATAGATCAACCAACTAAGATCCTTGGAGAGAAGCAGTTTGAGTGCACCAGAGACATATGTGCATGTCTTGGAGCATATCTTTCCAACCATGAGGATTTAAACCACAAAGAAACCTGTAGAAGAATCTCAGCTCATCAGGGAGTCATGGAGAAGAGGAACTGGTTCAAAAGCTTTCAACATGAGAAAGTTATTCAAGTTACAACTGGGCAGACTTCAAAGGAATTCGCTAGAGACCAACATACACTTATTGAAATATGCAGATCAAACCAGGATGATCCAAGTTGTAAACCTACTTCTTCTGGAGACTCAACGCATCAGAGGCATACGTCCAATTGGAATTGGTACAAAATCAATTATGGTTTAAAAGTTATCCAAGTTCTAAACCAGTTGATTCCCGACTTGCTTTATTTTGAGACTCCAGAGTTTGGTAAGCATCAAACTCATATTTGGCGACCTGGAGAGGGATTATATCAATACTGAAGTGTTTTGGGAGTCTACTTACATCATCCAGAAGCTATAAACCACGTCCTATGGTGCACCCAAACACACTTGATCATACAAAACCAAAAGAGACCAAACTTGCCATTTTTGGAGCCAAATGCAATCAAACTCAACCAGCACCTTCCTTATCATTGCTGCTGTGTTTTGGATGCTTTCTTCATGGACCCAAACGTCCCAAAGCATCATGAATTCATGCCACAGCTTTTCAGGCTCAAGACTTTCCATTTGAGCACTTTCCATTCAAACTCGACAGCCATATTTTATTCAAATTACTCCCAAATTCGTCCAAGGCTAAACAAGGTAAGTGTTTCCTTATGATTAAAAAAAAAGAAAAAAGAAAAAAGAAACTAACGATTTTTGGTGGTTGTATAACAATGAAGGCTTATTATTTTTGTGGTTCTCTATGTTTTTAATAGTGAACAAAATTGGTTAAGGCTTTTTCTATTGGAATTAGGATGAATCTAAATTTTTTTTTTTTTTTAAAGGAGATGATTGATGGATCAATAGGGGTGATCGGTCGATCACTTCAGCTTCATATTTGCAGACACCTTATGATCGATCTCTCATGAAGCTTGGTTGATCAGTTCCTATTTCTTTAATTTATTCTCAATTTTTTAGTATTTAGGGTTTAACTTTAGATCTAACATATTGTACCAAAAAAAAAAAACTTTAGATAACCTTTGGACTTGCTTTAAACCACTTAAAGATTAAATCTAAAATCATCTTCTATTACACCAGGTGAGCCTTGGACCACTGTACCCCAAATAAGAAAGTCCGCAGTAACGAGCCACATCCTCAAACTCTCGCATTCCAATCATTGGTATTGAATCGCTACCAAATCCAGAATCTCATCTCCACTCAGAATTTCGTTAAAAAATCACCCATAACAGCCCAAGCTTTACCTCTAAAAGAAGGGGAGTCCGGGTGACATTTCAAATCTGCCCATAGCTGCCTCATGTCTTTCATTTCATTTGGGCCATACACAAAAGTGCAGAAGAATTCATCTGTGCATCCCTCCAAAAGAACCGAGACAGTGATCAGCTGGTCGCTTTTGAAGACATGAGTTAATCTTATTCGTGAATCCCAAACAACCCACAATCTGCTTCTATTATTTACGTCATAGTTTTCTAATAAAGACCACCCTTTAAAAACATTTTCAAATATCTTACTTGCCTTCCTCTGTTTAACCCTCGTTTCTAAGATGCATCCAAACAATAGCGATTTATTTTTAATCGAGTTACGGACAACCATTTGCTTAGATGATTTGTTGAAACCTCTTATGTTTCAGAAGAAACCCTTCATTGAGATGGTTTTCTCGTACCTCTTCGAGCTTCGAGGAAGGTTTGGTCTTATGCTAGCTTCACCCTTTACAAACACTGATCTTTCTTCCACCGTGTTTGAGTTTAGAACAAAGCTGGTATCATGATCTTCTGAATCGCTTTCTACTTTTGTCGGATTAAAAAGACCCTTCTCATCTAACTCGGACAAAGCTGAAAACCTTGACGATCAGATGATTGTTACCTGACCATGTCCTAATCTTGATGTCTGAACCTGATTTCTACCATGTTTTGATGGAGATAACCACTTCTCCTCAATTTGTCCCTCCTCTATTTCAACAACCAATGCATCAACAGGTTCTGCATTCTGCACTTGCTCAATTTCAATAAGGTCCACTGCCCCTACCTCTTCTGCCAACTTTCCTTTGTCACTTTGAATTTCTGTTTCGGTTGCCACCTCTCCGAGACCGACTTTCTACACAGTTTTCCCAGCATATTCCATCAATTGAAATTCTGTTTCGGATTCTCCCACATTTTGAGTTTCTGAGTCTGCCACCATTTCTCCTGACCTTTCTCCACAGGTTTCTCAGTGACTTCCATTACAATATCAGTCCTTTGAACCTTCTTCGGACTGTTACATTTCTGATTTGCGATGCATATTGCATCCATGTGTCCCCATTTTCCGCAGATTGTACACTTAGCCGGTAGCCAAGGATATGAGTATTCCACAAGAGTTTCTTTTCCCTTAAGATTGAACTTCATGAACCGTGGTAAATCCTTTGTTAGGTCTGATTTAACAAAAACCTTCGCAACTTTAAAATTCATGCATTGAGCCGTCTCTGGATGAGGCCGATCGGGAGTTCCCACTGGACTTGATACATAGCTGAGGCCTTTCCAAGAAAACATTTCCATTGGTACATTTCGTAAGTGAACCCATAAGGGAACTGACGACACTTCCAGTTGAGTTTCTTCCTCAAATGGTATTCGTCATTACAACAGGAACACCCTGTTTTTTATTACATGATTAGAGATTCTGAATTTCATAGTCGTACTATTAACAACAAACACATCTATCATTGACTCTTGTAACAAAGGGCCCAAATATTGTTCAGAATATCATGGATCTTAGCAAAATGGGGAGCTTTTTTTAGAAACCTACCAATGAGAAAATCCTCTCACAGAGGAGAAGCATCCTGTAAAACCTCATCTGGAACCGTCACAGATCCGATCCAATCCGTCATCGTCACATTCATCTCGTACTTCATCAAACCCTTCTTCCTTTGAACGATATATGCCTATGAACTAGCTGAATTTCCATTAAAGCGTGGTGTTGATTGCTTTCCAACCTCACCAGATTCCTCCTCGACGGCCATGGTGGCCATGAGAAGCGTCTGACGGCGCCGGAAACCTTCCTTGTGGAAGACGAGAACCTAAAACCCTAGTCGCCCACAATTTCACCCCAGAGAGTAAAACGGCCGCGTTTTTCTCAAATATGATATAAACTAGGAAAATAAAAAATCCCGAGTTCGCTGTGACTCGAGCATTGATCAATCACGACAGATTGCTTGTGTAATAAAAGAGTTGAATGAATCCAAGTGGTTATGATTATGAAAGCAAGTTTCTAACACTTTTCTTTGTGTTTGTGTGATTTCATGGTGATTTTATGTATCATGGTCAAAACTTTTTTGCAATGTATGGTTACAAGAACACTTTTCATTGAGGGTATTTGTATATTTCTATTTGCTATAATATTTTAAATTCTATTTGAGTTTTTTTGACAATTTACTTTATCGTTTCAGCTTCCGTTCATTTGTACTTGTATATTTATATTCAATCAATAAGCACTTCTACCCACCACAATCATTCAAAAACACTAGTGATCGTACCCCCCGCGGGGGTGGTTGCCTCTTCGTTACGTAACTATCGGTGTCTATATAGATACACCATTACTCCCTCCGCTCGATCATAATCTACATCATATTTTGTTGGGTTATGGTGCGGAAAATATATCGGAAGGATGCATAGGTGTGTTTTGCAAATTGGAGTCACCTTGATGGCCTATTCTTTTGGTTGTCAAAGCATTGTTGCTTTTTAGAAGTGAGAGTTGATATTTTAATTTTAGAGAAAGTAAAATGTTCACGTGGACAATATAGTTCTAATTAAAGTCCTTTGCTCCCTTTTATTTGAAAGATAAATAGTGGTTCACTTAGGAGCCCACATAAAAAGAAACAGAGAAGTGCTAGAGGGGAGAAAAAGAAAACGTAAAGCACTGACTACGTTAATTGAAGGACTGATTTAAAACATAGGGAGGACTTGTTTTTCCAGAATCACTGCAGCTCTACTCACGGCCCCTTTTGCGGTTTCTCTCAACTTCTTCACCTGGAATAGCTATTGCCTTGTTCTTCAGTTGGGTAGAAGTCTTGGATGTGCTCCTCTTAGTTTGAGGGGGTGGTGGGTTGACCGGTGGTGGTAGGTTGTCTCCCACCTGCGATTGGTATCAGTTAGAAGGAAAAAGTTTAGTTAAGAGTATGAGCTTGAAATGTGTCCGTGATATGATTAAGTCGAACAGTAGTTGTCACTTCTCCAATTTCATCTGCGGTTGGCGGTGCAGTCATCCTCGCAACAGTGAATGTCATGTGTTTTGGGGTGAAGTTGCAGGGGGTTACTTTGAAGTGGAACACGAACTTCTTACATGAGGTCTAAGTCACAGAAAGCACTTGTCAGTGTCTCAACATATGTATGTTAAGATGTTGTATTGGTTTTACCCCAGCTATTAAAGTTGCAGTTATTTCGTCATTGCTGAGTTAAACTCGACGAAAGTGGCACTGTCATGTTCGTCATGCACACCGAGCTCCACCCTGTATTTGAGATATAAAAAATTTGTTACTCAATGCAGTGTTATTGTATCGGAACATCGCCATAATGTTAAGAGAATTGGATTGTAGCAGCGTGTGTCTGTGGAGGAGGGGGCTGTTTTGCGTGTGTTTTGGGTATATAGATTGTCTGAATTTGTGGAGAGTCTGTTTGAGATAGTGTCACCTGACAAGACCAGGTACGTTTGCTGTGATGCATTTGCTGCAACAGAGAGCCATGCCATTCTTCTCCAGCTTCCTGCTGCACCTTGAGCAGGAGACGTAGGTCCATCCATTCCTCTGTATAACATCTTCTAGCTTTGCATTGCATAGGAATTCTGCATCATGTGCCTGCCTTAAAACGTAAGTTGGTAAACGTTTCATGATTAAACTTTATTAGGCTGACTTAGAAGCAATCAATTTTGGCTAACGTACTTATTCATGATCTTTCTACTCTGTTTCTGGATTTTGAGAGAGTTTCACACAGGCCAGAGGAAGCCCTGACCTAAAATGTATTGGGATTGTGTCCTGAAATCACGCTTGTACTCACTCCTGATGATAGTTGTGTGTCGAGATCAGACATTTGTATAATACTGGGTGGTTGCAATGTTTTGCTAGAAGCCTCTTGCAATCTGTAAGTTGTATACTTACTGCCAGTATTATATGATCCTATAGGGTCACACACCTAAGCAAACTGGAAGCACAAATATGGGAATGATCATTATGGTAATGATCATGTTGATGTGTATTGGATACACATTGATATTGAGTTTTAAAGAGGTGTGTCGATCGACACCAGTGAGTGTGTCGATCTTGTCGATCGACACGGGCCGGGTTTCGAAACTGATGTTTCGATTTGATGACTTAAACGAATTGGAATTAATCCAATGATCGGTTTTAGTCATTCCGGGTCTATATAAAGGTTTATATGCTCGACCTGGAACCCGAGTTGTTCTTGTTGTTTTGCAGAAAAACCTAGCCACCAAAACTCAGTGATTCCTAGATCCTGCACTAGCATCCCGGCTTTCCAGCTTTGTGTGCGTGTGTATCTGGTAGAGGCGAAGCACCTGAGTCGCTGCTGATCTCGATTACCAATCCATTCCATTGCCATCTCTGAGGTAAACACGAGATCTATGATTCAATATCTCAAACCTTAGATCCTAGGCTTTCCAACAGTGGTATCAGACCTTTTAGGGTTTAATCCATTGAATCTGAGGTATGTAATTCAAATAATGATGTATTTGATTAGATTTATGCCTGCTAGATCATGTTTTGAACAAGTAAAACTCGGATTAAGTTTCTGCGTTAAAACGATGATCATGTGTTTTCGCATGGTGTCGACTGACACAATCGATCGATACTAATCTTGTGTCGGTCGACACGCCGCAAAACGCTTATAAATTTTTTAGGGTTCCGATCTTAGAGATCGGATTTCTGCTGCCCTACTGTGTCGATCGACACACAGAGTTGTGTCGGTCGACACAGGCTATGCGAAAGGATAGATCGGTTCAATTGGATTGAACCGGTTATCTCGCATGGTTATGTGGGTTAAATCGGTTTAATTGGATGAACCGCTTCAATTAGATTGGACTTGTTATCTCAATTAGTTTAGAAACGGTTTAATTGGTTGATTTCGGTTAAATTAGATTTACCGGTTATCAACCCGGTTCAATTGGATTGAACCAGAAAAACCAATTTGGTTTTGGTTAGGTCATGTCGACCGACACAAGGATGTGTCGATCGACACACCACTCACAGATTTGGTGGTTGAACCTCAAATTGCGAACAACAAACCAAATTTATTTCCTTGTTCCTAGATTAACTTAAACTTAATGAATCTAGATGTTTTAAACAACTTAAAACTTCTTGGATGCATATTGGATATGCATCAAGATTAAATAGTTCTTTTCCTCAACTAAATATCAAGTGATCTTGATGTCTTGCCCGATCTTGTCTACTGTCAAGACTCGTTTCGTTGTTGGATAGTCTTGGAGTCCTTGGTACCCACAACTACATGAGTAAGGCAGGTGATCATTGATAGACTTGAAGTGCGACTGTCAATGATCACAAGACTGAAGAGATTGGTTTACTTGACTGGGCTATCAGAAGTTCTGGGCCCAGAGACATCAGAGTGGATAAGACATGGATTGTCATATCTGCGACCAAGAGTTGTACTGGGTACAATTAGCAATGATTTGTTTACCTAGATAACTAAAGTTTGAGTGATGGCGAGTCGCCCACTCAAATTTTGGTGAAGTAAGGATCTTGGTTCATTGTATTCATCTGAGGAAACATAGTTTTGAATACAATGCGAGTCTTCTTATTAGATAAGAATTCTCATTTCCTTGAACATCATAACTAAAACCTCTACCTCTTTTAATTACAGCTATGTCTATCCCAACTCACATCAACACTTTCTCGCTAAGATCTATCCTTGAGAAGGACAAGCTTAATGGATCAAATTTCTTGGAATGGTATCGGAACCTGAGAATAGTTCTCAGGCAGGAGAACAGGGAATATGTCCTTACAAGAGTTCTCCCCGAGAGGCCACGTTCCAATGCCACGCAGGCAGACAAGAATGCTTGGGATAAGCATTCTGCTGATGTCAAAGACGTTAATTGTCTAATGCTGGTGACTATGAACTCTGAGCTGCAGAAGCAATACGAGAACGTTATGTCACCGATTGAGATGATTAACAACCTGAAAGCCTTGTTTCAGGAGCAAGCTCGCACAGAGAGATACCAGACGGTTAAATCTCTCATGGATTGCAAGCTGGCTAAGGACAGTCCAGTGAGTCCTCATGTCCTTAAAATGATGGCTTACATTGATAACCTGGGGAAACTGGACTGTGCCATTAGCCAGGAGCTAGCCACTGACATGATTCTGTAGTCTTTGCCGTCGTGTTTTGATCAGTTCATCTTGAACTACAACATGCAAAACATGACTAAGACATTGACTGAGTTGCACGGCATGCTAAAGACAACAGAGCCGAATCTTAAGAAGGCGACTCCTAATGTACTGATGGTACAAGGGGGTAAAAGGTTCAAGAAACCTAGTAAGGATAAGGGAAAGGCTAAAGCTGTCCAGGCAGAGAGTCAAGACAGGCCCAAGCCCAAGCCCAAATTTGTGTCTTCTCCTGATGACAAATGCAACTACTGCAAGCAGCTAGGGCATTGGAAGAGAAGCTGCAAGAAATTCATGGAAGATATGAAGAAGTTGAAGACGACGTATGATGCGTCTGATTCAGGTATTTATGTTATCGAACTTAATGTTATGACTCCTAGTTCTACTTCGTGGGTATTGGATACCGGCTGCGGTGCTCATATTTGTACTAATATGCAGGCACTAAGAAACAGTAGAACGCTGAAGAAAGGACAAGTGGAGCTACGTGTCGGGAATGGAGATAAGGTTGCTGCACTGGCCGTAGGCACTTATGATTTGTCTTTACCTTCTAGCATGGTTTTAGAATTGAATAATTGCTACTTTGTACCTGCGATTAGCAGAAACATAATTTCAGTTTTCGTTTTTGATTTGGAAGGTTTTGATTTTGCTATTAAGAATAAAGTTTGTTCTTTTCATCGTGATGGTACGTTTTATGGTAGCGCCCCATTAGATAATGGGTTATATGTCTTAAACCAAGAAATGCATGTCTTTAACATAAATACAAAGCGGTTCAAGTCAAATGACGAAAACCCGACTTTCTTATGGCATTGTCGTTTGGGCCACATCAATGAGAAACACATTCAGAGGCTCCATCGTAATGGGATTCTGGGCTCATTTGATTTTGAATCATGTGAGAAATGCGAATCTTGCTTGATGGGCAAAATGGCTAGGGGCCCTTTCAACAAACCGACTGAAAGGGCCAGTGATTTATTGGGCCTTATTCATACTGATGTATGTGGGCCAATGAGCACTGTTGCCAGAGGAAATTACAAGTACTTCATTACCTTTACTGATGACTTCAGTAGGTATGGCTATGTCTATTTGATGAGACATAAGTCAGAATCCTTTGATAGATTTACGGAGTTCAAGAATGAAGTACAGAACCAACTTGGCAAAATTATCAAAGTTCTGCGGTCGGATCGCGGAGGAGAATACTTGAGTCAAGAGTTCAGTGACTATCTGAGCGAGTGTGGAATTGTTTCACAACTCACTCCTCCTGGAACACCCCAATGGAATGGAGTGTCAGAGAGGAGGAATCGAACTTTATTGGATATGGTTCGGTCTATGATGAGTCATTCAGATCTTCCATTATCTTTTTGGGGATACGCTCTAGAAACGTCTGCGTTTACACTAAATAGGGTGCCATCTAAATCAGTTGAAAAGACACCACATGAATTGTGGACTGGGAATATTCCAAGTCTCTCTTTCCTGAAGATTTGGGGTTGTGAGGCTTATGTCAAACGTTTAATCTCTGACAAGCTCGCACCTAAATCAGATAAATGCTACTTCGTTGGTTATCCTAGGGAAACCAAGGCATACTACTTTTACAACTGATCTGAGAACAAAGTCTTTGTTGCTCGGGACAGTTCTTTTCTTGAGAGGGAATTTCTTTCTAAGAAAAGCAGTGGGAGTAAAGTATATCTCGAAGAAATTCAAGATGCACAGGAGACTGCTCAACCTGCTGAGGAAGAGCAGCAGTTGGATCCACAAAGTTCTGTGGCGCCCACGCCTGTGGAGCCTGAAGTTCGCAGATCCGGAAGAATCCGTCACGAACCTGAGAGATATTATGGATTTCTCGTGACCAATTGCAATGATCTGATGATCATTGTAAGTGACGAACCTGCGACCTTCACGGAAGCAATGATGGGCCCGGACTCCGAAAAGTTGCTTGGAGCATCTAAATCCGAAATGGGATCCATGTCAGAAAACCAAGTATGGTCCTTGGTCGATTTACCTAATGGTGCAAAAGCCATTGAGTGTAAATGGATCTTCAAGAAGAAGATTGACGTGGATGGTAATGTCCAAATTTATAAAGCTAGGTTGGTGGCTAAAGGTTTCAAACAGATTTATGGTGTTGACTATGATGAAACCTATTCCCCAGTCGCTATGCTTAAATCCATTCGGTTTCTTCTAGCAACTGCCGCTTATTATGATTATGAGATTTGGCAGATGGATGTCAAAAACGCCTTCTTGAATGGTATTTTGGAAGAGAATGTGTATATGACACAGCCTGAGGGTTTTGTAGATCCTAAGAATGCTGGGAAGGTATGCAAGCTTCATAAATCCATTTATGGATTGAAGCAAGCATCACGGAGTTGGAATCTTCGTTTTGATGAAGCAGTAAAACAATTTGGTTTCATCAAGAACGAAGAAGAACCATGTGTATACAAGAAGACTAGTGGGAGCGGAATTGCGTTTCTCGTACTGTATGTCGATGACATACTTCTTCTCGGTAATGACGTTCTGTTGCTTCAGTCTATTAAGACTTGGCTCGGAAGTTGTTTTTCCATGAAAGACATGGGAGAACCCGCGTACATCCTTGGAATCAGAATCTACAGAGATAGAGCGAATAGGCTGATTTGATTGTGCCAGGACACTTATATTGATAAGGTGTTGCACAGATTCAGGATGCATGATTCCAAGAAGGGCTTCATACCGATGTCTCATGGCATTAGTCTCAGCAAGAAGCAGTGTCCGGCGACACATGCTGAGCGAGAACGCATGGGTAGGATTCCTTATTCTTCAGCAATAGGATCTATCATGTATGCCATGCTCTACACTCGTCCAGATGTAGCTTACGCGTTAAGCATGACGAGTAGATACCAATCTGATCCAGGTGAAGATCACTGGACAGCTGTCAAGAATATTCTCAAATATTTTAGACATACCAAGGATAAGTTCTTGGTATATGGAGGAAGTGAACAGCTTGTGGTGAATGGATTCACTGATGCGAGTTTTCAGACGGACAGAGACGATTTCCGATCACAGTCTGGATACGTCTTCTGTCTAAATGGCGGTGCAGTGAGCTGGAAGAGCTCTAAGCAGAACACCGTAGCTGATTCCACGACGGAAGCTGAATATGTTGCTGCTTCAGAAGCAGCAAAGGAAGTTGTTTGGATCAAGAAGTTCATGACTGAACTTGGTGTGGTTCCTAGTATCTTGGAGCCAGTAGCTTTATTTTGTGACAATAATGGAGCCATTTCTCAGGCGAAAGAACCCATGTCACACCAGAAGTCCAAACACATAGAGAGGAGATATCACATGATTCGTGATATCGTCAATAGAGAAGAAGTGAAGATCAGCCGAGTTCCGACAGACGAGAATGTCGTTGATCCTCTGACTAAGCCACTCCCAAGGCCTAAGCATGAGAGCCATACTACTGCTGTAGGCATTAGAGATCTTAAGATGTAATCTTGATTTTAGTGGGAGTTCTTGTTGTTTTATTTTAGCTATATTAATATGTTCTTGTAAACATACTTTTGGATATGTTTAATGAAATTTGATTTCAGCATTATTTATTGTGATCTAAATAATGGTCCCAAAATAAGTTTATGCCATATTATAGGTCATCAAGTTGAGGAGTTGATCATGAAACCCTATAAGTTACAGATGACATAAATTAAGATGTGTCCCTAGTCGAGGTTGTCAAAGTGGGACACTGACAACCGCGAGAGACTAGCTTGTGAGGTGACTGTTGACTAAGTTTCATGGAGTCAGAGATATGAGTATCACAGTCAGTCACATAGATATGTGTTGATGAACATATGATCGGACGTGACCCGCTGATGAGAAGTCTCCAGGACAGTTATATATGTGTCATGAGAGGTTCTCATTATGACTATAGAGTATAGTCCTTAGACCTGAGTTCATCATGCTTTCTTGCATATGAATTGGTGCACTTTGACCTTGTCAAACGTCGACCCGTAACTGGCGGCTATAACGGCATTGCTTGGGTGTATCATGAAGTGTGTATAGGAACAGGGATGGAACAAGATGGGATTTGTCCCTCCTGTATAATGGGAGATAAATATCTCAGGGCCTGTCGAAGATTTGATACTGAGAAAATGCGTGGCCGCACTCAAACGAACTGTAGTTCAGTTGTTTGTCTAGTTCAGTATAGATCAGGAGTTCGATGAACACGATGATGGCTTAATAAGGATGACACTAATCTTGCCTTATGCCAAATCGAGATATAGAGACAAAAGGATTATAAGAATTGATGATTCCAGTACAAGTGGGAGATTGTTGGAATTGTGTCCTGAAAACACGCTTGTACTCACTCCTGATGATAGTTGTGTGTCGAGATCAGACATTTGTATAATACTGGGTGGTTGCAATGTTTTGCTAGAAGCCTCTTGCAATCTGTAAGTTGTATACTTACTGCCAGTATTATATGATCCTAAAGGGTCACACACCTAAGCAAACTGGAAGCACAAATGTGGGAATGATCATTATGGTAATGATCATGTTGATGTGTATTGGATACACATTGATATTGAGTTTTAAAGAGGTGTGTCGATCGACACCAGTGAGTGTGTCGATCGACACGGGCCGGGTTTCGAAACTGATGTTTCAGTTTGATGACTTAAACGAATTGGAATTAATCCAATGATCGGTTTTAGTCATTCCAGGTCTATATAAAGGTTTATATGCTCGACCTGGAACCCGAGTTGTTCTTGTTGTTTTGCAGAAAAATCTAGCCACCAAAACTCAGTGATTCCTAGATCCGGCACTAGCATCCCGGCTTTCCAGCTTTGTGTGCGTGTGTATCTGGTAGAGGCGAAGCACCTGAGTCGCTGCTGATCTCGATTACCAATCCATTCCGCTGCCATCTCTGAGGTAAACACGAGATCTATGATTCAATATCTCAAACCTTAGATCATAGGCTTTCCAACAAAATCAAATTTGAAGTCTTCCCCACTTGATCAAGGTTACGTTCCACAAAAACAGGCCACTTAATTCTCGTTTCTCCTTATCCATCGTCACCCTGATCGGTGTCTTATACTTCCCATTACTCATTCTCTACAAAATCCACAATTCAAAAAACAATAATTAACAGAATATATATTTAGAAATTCTTTCACCACCAGATGATCGGTGCCTAAATTTAGACCAATCTCTCAGACTTCTTGTACTTTTACTATTATGACCAACTATAATTAATTTCTTACATGGAATTGATCGCCAGTGATGATGAGATCATGGAGTTGTCAAAGTTGACGTCGATCCAGTTATTATCCTTGAATGCTTAAAGTCCGTGACCTCATTAGCGATTAAGAGTGTGATGCCATTGAAATCCGTATGAGGCGGAGCTCCGTGGTTCATATCGAGATCTGGAGACGGCGGATAGAAGATGAGCTTCATCAGATACTCCATCTTCTCGCCGCCAAGACCTTCCTTCACCGCATCATGACGTAATCCAAATCCTTCAGACAACCACTCCATGATTTTCTCCGATAGCTTCTTTATATGATTTGAGATGGAACGCTTAGGAGGGGATGGTGTTCGTTTCAGATTAAATGTGAGTAAAGATAGACATGATTAGGAGATGAGGTTCATGACGTGATGAGGGTGAGTGAAGGAAGTGTGAAACGGCTGTCCGTTCACATACACGATCTCAAAGAGGCTTCATAGGGTTTCGAAGGAAGAAATCCGTCAAAGGGAGGCGACGATTGCAGGTTGGGCTGGAAACTACATGGGCTTCAATACATCATTCGCGACTTAAAAAAAAATGCCACGTAGACCAAAAAAGATGATGACGTGTATAGCCTTAGAGGAGAGTAAAAAACTCCCTCATTATATATATGATTTGCGAGTGTTTTATAAACGATTCGAAAATCACGTTTTCTACAAACGCACATACACGCGCTCTCTTTTGACGCTTTGACAAACTCTCTGCGGAGGTTTGATTGGGTTCGATAGTGGTTTTAAATTTTCGATTTAATTATGTATCGACATTAGGAGTAGTTTCTGATTTTAATATAAATCAAATACTCTTACAATTTAATTATTATTTAATTTAATAATAATAAAGCGTTACTAATTCGTTTTGTATCTGTTTTCAGAATGACAAACGAAATCGGAAACACCTCCAATGTGGCTGATGGCGATGTCAACAATGTGACAGTCGCGGGTGCTCATGCTGCACAAAACGCAACCACACTGAGATCATTGAGACAGTGAAAGTTCCAGCTGGGAACCAAGTTTTCCCTCCTCCAAGCAAGTTTGATGGGACATCGTTTAAGATGTGGAAGAAGAAGATGCTCTTCTATCGGAAAACACTCTATTTGAGCAGGTTCACTCAAGAAGTGAAGCCCACACTACCGGCAGATAACATTGATCCGCGTGCGCTTGCGAGTGTTCATGCTTGGGAACACGGTGACTTCCTGTGCAAAGGCTACATTTAAAATAACCTCATTGACTCGCTTTTTAATGCGTACAACAACATTGCAACATCTAAGGATCTGTGGGGTGCCTTAGACAATAAGTACCACACTGAGGATGCTGGATCTCAGAAGTTCACTGTGGCGAGATTCCAACACTACCAAATGGTGGAATCATGGGCATTGATGGACCAAGTTGACGAGGTTCAGACTCTCCTTCATGACATTCATGCTGAGGGAATGCAGCTATGTGAGACCTATCAGGTTGACTGCATCATTGAGAAGCTTTCATCGGGATGGACAGACTTCAAAAGTACCTCAAGCTGAAGAAAACGTGGATAAGCCTCAAAGACTTGGTTTTGCGACTTCACATAGAGTCTCAAAACATGAGAGGCGATGGAGTTGGAGTTGGAGGTGGTGTGCAAATTTTTGAACCCAATGTGAATACTGTGGAGCACCATAACAATAAGCATGACAAGTGGCAAAACCAGGGACGCCAGGAAAAAGGCAAAGGAAAATTCCCACCGAAGATTTCCCAGAAGTTCAAGAACAAGAGTGGTCAGAATGGTCCGCTTGGGTAGACTTTTCAGAGGTTCATGTGCTATTGCAAGTTCTATGGAAAGCAAGGACACAAAGCATTTGAGTGTCACCGAGGCCAATGTTGTTGAAAGCCACCCAATGACTTGGTGGTATGACACTGGTGCTAATAGGCACATTTGCAAGGATTGAGAAATGTTCTCGACATACATCAAGTGCAACAGTGATGACAAGCTCTTTATGGGAAATTTTCCACATCGAAGATCGAAGGTCATGGAAAGGTTGTTCTCAAGCTTACTTCTTAATAGGATCTCACTCTGACCAATGTGGTGCACGTCCCTTACACGCACAAGAATCTGATCTCGGGAGCAAGCATGGATTCACAATTAAGATAGATGCCGATAAGCTGATGCTATCCAAGCATGGGATGTTTTTGGGAAAGGGGTTTATTTTTGATGGGTTGTTTAAGATGTCTGTTGAGGCAGTTATTCATGAGAACAATGTAACCGAGGATACCACCTCGAAGAACACTAAGATGAATGAAAAATCAGTTGCTTATGTTGTGGAGTCTTTTAATAGTTGGCATAAAGGTTTGAGACATGTAATTTTTAAATCAATGAGTAAATTGATGAACATGAACTTGATTCAAAAATACAAAATAATCTAATATAAATGTGAGGTTTGCGTCCAAGCCAAACTCACAAAACGCCATCACCAAGCGTAGAAAGAACAACTGAACCTCTAGGTTTGATTCACACAGAATTATGTGATTTAAAATTTGTGATAACTATCGGTGGAAAGAAATACTTTGTGAATTTCATCGATGATTGCACCAGATACAACTATGTATATCTACTACGCATTCAAGATGAAGCTTTGGAGAAATTCAAAGAATACAAGTTGGAAGTCGAAAATCAACTTGATAAAACTATCAAGATAGTTAGAAGTGATAGAGGAGGAGAATATGATGAACCGTTTAATCCATTCTGCAGAGAATTTGACATTATTCATCAAACTACCGGTCCCTACTCACCGGAATCCTGCGGAGTTGCAGAATGAAAGAATCAAACTCATAATGATGAATTCAATGTTACATGAATATGTGTTACTCCAGAACATGTGGGGGGGGGGGGGAAGCTTTGCTTACTAAAAATTATATTCTTAACAAAATACCGCACAAAGTTGCTGGAAAATATCCATACGAACTTTAGAAAGGTAATGTACCTTCATACAAATATCTGAAAGTGGGGGGGGGGGGGGGGTGGACCTCGCAAAAGTTGCAGTTCCACCACCTAAAAAGGTCACCAACGGACCAAAGACGGTAGATTGCAATTTCATCGGATATGCGCACAATAGTAGTGCCTATCGTTTTTGGTACATAAATCAGATATACCAGATATCCATGTGAACACTATAATGGAGTCAAGGAATGTATACTTCTTCGAGAACGTGCTTCCATGTAAGGATATAGGAAATTATAAATGAAATCGTGATGAACGAGATGTTACTACATCTGAAAACGAAGCAAGTACTTCATGCACTTCTATAAATGAAGACGAATAAAAAGAGGAAGAATTTGAACCTAGACGAAGCAAAAGAGCTCGAAAACAAAAGACATTTGGCTCTGACTTCATAATGGCCTTTCTCGCAGAGTATGAGCCAATAAATTTCAACGAAGCAATGTCCACACCTGACGTACCTTCATGGAAGGAGATTGTCAATAGTGAAATCGACTCTCTTATGCAAATTCATACATTGTATGTAACTGATTTACCTCAAGGGTGTAAAGCTCTTGGATGTAAATGGATTTTCAAGAAGAAATTGAATGTGATGGTTCAGTCGATAAGTATAAGGCAAGACTTGTGGTGCAAGGTTTTAGGCAAAAAGAAGGCCTAGATTTCTTTGATACCTATTCTCCGGTAACGAGAATAACTTCAATCATAATGCTCATAGGCATTGCAGCATTACGAGACTTAGAAATCCATCAAATGGATGTAAAAACTGTCTTTCTAAATGGTGATTTAGAAGAGGAGATTTACATGAAACAATCCGAAGGGTTTGTTGTCTCTAAACAAGAACATAAAGTATGCAGACTTTCAAAGTCATTGTATGGACTTAAACAAGCTCCAAAACAATGGCATGAAAATTTTGACAATGTTATGATGTCAAATGGTTTCAGCATCAATGAATGTGATAAATGCATATACATCAAAACTACACCAAAGGGTACGTTTTACTTGGTATATATGTTGATGACATGCTCATTATTGGTAGTAGTAAGGACATGATCAGTCAAACTAATACTATATTAAAAAAAGTTCTGATATGAAAGATATGATACTAGCAAATGTTATTCTCGAGGAAAACATCATCAGAAAACCCGAAGGAATAATTCTTTCTCAAGATCATTATGCTTAATAGATCCTAGAGAGGTTTATAAACTACTCAAACATGACTGCAAAAACTCCACTTGACCCTCAAATTTATCTAACGAAAAATTATGTGGAAACAGTTTCACAAGTGGAGTATGCAAGAGTAATCGTGAGTCTTATGTACGTGACCATTGTACTAAACCCGATTTGGCGCATTCAGTAAACGTACTAAGTCACTACGAGTAATCCATGCCATACTCATTGGAAAGCCATAACTAGGGTTTTGAATTATGTTCGACATACCAAAATTTATGGGATGCACTATGGTAAAGAACCAGCCGTAATAGAAGGCTATAGTGATTCTAATTATATTTCAGATTCTAAAAACTCAAAATCCACATGTGGATATGTCATTACACTTGGAGGTGCATCAATATCCTGGAAATCTTCCAAACAAACACTCCTTGACCAATCAACCATCGAGTCGGAGTTCATAAATTTAGACAACATTGTAGAGGAAACATAATGGCTTTGGAACTTCTTGGAAGACATCCCGATGTGGGAAAAACCAGTGCCAGCTTTACATGTACACTATGATAGTAAGTCGGCTTTATCTCGGGCAATGAATAAATTATACAATGGTAAATCTTATCATATAGGAAGACAAAACAAAACCATTATACAACTGATTTCGAGTGGTGTATTGACGATAAATTATATCAAGTCGGCTGAAAACTTAGCAGATCCATTCACCAAAAGTTTGCCGCGAGATCAAGTTATTAAGTCATCAAGCGGAATGAGTTTAAAGCCTATTGAAAGAGATGATGCTTGATTGATACCCCACCTATATGACTGGACATCCCAAGAAATATGTTCAATGGGAAAAATAAATCAAGTTGATTCCAAACTGAGCACTGTGAGACTATCTCTCTAGCCAGTTCCTAGGATGATAAAAAGTGTTTCTTGTAAGTGTTGAGGCTAAGCATAAGCTTTTAATGATTTGATCGAAATATTTGTAAGATATGTGGAGTATTACATGATAATTCTTAAAATACAAGCTAAAGACAAATCACCTTATGAGTGTGAAATGGGGATGTTTCTAGGAGAATAGAATTGAGGCTATATTCTCCAAGTTCACTCATGATTAACCACAAATGTTCAAGGCCAAAATGAACACAATATAGAACAAAGTTCTACGAAAAAATATTGCTGCGTGATACATGTTGTCTTTGTTTACATCAAAATCCGGGTGGTTTAAGAGATCATGTTCACCTCCTAGCCAAGTAAACCCGACATATATTTGTTGGGGTCAAAAACCCCTCGACGAAAACAGTAGCCGAAAACAAGGTCTGACAATCGGACACGGACAAACGTCCATTTCGGATAAACAGAATTTCGTATAAATCACGAGTAATACGAAGTATCGATAACTTCGTATGAATAACCTTTCATACGAAAAGATTCAACATACAACATTTCATACGAAACGGACAACATTCCATACGAAACGAATCAATCGGACAAACAGCTCAGAAATTCCGAGCTGAACCAGCTCAGATTTCCGAGCTGAACCAGCTCAGATTTCCGAGCTGAACAAATAGCTCAGATTTTACGAGCTGCACCGACTAGCTCGGATTTTCCGAGCTAAACCAGCTCAGATCCGAACATTTCCCTTCTCATTTTCCGAGCATGATTCGCTCCTTCGGAAGTTCCGAGCTGAATGCATCTCTTGGAAACTTCCGAGCTAGATTTTGCTTCTTCAAACCTTCTGAACGGAAAGCATATGATCAAACGTTTTCCGATATCTCATTCTGCGGATGCGCAACTAGTCGCAATCCATCTTTGGAAACATCGGCTTATACTTTATTGGCCGTTAAACCAAGTTTTCAGATAAAGTTAGAGGAAATACGAATTTGGGCCCAAACATACAATATTCGAGACTTTGGGCCAAATAAAGAAGTCCATACACAAACGGACTCGGACCGTCCGTTCTCGGCCCATTCGGCAAATAGGTCAAGCCGCGGAAAGATAGTTGCCGAAGGAAGAAAATAGACTCGAATAAGTAAAGATGAAGATATCTCTGAGCTAAAGAGGAAAATCCGAGATGAAAATGTAAATCTTAGCGGAAAATAGAAGGAGATAACAACAGGAAGATTTCTGAATATCTTGCGGAAAATACCCTCGAAGCCGACTTGCCGCAGTTATATAAGGAGATGGTAGTCATACGATTTAGATATTGCAAAAAAACCCTAGCATCTAGACTTAGAACTACGAATGGCTTGATCCCTTTCTAAGGGTACGTAGGCAGCTTTTCATAAGGTTCAACTGTAACATCTTTAAGTTTTGTTCCTTGTACTTCGTTTCCGATTCTTTCTATAATAAAAATATCTTTCGGATCTCTCTTGTCGTGTTGTTTACATTGAAATTTCCGTTCCCAAAAAAGTTAGCTCTACAAGTTTTGACAGTGCGAGTTTCGACCCTTACAGTTTGGCGCCGTCTGTGGGGAATAGAAGTTTCTTACACTTAAAAACCACCGATTAGCGGATCCAAAGATATGTCTACTAACGGAGAAAGAACAAATCATCCAATTGGCACGCGACACCATTACGGACAGCGTTGCAACATACGCAGCCGCAACTAATGCAACGACAGCCGACGCAGCGCTGACCGTTTTAAAGGAGACGACAGCCGTACTGATGCAAAAAACTCAGTATCAGAAGAAGGCAAATAGCATGCTCACCGAGCAAACGAAAAGGCTCGAGACAGAAGACAAAGGAGAACTTGGGCGGTGAACTTCGGACCGACCGAGCATAGGCGACAGATTTCTCAACGCCTTACGGCTCAACGAGAAACCTTATGCTACATCATCCACAACTTGCAAACAAGCAAACCTCTCTTGCGGTCAGATCTAACATAGCAGATTAACCACCACTAATCCGACCAAGAAGGATCGCGACTGCTATCGACATCGACGGAGAAGATTGCATGGACGCAACCTCAAACAAAACAAAATCGCAACAAGGATACCAGGATCGGATCAGAATTCATCGAAACCAAAAAGAACAATTTTTGATGTTCTAAGATCGTCTTCGTCGTAAATCGTTTTACGATCTCTCTGGTTACCAAGATAAGTACCTAAAATCTAATTTGCCTTCTCGTCATCGATTGCTTTGCAAATTATGCCGATCTATTCAACTTCTTTGTGACTTATCGATTTTAGCCTTGTTACAAGTTTTCCGCTTCCAATGCTTTACGATTGTAGGAATTACTAATATCTCTGACTTACGTAAGAAATTAACATGATAAACTCTTGATCGAAATCGTAAATATCTCGTCAAATATTTTTTCGTATGTTCAATGTACAGTCTAATTCTCTTTAATTTTGTTTTGCTGAATGAGCATCTTGGTTTAGGACTTTGCGACTATATATCTTGATCCGAGTCTAACAGATTTTCATTATCGAACGAGTCTCCGAACCTCGCTTTGTTTGCAGATCTATCCGCGACGCTAAGAAGCCAAACAACCAACAATCATCCCGGAGTCGAACGGCTTGACAATCTGCTTTAGTACGATGCTACACCTTTGCGCCGCAATCGAGTCAAACTCTTCCTAACCAATTTTCGTCGATATTCCAAGCCATCCAAACATCAAGCTTCTCAACCATCGACGTACAAAATCCTGTTTCTATATGCATATAGTAGATTCGCGAGCAATAACGCGAGACTAAGTCGAGAAGCGATTCATCGATAAATCATCAACGGTCACCTTCTTGTTGTCTAAGCATATCGTCTCATCGTAGCCGAAGGAGCGAATGAACAAAAAATTTAAGCAGTATCGCCAAAAATCACATTCGTATACGTCCTAATCGGATAATCCACGACTAAACCTGTTCGGACGCACCGCGACAAGGCTGCCGAGACGGCGAACATGCTCGGACAAATTGTCGTACGGTCCTTCCGTGCATACATCCTTGCGCACCACATGTTCAGATCAATATCAGCTCGGACAACTCGCGAGCTCACCACGAATCCTGCTCAGTGATCGTATTTATCTGTACACACAAAACTACTTGAAAAAGCTGAGCATGCAAGTATGCACGGAAAATCCGAAAATGCAACATTCTCAGAAACTTCGAGCAAGCTAACCAGCTCGAAAATTCTGAGCTAACCAGCTCATGTGGTTAACTAATAAAACCACCGAGCAGTAATCATTTGCCCGGACATGCATATGGATGTACGTAAATGTCCACAACATGCACACACAAAAAAAATATTTGCCGAGCAGAAAAACCAAGACGAGCACGAGCAGGCCACAACAATATCTGACAAGCATACCATAACCTCTAATGAATGATGAGCATACCGAACAAAAAATCACGGGCAAGAAAAGATTTGAAGGATTTACTAAACGTCTAACAAATAATGAACAAAACCCTATCAAATAGTCAACATAAGAAGACAAACATATGAAAGGAGAGGCAATGACGTATAGTCTATCCATGTCCGAGCAAGATTAGTCTTCAAGCTGAAGCTATCATCGCACATTCCGCTCGGTAGATCACCCAATAATCTGCTCGCCGTATTTAACGTCATATGTGCTGATTGCTCGCATCGATCAGCACACGAAAAAGCTCGGCGCACAACCGTGATCTTTACTTGCCGAGCAGAATATGTCCTCATAATTTCTACTCGGCATACTAGCCTTCCTGCGGTAATAACTAGGTTGGCAAAACTCCCTTCCGCGATCGTCTCATCAATTGCACAAAACCGCGGATGCACCATTTCAGCGGCTAGTACACGATCGCTTCGGTTTGCAACGATTGTATCATCGAACTCAGCGGACGAAAAAATGTCATGCTCGGAAGACTTGATCACGCGACGAAGTAATCTTCTCGGAATATTTTTCTCCGCCTAGAATGATCGATCTGTTGGGATTATGTCCTGAAATCACATTGTACGAACTCTAATGATAGTTGTATTGTCGAGATCGGACAATTCATGTGATACTAGGTAGTCATAATGTTTTGCTAGAAACCACTTATGACAAATGAGTTGTAGCTCATTTCTGGTATCGTGTGAACCTACAGGGTCACACACCTAAGCAAGTTGGATATACTCTGCATGGGATTGATCATTGGCATATGGTCTGATCGATGTGTATTAGATACACATCGAGTTGAGTTTCTAAGAGGTGTATCGATCGACACCATTGGGTGCATCGGTCGATACAGGGCGTGTGTCGATCGACACCACTAAGTGTGTCGGTCGATACAAGGGCGAAACTGAGACTGATGTTTCGGTTCACCGCGAGGTCAATATATAAACTCGTTTTATGTATTTCGACTGAGAGAGAGTTGCTGTGCGCCGCCCAGAGTGTTTTCTCAGAGAGAAAACACAGAAAACTCAGAGAACTTAAAGTCCCAGGGAGATCCGAGCACCGGTCCTAGCATCCCGGCGGATTCCAGCTTGTGTGCGTGTGGACTACGATAGAGGCGCAGCATCTGAGGCGCAATAGATCTCGTGCTACCTGATCAATCTTCCGCTGCCAAACACCAGGTAATCACGAGGTGAGATCCATGATTCAATTAACTAGACCCTAGTGTTGGAATTGTGTCCAGTAATCTCGGTACTGTCTCTAGAAAGTAAGAGTATGTCAATGATCAGACATAAGTCATATAATACTGGGGGTCATGATGGCTTGCTAGAGTCCGCTCATGATCTATAAGTCTTGGACTTATTGCCTTTATTATATGATCCCATATGGGTCACACGCCTAAGCTAACAGGAAAGTTAGAGGAACGGCTTAGCAGAAGTACGGTAAAAGTGCTAGGCATTTACTGTACTTAAAGAGAGTAAAAGGTTTTGGCCATGGTGTGTCGATCGATACACAAGGTGTGTCGATCGACACAGTGCAGAGGAAACAGGCGAGTTTTATAAATAAAACTCGAGTCAGTTTCTTTCTAACACAATATAACCCTAAAACGAGCCGTAAACTCTCTCTCTCTCTGCGCCGAGTTCCTTAGTGGTCTAGCAGCCGTTTTCTGTGATCGCGTGTGTGAACCTTTGGAGGATTCATCCCTCGGTGTTTCTCTGATATCAGACATACCATCTATTTCCGCTGCAAACAGGTATAAGGTGAGATCATCATTTGTTTCTATTCTGAGAAGAACCTAGATCGCATGTTTAGGTTGATATGAATCTAAGAATTGAATCAGGATCAACTAAACGTTCCTTCAGTGGTATCAGAGCCAGGTTCTGGTTTTTCTTTTTTAGATTCAATGTTTAGGATTGTTTTCTTGTTTAAAAGTGTTTTGAATCAACTACTGATAAGAGAAACTACTTAAGTAACAAGTATTGAAACCTAAACACACATTAAATCGCAGAAACCAAGCTATATGATTTGGTAGAATGCGATTTTCATAAGATTGAGAATCGGCTGGGATTGCATGTATCGATCGATACGATCGCATGGATCGATCGATACAATTCGAAGATCGCATGGATCGATCGATACGATCGCATGGATCGGTCGATACAGTCTATCGGGTAACCCTGTTAACGCGTGAAAGCATCGATCGATACAGGATCGATGCAGGTTCGATATTGGTGCATCGACCGATGCGGTTGGTGCACATCGATCGACACGGTTAGGGTTTTGGCTCGGTTCAGTGCATGCGTGAGAGCATCGATCGATACAGGATCGATGCACGGTCGATGCAGGATCGATGCTAAGAGCATCGACCGATGTGGTTGATGGATCGATCGACACGGTTGGTCCATCGATCGACATGGTTGGTTTAAGGCTCGGTTTAATTTTGATTAAAATTAATTCGTCCTGGTTTAATAAACAGATTTAATAATTTTATTAAGTCTGGTTAAACCGGGACAAGAAATCCAATGTCGAAAGAATTATTGGATTTAGTGCCTAAACCAGGATTTTCTAATTTGATTTGGTTGGACCAAATAAATTGAGAAAATCCGGTTTAGTAAATAACCGGTTGACAATTGTGGTCATCGTAGTAATTAAAATTTGGTTAGACCAATTTTAATGAACCAGACCGGTTATGTCATTTAATTGGACAATTGGGTCATGTCTTGGACATGGACCAGTTCTTGGGCCTCGGGCCAAGAAGTTAAAACAATTGGGCCAGTTATTTGAGTCTTTCTTCAGATTAATTTAAAATTTATTTTATAAAATTATAAAGTCGATTTTAAATTAAAGTTTCCGAAATTTTGAAATTAGAAAGTGTCTTAAATTAGAAGTTTCTGGATTTGCGGGTTTTGGATTTTAAAGAAATTTCTAAAGTTAGAAAGTTTCCGTTTTAGAAAGTTTCCAATTTTAGAAAGTTTCCAAAAATAGTAGGTTTCCAAAAATGGAAAGTTTCCCGAAATAGTAATCTTCTATTTTGGGAATGATTTTTTAAATAAACCTACGAACCTCAAATAATATCAAGCGTTGGATGTCTTGTCCATTCTATGTCAGCTGTCGAAGCCCATTCAATTGTATTCATGGCCTTACAGTGTGAGGGTGTCTGCTTTTGCGTGGATAAGACGGTTTGTGATTCATAAATGTCATTGGGAGTCCCAGACATTAATGATTACATGACTGTATAGTCTGGTTTTCTTGACTGGGCCATCGGGAGTCCCGGGCCTTGAGACATCAGAGTGGATTGGGCCTCGGGCCCAGATTCACAACCAAGAGTTATATCACGGATATAATTAGCCGATATAGGGCTTACCGATATAAGCTAAGGTTGGGTGACGGCCAGTGGCCCACTTTAATCTTAGTTATATGTGGATCTTGGAATCATTATATTCTATTGAGGGTAACTGATGTTATTGAATATAATGCATGATTAATCATATTAAATTTAATACGAGATTAATCATATTGAACATATTAACTAAAATCCTTTTATCTTAAATTTATTTCAGTTATGACTAGCACAAACAATCAAAACACTTTCTCGATCCGGTCTGTCCTTGAGATGGACAAGCTGAACGGATCAAATTTCTTGACTTGGTCGCGGAACCTGAGGCTAGTTCTCAGACAGGAGAGAAAGGACTATGTCCTTGAGAGAGCTCTCCCCGTGAGGATCGGATCCAATGCTTCTCATGCAGAATATAATGCTTGGAATAAGCATTATAATGATACGGTAGATGTGCGTGGTCTGATATTGGCTACCATGGACTCAGACTTGCGGAAGCAATATGAGAACATGGAGTCGCCAATAGAGATGATCAGCAGCCTGAAATTGAAATTTCAGGAGCAGATAAGAGTGGAGAGATACCGGTTGGTTAAGTCTCTCACTAGCTGCAAGCTACCAAATGATAATCCAGTGAGTCCTCATGTCAGTAAAATGATGGGTTACATTGATAACCTGAGGAAACTGGATTATCCAGTTAGCCAAGAATTGGCAACTGAGATCATTCTGCAGTCACTGCCGTCAAGCTATGATAAGTTCAGAAGGAACTATATCAAGAAAGGCTTAACGAAGACGATGACTGAACTGCATGATATGCTCAAGACAGTTGAGCCAAACGTGAAGAGTACCCTGTACAATCTCATAAATGAGAAGGGTAGGTTTACTAAACCTAATGCTGACAAGGGTGAAGACAAAGTTGTCCAGATTTTGAATCATGGCAAGCGTGTGTCTTCTGAGCCCGAGTCAGATACCTCTTACGTTGGTAAGTGCTGCTACTGTAAGGAGACAGGGCATTGGAAGAGAGATTGCATTAAATTCATGGAAGATGATGAGGAATTAAAGTCGATGTATGAGACTACTTCCTCAGGTATTCATGTTATTACTTCAAGTTCTACCTTATAGGTATTGGATACTGGTTGTGGCACTGATATTTGTTAGAATATGCAGAGCCTGGGCAACAGTAGAACTTTGAAGGAAGGGCAAGTGAAACTACATATCTGGAAGGAGCTTGGGATGCTGCCTCAGCCGTAGGGTTTTCACTTATAGATCCCTTTTAGGCTTGGTTTTGTATTAAGTAATTGCTACAATGTACCTGCTTTAAGCAGAGTTGTCTTTCATTTTCTTGTAAGAATTTGAATGTTTTTCATTTCGATGAAAGACAAGTTTTGTTCTTTTGATCTTAATGAAATATTAATTGTAGCACCCTATTCATGGAATGGGTTTTATATCTTAAACCAAAGAGTGCCTAAATGTAACATAAATACTGATTTTTCTTGGCATAAAAGTCTTGGTTACATAGAGTAAGTCGGATTCAGAAATCCCATAGTTATGGACTGTTGGGCTCATTTGATAAGATATCTTATGAGACTTGAATTCTGTTTACTAGACCAAAAGGTAAAGGGCCTATCTTAGCCGAGCTAGAGAAAAGCCCAAAGGCTTATTGGACCTGGAACATACTGAAGTATGTGGCCCAATGAGCAGTAATGCCAGAGAAAATTTCCTGTACTTCATTGTCTCTACTGATTACTTCAGTGAGTGTGACTGTGTTCATTTGATGAGACACAAGTCGGAATTCTTTGACATGGTCGAAAGAGTTCCAGAATGAAGAATAGGATCTGAATGACAGAAGTATTAAGACTCTGGATTAGATCACGAGTGAGAATACTTAAGTCATTGATTATGTGATCATCTAAATGAGTGTGAAATCGTTTCACAGCTCATTTCTCCTGAAAACCTTAAGGTGTTTCTGTGAGAAAGAATCAGATCTTATTAGAAATGATTAAAGATGAGTCACACGAATCTTCCATGATATTATTTAAGAATAACGCTCTAAAATATCTAAGTTTACACTGAAATAGTTCCACAAATATCAGTTGAAAGACACCACGTTAATGTGGATTGGAATTGATCCAAATTTGTCTTTACTGAGTATTTGTATTTTTGCTACTTCGCTGGTTGTCCTAGAGAAACTAAGGCTTGTTATTTTTACGTCCAATCTGTTTTTTAAGAAGGGAAGTTATTTTCCAAGAAGAACAGTGGGAGTAAAAGCATAACTCGAAGTTTTCTTAAGGAAACCAAGGCTCGGTACTTTTACGACCATTCTGTTTTCTAAGAAGGGAAATTACTTTCCAAGAAGAACAGTGGGAGTAAAAAGTAATTTTACGACCATTCTGTTTTCTAAGAAGGGAAGTTACTTTCCAAGAAGAACAGTGGGAGTAAAAGTACAACTCGAAGAAATTCGAGAAATACAGGAGGCTGCTTAACCTATTGAGGGAGAGCAGCGGAAGGATTTACAGATTTCTGTAGAATCTACACCTGTGGAGCCTGAAGTTCGCAGATATGAAAGAATCAGTCACTAATCCGAGAGTGAATTCTCGTCATTAGTTCAGCCTGATGATCATTGAAAGTTCGCATGATCTGATGATCATTGAAAGCGACGAATCTGCGAAATTCAAAGAAGTGAAAGTAAGCCAGGACTCCGAAAATTACATTTTATGTAAGTTAGCTTCATCGATCCATTCATGGATGGAAGCAAACATATCGGAGTTGGAATCTTCGTTCTGTTGAAGTAGTCAAGGTTTTGACTTGAACAGGAACGAAGCGGAACTGTGTGTTTACTAAATAGATTAATGGGAGCGATATTGCATTTCTCATATTGTATGTCGATGACATACTGATTCTCGAAAATGACGTCCCAACGCTGTAGTCGGTAAAGGACTAGCTTGGGAGTTGGTTTAATGATTGACATGGGTAAAGCCACGTAGTTCTTGGATTTTGGATCTAAAGATAGAGATCCAAAAGAGCTGGTAGGACAAAGTCAGGATTCTTAAATTGACAAAGTCCTACACGTTTTTGAGCAATCCAAGAAGGGTTTTATGCCAATGTCACATGGCATTAAGTTAAGCAAGATACAGTATCCTATGATAACTGCTGAGCTTAAATACATGGATGAGATTCCATATGCGTCGGCAATTGGATCTATCATGTATGCCATGAAACACACTTGTTTGATGTTGCTTTAATGTTAAGCAAGACAAATAAAGACCAGTCAAATCCAGCAAAGAATCAAGTTTCCTAAAGTATGTCCTAAAGTATTTGAGGAATACTAAGAATAAGTTCTTGATTTACGGAGAAAGTGAGGTGCTATAAGTCGATAGAGTCTGAAAGGCAAGTTTCCAACAGACAAAGATGATTTCCGGTCACAGTCCGGTTATATCTTGTGTTTGTCTGGCGGTGCACGGCACTGTTGCTGACTCCATGACTTAAGCTGAATCTTTCGCAGCTTGGGAAGCGGCGAAAGAGGTTGTTTGGAAAGAAGAGTTCATCACTGAACTTGATGTGATTCCAGCATAGATGAAACTAGCTGCACATCAAAGGTCCAAACACCTTGAGGATAGGTATAACCTATTCCGTAAGATAAATGACAGAGATGTTAAGTAGATCAGCAAGTTTCAACGATTGAGAACGTTGCTAATCTATTAACGAAGCCACTCCTTAGGCCTAAGCACGAGTCGCGGACTGTTGCTGTAGGATAAGTGAAATTAAGATGTAGTCTTAATTTCAGTTGGAGTTATTAAAAGGGCTTTATTTAGTTATTGAATATGTTCTTGAAATAACATTTAAGATGTTTAATGAAATTATTATTTCAAGATTATTTTAACTGTGATGAAATAATCGTTCCAAAGTGATATAAACCATTTTATAGGTCATCGAAGTAAATGACTTGATCTTGAGTCATCGAAGTCATTTAGCTTGATCATGAGACCCTATATTTGATAAATGTTTTATATCATCCTGTCCCTAGTCGAAGGTTGTTGAAATTGGAACACCAACAACCGTGTGAGACTGGATTGGTACGTGACTTATGACAAAGTCTCAGTGTGTCATAGATGCGCGGCATCAAAGTCAGTACATAGGTGTATGTTTGGGAACATACGACCGGACAAGACCCGCTTATAAGAACTCTTCAGGATATTTATATATGTGTCATAAGAGATTCTTACTACGACTATAGAGTATAGTCCTTAGACCTGAGTTCGCATGCATGTGACTGCACATGGACTGATGCACTTTGATCATTGTCTAACGCTGTCGTTCTGCGATAGTTATAAGGACCTTGTTTGGGTGTATTATGAAATGAGTAGTTTACAGTGATGGAACAAGACGGGATTTGTCCCTCCAATATAAATGGAGTGAATATCTCTAGGCCAATCGGAGATTTGAATACTGGAAAATGCATGGCCATGCTCAACGGACTTTCCCGAGTCGTTTGGATTGACAGTATCAAATCAGAGTCCGATGAACAAGATTAGGCTTTATAAGGATGACACTAATCTTGCCTTATGACTAATCGAGATATTGTGACAAAAGGATTATGAATACAGAGATTCCAGTACAAGTGGGAGATTGTTGGAATTGTGTCCAGTAATCTCGGTACTGTCTCTAGAAAGTAAGAGTATGTCAATGATCAGACATAAGTCATATAATACTGGGGGTCATGATGGCTTGCTAGAGTCCGCTCATGATCTATAAGTCTTGGACTTATTGACTTTATTATATGATCCCATATGGGTCACACGCCTAAGCTAACAGGAAAGTTAGAGGAACGGCTTAGCAGAAGTACGGTAAAAGTGCTAGGCATTTACTGTACTTAAAGAGAGTAAAAGGTTTTGGCCATGGTGTGTCGATCGATACACAAGGTGTGTCGATCGACACAGTGCAGAGGAAACAGGCGAGTTTTATAAATAAAACTCGAGTCAGTTTCTTTCTAACACAATATAACCCTAAAACGAGCCGTAAACTCTCTCTCTCTCTCTGCGCCGAGTTCCTTAGTGGTCTAGCAGCCGTTTTCTGTGATCGCGTGTGTGAACCTTTGGAGGATTCATCCCTCGGTGTTTCTCTGATCTCAGACATACCATCTATTTCCGCTGCAAACAGGTATAAGGTGAGATCATCATTTGTTTCTATTCTGAGAAGAACCTAGATCGCATGTTTAGGTTGATATGAATCTAAGAATTGAATCAGGATCAACTAAACGTTCCTTCACCTAGATCCTAGGCTATCGGGAACTCGCGAGAATTCTGAATCTGTAGAATTAATTGGATTCGCAACAGTGGTATCAGAGCCTTAGGGTTTTATCATTGAATCAGACCTGTTTATTGAATTTGATGATTTAGATTCGCTAGAACAAGTTGTTTAGATTGAACAGGTCAGATCGATTTCGATCAAGCTCGAGTCTGTGTTTTCGCACAGTGTCGATCGACACACTAGGTGTGTCGGTCGACACAGAACGGCGAAAACGACAAGATTCGGCGGCTAGGGTTTTTCGCGAAGAAAAACCGAAAGCCTTCTGTGTCGATCGACACAGGTTGAGTGTCGGTCGACACAGAGCAGATTCGGTCACGTATCGATCGACACAGGTTAGTGTCGGTCGACACAGACCAAGCGTTTGGTTAATCGGTTCAATTGGATTGGACCGGTTATCATGCTTGGTTAAGTCCGAATAGATCGGTTTAAATTAGATGAATTGGTTCAATTGGATTGAACTGATTATCTCAATCAGCATAAACCGATGTTTTGAATCAGTTTGATTGGATAATACGGTTCAATGGAATTGGACTGATTATCGCAATTAGTTGAAACTGGTTTAAACGGTTCAAATTGGATGAATTGGTTCAATTGGATTGAACTGATTATCCCAATTAGAATGAACCGATTGGTTAAGATCAGTTGATCAGATAAGTCGGTTCAATATGAATTGGACCGGTTATCAAGAACTATCTGCGGTTTAGGTCTATGTCGATCGTCACACATGGGCTGCGTTGATCGACATAACTGGTTCGATGAACTGGGTTAATTGTATTAACCGGTTATTGAAGTCCGGTTTTGTTTGGTAGTGTCGATCGACAGACATAGTCTGCGTCGATCGACACAGTATTCGAAATTCTGGTTATTGAACCTTGAATTTTCAGAAACCAAACTAGACTTAAACATTGATCAAAGATTAACTTCAATGTGGTCAACTGTCAAGACTCATTTCGTTGTGTGATTGTCTAGCCAAGAGCTTGGTGTCCACAATTACGTGAGTAAGGCAGGTAGTAAAATTGATGAACTTGCAGTGCATTAACATCAACAATTACATGACCTAAGAGATTGATATGCTAACCTTTCAGAGTTTAGTTTCCTCAACTAAATATCAAGAAACCTTGATGTCTTGCCCAATCTTGTCTGCTGTGAAAACTCGTTTCGTTGTTGGATAATCTTGGAGTCCTTGATATCCACAGTGACATGAGCAAGGAAGGTGATCATTGATAGAATTGCAGTGCGACTATCAATGATCACTAGACATAGAGATTGGTTTACTTGACTGGGCTGTCGGAAGTTCTGGGCCCGGAGACATCAGAGTGGATTAGACATATTTGTCTCATCCACAACCAAGAGTTGTACTGGGTACAATTAGCAATGATTTGCTTACCTAGAAAACTAAAGTCTGAATAACGGCGAGTCGCCCACTCAAATTTTAGTAATCTGAGGATCTTGGATCATTATATTCATAGAGGAAACATTGTTTGAATATAATGCGAGTTTTCTTATTAAATAAGAATTCTCATCATATACATAACTAAACCTCTGTTTTTCTTGGATTTCAGCTTATGTCTATGACTACTTTCTCGTTGCAATCCGTCCTTGAGAAGGACAAGTTAAATGGATCCAACTTCCTGGATTGGTATCGGAATCTGAGATTCATTCTCAAGCAGGAGAGCAAGGACTATGTCCTTGAAAAGGCTCTTCCAGAAAGGCTTGAGACCAATCGCTCGCATGCAGCATATAATGCTTGGAATAAGCATTATATTGATGTGGTAGATGTGCGTGACCTGATGTTGGCTACCATGAACTCAGACTTGAAAGGTCAATACGAGAACATGGAGTCGCCAATAGAGATGATCACCAGCCTGAAACTGAAGTTTCAGGATCTGGCACGAGTTGAGAGATTCCAGATGGTGAAGTCTCTAACTGAGTGCAAGCTACCAGAGGATGCTCCAGTAAGTCCTCATGTCATTAAACTGATGGGTTACATTGATAACCTGGGGAGACTGGAATGTCCTGTCAGCTTAGAGTTGGCTACTGACATCATTCTGCAGTCACTGCCGTCAAGCTATGATAAGTTCATTAAGAACTATATCAAGAAAGGCTTGACGAAGACGTTGACTGAGCTGTATGGCATGCTCAAGACAGCAGAGCAAAACATCATAAAGGGTAAAAGATTTGGGAAATCTTTTATAGACAAGGGTGAAGGCAAGGCCGTCCAGATTTGGAATCAGGATAAGCCTGTGTCATCTTTTAAGCTCAAGTCAAGCCCATCTGGTGTTAGTAAGTGCTTCTACTGTAATGAGTCGGGGCATTGGAAGAGAGATTGCAATAAATTCTTGGAAGATTCACAAGAGATGGAGAAGATGTATGGTACTTCTTCTTCAGGTGTTGTGTTATTAATTCAAGTTATACATAAGTATTGGATACTTGTTCTGGTACTGATATTTTTGAAATATGCAGGACCTAAGCGACAGTAGAACGTTGAAGAAGGGACAAGTGAAACTACGTGTCTGGTTGAAGCAATGGTTGCTACATAAGCCGTAGAGATCCTTCACTTGTAGGAGCCTTTCATACTTGGTTTTAGAAATTAAGTAATTGCTACTATGTATCTGCCTTGTGCAGAAATGTCTTTCATTTTCTTTTGAGAATTTGGATGTTTTTCATTTTGATAAAAGACAAGTTCTTTGGATCTTAATGAAATATTCTGTGGTAGCACCCCGTTTAGAATGGGTTTTATATCTTAAACCAGCAGAAGTTAAATATAACACAAATACTAAAGGTTTAAGTCTGATGACTCAAACTCGATTTTCTTTGGTATAGTCATTTAACCACAAGAGTGAAGCGGATTCAGAAAATCCATAGGTTTTGGACTCATTTGATTGTAAATCAATTGAGACATGAATCCTGCTTGCTGGACCAAATGACTAAGGCCCATTTAGCAGAGCTAAAAGGAAACGGGCCAGAGGCTTATTGGGCCCTACACATACTGATGTATGCGGCCCAACTAGCATTATTGCCAAAGGAAATATTCTGTACTTCATTACTTTATTGATGGATTCAATAAGCATGGCTGTGTTCATTTGATGAGACACAAGCTGGAATCCCTTAAGGGAGTTCCAAGATGAAGTGTAGAACCAATTTGACAGAAGTATTGAGATCCTCGATTGAATCGCGGAGGAAAATACTATAGTCAAGAATTGGGTGATCATCTGAAAGAATGAATCAGATCTTATGAGATATGATTCGATTGATGATGAGTCACATGAATCTTCCATAACCATTTAAGAATACGTTCTGAAATGTCTATGTTCACGCTAAAAGGTTTCTATCAGAATCAGTGAAAAACAACACATTGGATGTGGACTGGGTGATTTCCAAATCTGTTTTTCTGATTAATTGGGATTGCAAAGTTTGTGTAAGACAGTAGTCAACAAACGAACTTGAATCTATATCTGATAAGTTCTACCTCGCTGGTTGTCCTGAGGAAACCAAGGCTTAGTACTTTTGTTGCCCAGAACTGTGTCTTTTAAGAAAGGTGATACTTTCAAAAGGAACAGTGGGAGTAAAAGTACACATCGAAGAAATTCGATAAACACAGTAAGCTGTTCAACCTGTTAAGGGAGAGCAGTGGTGAGATCTACAAAGTACTGTAGGATCTGCACCTGTGGAGCCTGAAATTCGCAGATCCGAAAGGATCCGTCACTAACTCGAGAGTGATATCTCGTAACCTATTGTCGTGATCTGCTGATCATTGAAAAGTGACGAACATGCGAAATTCGAAGAAGCGATGGTGAGGCCCAACTCCGAAAATTGGCTGGGTATGCATGTTAGTTTCACCGATCCATTTCTGAATTGAAACAAACATCTTGGAGTTGGAATCAACATTCTGACAGATTGGTCAAAGGTTTTGACTTGATCAGAAAGAAAAAAGAAACCATGCGTTTACAAGGAGACTAGTGGGAGCGTAATGGCAATCTTCACACAGTAAGTAGATAACATACTTGAATCTCACAAACGACGTTCCGACGCTAAAGTCTTGTCAAGATTTGGGTCGGATGTCAAACTTAAAAGATAGACATGGGAGTAGCCGCGCGAATTCTTGGAATAAGAGTCTATTAATATAGATTGAGCAAGCTAATTGGATCGTGTCAAAACCCTTATATTGATAAGGTATTGGACAGCTCTAAGGTGCTTGATTCCAAGAATGGCTTCATACCAAAGGTCTTATGGCAATAATCTAAGCAAGATGAAGTGTCTTGGACACTGGCTGAGCTGGTAACAATATTAGCAAGAAGAAGTGTTTTGAACACTGTCTGAACTAGTATTAATGAGTGTGATTACTTATGCTGATGCAATAGAATCCATCATGAATGCCATATTTTGCGCTCGTCTAGATGCAGCTCAAGCATAAAACATGACGAGAAAATACCAATGTACTCCGGTAATAGTCACTGAATAGTTACCAGAAATATCCCAAGTGTTGAGAAACACTAAGGATAGGTTCGTGGTGAACTGATAAAGTGACGAACCAGTTGAAAGTAGTTAGTCGGACAAAGACGATTCCCGGTTCCCACCTGGTTATATCTCTTTGTCTGAATAGCGGTACTAACTGTTGGAAAGGCTCCAAGCAGTAGACCGTAGAATAGTGCTTCTATCTGAATGGCGGTGTAATTTGTTGAAATTGTTTCAAGCAATAGCACCGCACTCTCTCCCACAACCTAAGCACGGAATTTATTCTGTTGCTGTAGGTATAAGATATCTGAGAAGATGATCTTGATTCTAGTGGGAGTTATTTTAGTTATGTTGTAAACTTTACATAGACATGCTTTGGCAGTATTTGTGTAAGTTAAAACTGACATCAGTATTATTTAATTATTGGATAATTAAATAATGGTCCCAAAGCACTTTATGGTCATCCTATAGGTCATCAAGTTGAAGACTTGATCATGAAACCCTATAAGTAAAAGATGACATAAATTATGATTGTCCCTAGTCAAGGTTGTTAAAATGGGACACTAACAACCGCGCAGACTAGCATGTGAGGTGACTGTTGGACTAAGTTTCATGGAGTCAATGATATGATTATCACAGTCAGTCACATAGATATATGTTGGTGAACATATGATCGGACATGACCCGCTTAATGAAAACTCCACAGGATAGTTATATATAAGTGTCATGGGAGGTTCTCATTACGACTATAGAGTATAGTCCTTAGAACTGAGTTCATCATGCTTTCAAGCATATGAATTGGTGCTCTTTGACCTTGTCAAACGTCGTTCCGTAACTGGCGGCTATAACGGCATTGTTCTGACGTATCATGAAGTATGTGTAGAAACAGGGATGGAACAAAATGGGATTTGTCCCTCCTGTATAACGGGAGATAAATATCTCAGGGCCCATCGAAGATTTGATACTGAGAAAATGCATGGCCGTGCTCAAACGAGGTGATTGTCAGTCGTTTATTTTAATCAGTATAGATCAGAAGTTCGATGAACGTGATGTTGGCTATAATAAGGATGACACAGTCTCTTGCCTTATGCCATATCGAGATATAGAGACGAAGGGATTATAGGAATAAGTGATTCCAGTACAAGTGGGAGATTGTTGGGATTATGTCCTGAAATCACATTGTACGAACTCTAATGATAGTTGTATTGTCGAGATCGGACAATTCATGTGATACTAGGTAGTCATAATGTTTTGCTAGAAACCACTTATGACAAATGAGTTGTAGCTCATTTCTGGTATCGTGTGAACCTACAGGGTCACACACCTAAGCAAGTTGGATATACTCTGCATGGGATTGATCATTGGCATATGGTCTGATCGATGTGTATTAGATACACATCGAGTTGAGTTTCTAAGAGGTGTATCGATCGACACCATTGGGTGCATCGGTCGATACAGGGCGTGTGTCGATCGACACCACTAAGTGTGTCGGTCGACACAAGGGCGAAACCGAGACTGATGTTTCGGTTCACCGCGAGGTCAATATATAAACTCGTTTTATGTATTTCGACTGAGAGAGAGTTGCTGTGCGCCGCCCAGAGTGTTTTCTCAGAGAGAAAACACAGAAACCTCAGAGAACTTAAAGTCCCAGGGAGATCCGAGCACCGGTCCTAGCATCCCGGCGGATTCCAGCTTGTGTGCGTGTGGACTACGATAGAGGCGCAGCATCTGAGGCGCAATAGATCTCGTGCTACCTGATCAATCTTCCGCTGCCAAACACCAGGTAATCACGAGGTGAGATCCATGATTCAATTAACTAGACCCTAGATCCTAGGCTATCGGGAACTCGCGAGAATTCTGAATCTGTAGAATTAATTGGATTCGCAACACGATCCGACGGAACGAACGACGTGACCATGCACTTGTTTGCATCCAAAACAATCGACAAGAAGCTGCCGAATACTACAAACCAAATGTCCGCAGTAAAGGTTCCTTGACAACAACCTAGTCCTGTCAAAAGTATTCGAGAACGCGGCTGATTGAAACACAGGCAAACTTGGAGCGAACCGAGAAGGAACATACATAGTTACCAAAATAGTTCGCCGTGGAGCATATGCACTTCTCAACATGGACGACGACAAGATTCCAAGAAGTTGGAATGCAACATGTTTTGAAGAAGTACCATCACTAAGACGAGATTTCCAAACATCTCAAGAAACACTCGAACTACGGGACGGCTTGATCCCTGAAAGGGGTACGTAGGCAGCCGATATCTTGATCGGTTCAGCTGTCCTTCCTTTTAAAAAAAAGGGGGAGGGGGAGTGGGTCCGTATATATCTATACTTCCGTATCAGAATACGAAAATGTTTAAAACAATTTTCAAAATCGAAAGCTTTTCGGACAAAGTTGCTCGAAACATTCAAACAAATCAGCTAGGAACTTTCGACAAGTCAGCTAGGAATGTCCGAGCTATTCGAACAAGTTAGCTAGGAAAGTCCGAGCTATTCAAACATGTCAGCTAGGAACTTCCTGATGGAATTCCTAGCAGTTCCTAATCCGATTAGGCAACCCTAAGGCTGAATTCCGAGCCTAGGATCTAAGGGTTTGTATTATTGAATCATAGATCTCGCGTTTACCTTGAGATTTTCAGCGGAATGAATGGTAAGACGAGATCAGGAGCGATTCAGATGCCTCGCCTCTATCGTAGTCCACACGCACACAACCTGGAAAGCCGGGATGCTAGTGCCGGATCTGGGAATCGAAGAGAGAGTTTTCTGCTTTCTCTGATCAAGAAAACTGAACGGCTTCCCTTCCAGGTCGATCATATAAGCCTATATATACGACCTGTTATGACTAAACCATCTTTCGGGTTTAACCGAAAAAGTCTAAGTCATAAACCGAAACATCAGTTTCGGAATCGACCCCGTGTCGATCGATACACCTACTGTGTCGATCGACACACCTCTCTTTAATCGATATTGATATGTATCCAATACTCATCATCTTGATCACCATCATGATGATCATTCCCATATATATGCTTCCAGATTGCTTAGGTGTGTGACCCTATAGGATCATATAATACTGGCAGTAAGTCTACAACTTACAGACTGCAAGAGGCTTCTAGCAAAACATTGCAACCGCCCAGTATCATACAACATGTCTGATCTCGACACATAACTATCGTTAGAGTAAGTACAATGTGATTTTAGGACATAATCCCAACAATCTCCCATTTTTACTGGAATCACCTATTCCTATAATCCCTTCGTCTCTATATCTCGATATGGCATAAGGAAAGAGACTGTGTCATCCTTATTATAGCCAATATCATGTTCATCGAACTCCTGATCTATACAGATAAAATAAACGACTGACAATCACCTCGTTTGAGCACGGCCATGCATTTTCTCAGTATCAAATCTTCGATGGGCCCTGAGATATTTATCTCCTGTTATATAGGAGGGACAAATCCCATCTTGTTCCATCCCTGTTCCTTCACACACTTCATGATACACCTAAGCAATGCCTTTATAGCCGCCATTTACGGATCGAAGTTTGACAAGGTCAAAGTGCACCAATTCATATGCTAGGAAGCATGATGAATTCAGGTCTAAGGACTATACTCTATAGTCGTAATGAGAACCTCTCATGACACTGATATAACTATCCTGTAGAGTTCTCATTAGCGGGTCACGTCCGATCATATGTTCATCAACATATATCTATGTGATTGACTGTGATAATCATATCATTGACTCCATGAAACTTAGTCCAACAGTCACCTCACATGCTAGTCTCGCGCGGTTGTTGGTGTCCCACTTCAACAACCTCGACTAGGGACAATCATAATTTATGTCATCTCTTACTTATAGGGTTTCATGATCAAGTCCTCAACTTGATGACCTATAAGATGAACATAAAATACTTTGGGACCATTATTTAATCGTCCAATAATTAAATAATACCGATGTCAGTTTTAACTTACACAAACATTGCCATAGCATGTCTATGTAAAGATTATAACATAACTAAAATAACTCCCACTAGAATCAAGATCATCTCTTCAGATATCTAATACCTACATCAACAAAATAAATCTCGTGCTTAGGTTGTGGGAGAGACTGCGGTGTTTTTTGCTTGAAAGAATTCCAACAAACCACACCGCCATTCAGATAAAAGCACTATTCTACGGTTCTCTGCTTGGAGCCCTTCCAACAGACAGTACCGTTATTCAGACAAAGAGACATAGCCAAGTGGGAACCGGAAATCATCTTTGTCCGTCTAACTACTCTCAACTGGTTCGTCACTTCCTCAGTTCACCACGAACCTATCCTTAGTGTTCCTCAAACACTTGGGATATTTCTGGCAACTGTTCAGTGAATTTTACCGGAACATCTTGGTATCTACTCGTAATGCGTAAGCTGCATCTGGATGAGTGTAAATTATGGCATTCATGATGGATTCCATTTCAAAAGCATAAGGAATCACACTCATACATACTAGCTCAGCCAGTGTCCAAGACACTTCGTCTTGCTTAGATCATTGCCATAAGACCTTTGGTATGAAGCCATTCTTGGAATCATGCATATTGGAACAGTCCATTACCTTATCAACATAAGGATCTTGATACGATCCAATTAGCCTACCCAATCTATATCAATAGATTCTTATTCCAAGAATTCACGCGGCTTCTCCCATGTCTTTTGATGAAAATGACTTCCGACCCAAGTCTCATGAGACTTAAGCGACGGAACGTCGTTTATGAGAATGAGTATGTCATCTACATACAGAACGAGAAATGCAACTACGCTCCCACTAGTCTACTTATAAATGCATGGTTTCATTTCGTTCCTGATAAAGTCAAAACTTTTGACCACTTTATCAGAATGTTGATTCCAACTCCAAGATGTTTGCTTCAATCCAGAAATGGATCGGTGAAGCTAACACGCATACCTAGCCAATTTTCGGAGTTGGGCCTCACCATTGCTTCTTGAATTTCGCAGGCTCGTCACTTTTCAATGATCAAAAGATCACGGCAATCGTTTACGAGAAATCACTCTCGGGTTAGTGACGGATCCATTCGGATCTGCGAACTTCTGGCTCCACAGGTGTAGGTCCTACAGCACTTTGTAGATCTCACCGCTGCTCTCCCTCAACAGGTTGAGCAGCCTCCTGTGTTTATCGAATTTCTTCGATGTGTACTTTTACTCCCACTGTTCTTATTGGAAAGTATAATCTTTCTCAAAAGACACAGTTCCGGACAACAAAATTTTGTTCTCGGATTGGTTATAAAAGTAATAAGCCTCGGTTTCCCTAGGACAATCAGCGAGGTAGAACTTATCAGATTTGGGTTCAAGCTTGTTGGCTATCATCCCCAAATTATCAGAAACAACATACTTGGAAAACTTCCAGTCCACATCCAATGTGGTGTCTTTCAATTGATTCTGATTGAAACCCTTTTCTGCGCAAACACATACATTTAGAGCGTATTCTTAAAGGATTTTGGAAAATTCGTGTGACTCATCATCGATCGGAACATATCCAATAAGGCCCGATAACTTTTCTCAGAAACACCATCCAGGTTTTCAGAAGAATTGAGTCGTGAAACAACTTCACACTCATTCAGATGATCACTTATTTCTTGACTTAAGTATTCTCCTCCACGATCCAATCGAGGATTTTTAATACTTCTGTCAAGTTTATTCTATACTCCATTGTGGAAACTCCTTTGACCATTTCAAAAGATTCCGACTTGTGTCTCATCAGACGAACACAGCAATGTTTACTGAATTCATCAGTAAAGATAATGAAGTCCCGAAGATTTCCTCTGGCATTAATGCTCATCGGGCCACATACATCAGTATGAATAATGCCCAATAAGCCTCTGCCCCTTTTCTTTAGCACTGCTAAAAAAGCCTTAGTCATTTGGCCCCGTAAGCAGAATTCATATCTCATATGATTTATAATCAAATGAGCCCAAAAACCCATAACTATGGAACTTCTGAATTTGCTTCACTTCTATGTGGCCAAAACGACTATGCCAAGGAAAGACTGGTTCGAGTCATCAGACTCAAACCTTTAGTATTTATGTTATATTCAAAATCACGCTGGTTTAAGACATAAAACCTATTCTAAACGGGGTGCTACCATAGAATATTTCATTAAGATCTAAAGAACAAAACTTGTCTTTTATCAAAATGAAAAACATCCAAATTCTAACAAGAAAATGAAAGGCATCTTTGCATATAGAAAGTACATGGTGGCAATTACTTAATTTCTAAAACCAAGCTAGAAAGGCTCCTACAAGTGGAGAATTTCTACGGCTAATGCAGCAACCATTGCTTCATTCCAGACGCGCAGTTCCACTTGTCCTTTCTCCAACGTTCTACTGTTGCGTAGGTTCTGCATATTTCAAAAATATCAGTACCACAACTAGTATCCAATACTCACGTAGAACTTGAAATAATAACACAATACATGAAGAAGAAGTTACATACATCTTCTCCATCTCTTGTGAATCTTCCAATAATTTAATGCATTTTCTCTTCCAATGCCCAAACTCTTTACAGTAGCAGCATTTTCCAACATCAGATGGGCCTGACTTGGGCTTAAAGGATGACACAGGCTTATCCCGATTCCAAATCTGAACGGCCTTGCCTCCACCCTTGTCTATACAAGATTTCTCAAATCTTTTACCCTTTATGATGTTTTGCTATGCTGTCTTGAGCATGCCATGCAGCTCAGTCAACGTCTTCGTTAAGCCTTTCTTGATATAGCTCTTTGTAAACTTATCATAGCTTGACGGCAGTGACTGCAAAATGATCTCAGTAGCCAACTCTAGGCTAACAGGACAATCCAGTTTCCCCAGGTTATCAATGTAACCCATCATTTTAATGACATAAGGACTCACTGGAGTATCCTTTGGTAGCTTGCACCCAATGAGAGACTTAACCGTCTGGTATCTCTCAACTCGTGCATGTTCCTGAAACATCAGTTTCAGACTGGTGATCATCTCTATTGGCGACTCCACGTTCTCGTATTGACTCTTCAAGTCCGAGTTCATGGTAGCCAACATCAGACCACACACATCTACCACATCAATATAATGCTTATTCCAAGCATCATATACTGCATGCGAGGCATTGGTTCCAAGTTTCTCGGGGAGAGCTTTCTCAAGGACATAGTCCTTACTCTCTTGCTTAAGAACTATTCTCAAAATCCGATACCAATCCAGGAAATTTGATCCATTTAACTTGTCCTTCTCAAGGACGGATCGCAATGAGAAAGTAGTTTTAGACATAAGCTGAAATCCAAGAAAACAAAGATTTAGTTATGTATTCCATGAAATGAGAAATCTTATCTAATAAGAAAACTCGCATTATATTCAAACAATGTTTCCTCTATGAATATAATGATCCAAGATCCATACTTCACCAAAATCTGAGTGGACGACTCGCCATCACTCAAAATTTAGTTATCTAGGTAAGCAAATCATTGCTAATTGTACCCAGTACAACTCTTGGTCGCAGATAAGACAATCCATGTCTCATCTACTCTGACGTCTCTGGGCCCAGAACTTCTGATATCCCAGTCAAGTAAACCAATCTCTTCAGTCTTGTGATCACTGACAGTCGCACTGCAAGTCTATCAATGATCACATGTCTTACTCATGTAATTGTAGATACCAAGGACTCCAAGACTATCCAACAACGAAACGAGTCTTGACAGTAGACAAGATTGGGCTAGACATCAAGGTCACTTGATATTTAGTTGAGGAAACGAAACTCTAAAAGGTTAGCAAATCAATCTCTTAGGTCATGTAATTTTCGATGTCAAGCACTGCAAGTCCATCAACATAATTACCTGCCTTACTCACGTAATTGTGGACACCAAGCTCTTGGCTAGACCATCACACAACGAAATGAGTCTTGACAGTTGACCATATTGAAGCTAAGCTTTGATCTAATACACATCCAATGTGTATCAAAATGGATTTAGAACATTTAATCTTGATACATATCCAATATGCATCCAAAAAGTGTTTTAATTGTTCTTTAATTTAAGTCGAGTTTGGTTTTGCAAATTCAAGGTTCAAAAACCAGAATTGTGAGCACTGTGTCGATCGACGCAGACCATGTCTGTCGATCGACACCACCAAACAAAACCAGACTTCAATAACCGGTTAAACCAATTAACCCGGTTCATTGAATCGGTCATATCGATCGACACAACCCATGTGTGACGGTCGACATAGACCTAAACCGGAGACAGTTTTGATAACCGGTCCAATCTAATTGAACCGACTTATCAGATCAAATTGATCTTAACCGATCAAATCGGTTTATTCTAATTGAGATAATCAGTTCAATTCAATTGAACCAATTCATCCAATTTAAAACGATCTGATCGGACTTAACCAAGCATGATAACCGGTCCAATCCAATTGAACCGATCAACCAATCGCAAGGTCTGTGTCGACCGACACTCAACCTGTGTCGATCGACACAGTAGGCATTTAGGTTTTCTTCGCGAAAAACCCTAGCCGCCGATTCTGACGAATTCACTATTCTGTGTCGACCGACACACCTTTTGTGTCGATCGACACCATACGAAAAACAGAATCATTTCTGATCAAAATCGATCTAACCTGTTCTTATTCATACTATCTTATGAGCGAATTTAAATCATCAAATTCTATTAAACAGGCTGATTCAATGGAAAACCCTAAGGCTCTGATACCACTGATGGAATTCCTAGCAGTTCCTAATCCGATTAGGCAACCCTAAGGCTTAATTCTGAGCCTAGGATCTAAGGGTTTGTATTATTGAATCATAGATCTCGCGTTTACCTTAAGATTTGCAGCGGAATGAATGGTAAGACGAGATCAGGAGTGATTCAGATGCCTCGCCTCTATCGTAGTCCACACGCACACAACTTGGAAAGCCGGGATTGTTGGAATTATGTCCAGTAATCTCTGTGCTGTCTCTAGAAAGTAAGAGTATGTCAATGATCAGACATAAGTCATACAATGCTGGGGGTCATGATGGCTTGCTAGAGTCCGCTCATGATCTGTAAGTCTTGGACTTATTGCCTTTATTGTATGATCCCATATGGGTCACACGCTTAAGCTAGCAGGAAACAATGTGGAAAGGCTTAGCAGAAGTACGGTAAAAGTGCTAGGCATTTACTGTACTTAGAGAGAATAAAGGGCCTGATTAAATCCATGGGATTTAATCAGAACTGAGAATTGGGCCCAAAAGCCCATGAGAACTAAAGGGAGTTTTAATGAATAAAACTTGACCTAAAGCTCTAAAATTTCTTCAGCTCTTCTGCGCCAGCCTCCTCTCTCTCTGCGCCTCCCTTTCTGTCTGGTCTAGCAGCCAATTTCCTGTGAAGCGTGTGTGAACCTTTGGAGGATTCATCCCTCGGTGTATCTCTCTGATCTCTGACCTGTTCTTTTCTTTCCGCTGCAACAAACAGGTAAAAGGTGAGATCATCTAATGTTTCTAATCAAGAGAACCTAGATCTGTATGTTTAGGTTGATATGAATCTGTGAATTGAATCAGGATCAACTAAACAGTTCCTACAGTGGTATCAGAGCCATTGGTTCTTAGGATTTCTTGTTTTAGATTCATGTTTAGGTTGTTTATTCTGTTTAGAAGTGTTTTTGAATCAATTACTGATAAGAAAAACACTTAAGAAACTGAATTGAATCCTGAACAAACATATGAATCGCAAAACAAGCTATATGACTTGTTGTTGTGATCGAACGATGGCTTGAATGCATGGATCGATCATGGATCGATCGCATGATCAACCGATCGACCGTGAGCGCAACGATGGCCGATCGCTTGCGTGAGAGGATAAGCAAGCGATCATGTGGATTGATCGAACGCGTCGGTTGGACCGAGCTACGATCGTCCCATGATGGTCTCGGCATCGTCCCGGACGATCGCGTGGAGAAGAGGCCGACGATCGCATGGATCGAGCAATGGCCGATCGCATGGATCGCCTCTCGTCCCGCCTGCATCGTCCCACGATCGTCCCGCCTGACCCGAGCTCGTCCCGACCGTCCCGCGTCCCGTTCCGTTGCGATCGTCCGATGCGGCTGCCCGGGTGTAGCCGCGATCGTTTCAAAACCCTAATGGGCCGGTTCGTTTTCGGTTAGCTGGTTCGGTTTAAAACTTGATTAAAATCAATTCGTCCTGGTTTAATAAACAGATTTTAATAATTTTATTAAATCTGGTTAAACCGGGATAAGAAATCCAATGTCGAAAGAAATATTGGATTTAGTGCCTAAACCAGGAATTTCTAATTTGATTTGGTTGGACCAAATAAATTGAGAAATTCCGGTTTAGTAAATAACCGGTTGACAATTGTGGTCATCGTAGTAATTAAAATTTGGTTAGACCAATTTTAATGAACCAGACCGGTTATGTCAAATAATTGGACAATTGGGTCATGTCTTGGACATGGACCAATTCTTGGGCCTCGGGCCAAGAAGTTAAAACAATTGGGCCAATTATTTGAGTCTTTCTTCAGATCAATTTAAAATTTATTTTATAAAATATAAATTGATTTTAAATTATTGTTTCCGAAATTTTGAAATTAGAAAGTTTCTTAAAATAGAAGTTTCTGGATTTGCGGGTTTTGGATTTTAAGAAATTTCTAAAGTCAGAAAGTTTCCGGTTTTAGAAAGTTTCCAATTTTAGAAAGTTTCCTAAAATAGTAGGTTTCCAAAAATAGAAAGTTTCCGAAATAGTAATCTTCTATTTTGGGAATAAAATTTTAATAAACCTACAAACCTCAAATAATATCAAGCGTTGGATGTCTTGTCCATTCTATGTCAGCTGTCAAAGCCCATTCAATTGTATTCATGGCCTTACAGTGTGAGGGTGTCTGCTTTTGCGTGGGTAAGACGGTTTGTGATTCATAAATGTCATTGGGAGTCCCAGACATTAATGATTACATGACTGTATAGTCTGGTTTTCTTGACTGGGCCATCGGGAGTCCCGGGCCTTGAGACATCAGAGTGAATTGGGCCTCGGGCCCAGATTCACAACCAAGAGTTATATCACGGATATAATTAGCCGATATAGGGCTTACCGATATAAGCTAAGGTTGGGTGATGGCCAGTGGCCCACTTTGATCTTAGTTATATGTGGATCTTGGAATCATTATATTCTATTGAGGGTAACTTATGTTATTGAATATAATGCATGATTAATCATATCAAATTTAATACGAGATTAATCATATTGAACATATTAACTAAAATCCTTTTATCTTAATTTTCAGTTATGACTAGCACAAACAATCAAAACACTTTCTCGATCCGGTCTGTCCTTGAGATGGACAAGCTGAACGGATCAAATTTCTTGACTTGGTCGCGGAACCTGAGGCTAGTTCTCAGACAGGAGAGAAAGGACTATGTCCTTGAGAGAGCTCTCCCCGTGAGGATCGGGTCCAATGCTTCTCATGCAGTATATGATGCTTGGAATAATCATTATAATGATGTGGTAGATGTGCGTGGTCTGATATTGGCTACCATGGATTCAGACTTGCAGAAGCAATATGAGAACATGGAGTCGCCAATAGAGATGATCAGCAGCCTGAAATTGAAATTTCAGGAGCAGATAAGAGTGGAGAGATACCAGTTGGTTAAATCTCTCACTAGCTGCAAGCTACCAAATGATCATCCAGTAAGTCCTCATGTCAGTAAAATGATGGGTTACATTGATAACCTGAGGAAACTGGATTATCCAGTTAGCCAAGAATTGGCAACTGAGATCATTCTGCAGTCACTGCCGTCAAGCTATGATAAGTTCAGAAGGAACTATATCAAGAAAGGCTTAACGAAGACGCTGACTGAACTGCATGATATGCTCAAGACAGTTGAGCCAAACATGAAGAGTACCCTGAAAAATCTCATGAATGAGAAGGGTAGGTTTGATAAACCTAATGCTGACAAGGGTGAAGGCAAAGTTGTCCAGATTTTGAATCATGGCAAGCGTGTGTCTTCTGAGCCCGAGTCAGATACCTCTTACGTTGATAAGTGCTGCTACTGTAAGGAGACAGGGCATTGGAAGAGAGATTGCATTAAATTCATGGAAGATAATGAGGAGTTAAAGTCGATGTATGCGACTACTTCCTCAGGTATTCATGTTATTACTTCAAGTTCTACCTTAAAGGTATTGGATACTGGTTGTGGCACTGATATTTGTGATAATATGCAGAGCCTAAGCAACAGTAGAACGTTGAAGGAAGGGCAAGTGAAACTACATGTCTGGAAGGAGCTTGGGATGCTGCCTCAGCCGTAGGGTTTTTCACTTATAGATCCCTTTGAGGCTTGGTTTTGTATTAAATAATTGCTACAATGTACCTGCTTTAAGCAGAGTTGTCTTTCATTTTCTTGTAAGAATTTGAATGTTTTTCATTTTGATAAAAGACAAGTTTTGTTCTTTTGATCTTAATGAAATATTAATTGTAGCACCCTATTCATGGAATGGGTTTTATATCTTAAACCAAAAGTGCCTAAATGTAACATAAATACCGAATTGGTTTAAATCTGATGAATTAAACCTGATTTTTCTTGGCATAAAGTCTTGGTCACATAGAGTAAGTCGGATTCAGAAATCCCATAGTCATGGACTGTTGGGCTCATTTGATAAAATATCTTATGAGACTTGAATTCTGTTTACTAGACCAAAAGGTAAAGGGCCTATCTTAGCCGAGCTACAGAAAAGCCCAAAGGCTTATTGGACCTGGAACATACTCATGAATGTGGCCCAATGAGCAGTAATGCCAGAGAAAATCTCCTGTACTTCATTGTCTCTACTGATTACTTCAGTGAGTGTGACTGTGTTCATTTGATGAGACACAAGTCGGAATTCTTTGACATGGTCGAAAGAGTTCCAGAATGAAGTATAGGATCTGAATGACAAAAGTATTAAGACTCTGGATTAAAATCATGAGTGAGAATACTTAAGTCATTGATTATGTGATCATCTGAATGAGTGTGAAATCGTTTCACAGCTCATTTCTCCTGAAAACCTGAAGGTGTTTCTGTGAGAAAGAATCAGATCTTATTAGAAATGATTAAAGATGAATCACACGAATCTTCCATGATACTTTAAGAATAACGCTCTAGAAATATCTAAGTTTACGCTAAAATAGTTCCACCAATATCAGTTGAAAGACACCACGTAAATGTGGATTGGAATCGATCCAAAATTCGTCTTTACTGAGTATTAGTAGTTGAACTACTTCGCTGGTTGTCCCAGGGAAACCAAGGCTTATTACTTTTACGTCCATTCTGTTTTCTAAGAAGGGAAGTTATTTTCAAGAAGAACAGTGGGAGTAAAAGTATAACTCGAAGTTTTCTAAGGGAAACCAAGGCTCGGTACTTTTACGACCATTCTGTTTTCTAAGAAGGGAAATTACTTTCCAAGAAGAACAGTGGGAGTAAAAAGTATTTTTACGACCATTCTGTTTTCTAAGAAAGAAAGTTACTTTCCAAGAAGAACAGTGGGAGTAAAAGTACAACTCGAAGAAATTCGAGAAATACAGGAGGCTGCTTAACCTATTGAGGGAGAGCAGCGGAAGGATTTACAGATTTCTGTAGAATCTACACCTGTGGAGCCTGAAGTTCGCGGATATGAATCAGTTACTAATCCGAGAGTGATTTCTTGTCATTAGTTGAACCTGATTATCATTTGAAAGTTCGCATGATCTGATGATCATTGAAAGCGATGAATCTGCGAAATTCAAAGAAGCGAAAGTAAGCCCGGACTCCGAAAAATTACATTTTATGTAAGTTAGCTTCATCGATCCATTCATGGATGGAAGCAAACATATCGGAGTTGGAATCTTCGTTCTGTTGAAGTAGTCAAGGTTTTGACTTGAACAGGAACGAAGCGGAACTATGCGTTTACTAATAGATAAATGGGAGCGATATTGCATTTCTCATATTGTATGTCGATGACATACTGATTCTCGGAAATAACGTCCCAATGCCGCAGTCGGTAAAGGACTTGCTTGGGAGTTGGTTTTATGAATGACATGGGTAAAACCAAGTAGTTCTTGGATTTTGGGTCTAAAGATAGAGATCCAAAAGAGCTGGTAGGACAAAGTCAGGATTCTTAAATTGACAAAGTCCTACACGATTTTCAGCATTCCAAGAAGGGTTTTATGCCAATGTCACATGGCATTACGTTAAGCAAGATACAGTGTCCTACGATAACTGCTGAGCTTAAATGTATGGATGAGATTACATATGCGTCGGCAATTGGATCTATCATGTATGCCATGAAACATACTTGTTTGATGTTGCTTTAATGTTAAGCAAGACAAATAAAGACCAGTCAAAACCAGCAAAGAATCAAGTTTCCTAAAGTATGTCCTAAAGTATTTGAGGAATACTAAGGATAAGTTCTTGATTTACGGAGAAAGTAAGGTGCTATAAGTCGATAGAGTCTGAAAGGCAAGTTTCCAACAGACAAAGATGATTTCCGGTCACAGTCCGGTTATATCTTGTGTTTGCTTGGCGGTGCACGGCACTGTTGCTGACTCCATGACTTAAGCTGAATCTTTCGCAGCTTGGGAAGCGGCGAAAGAGGTTGTTTGGAAAGAAGAGTTCATCACTGAACTTGATGTGATTACAGCATAGATGAAACTAGCTGCACATCAGAGGTCCAAACACCTTGAGGATAGGTATAACCTATTCCGTGAGATAAATGACAGAGATGTTAAGTAGATCAGCAAGTTTCAACAAATGAGAACGTTGCGAATCTATTAACGAAGCCACTCCTTAGGCCTAAGCACGAGTCGCGGACTGTTGCTGTAGGATAAGTGAAATTAAGATGTAGTCTTAATTTCAGTGGGAGTTGTTAAAGGGCTTTATTTAGTTATTGATATGTTCTAGTAAAACATTTGAGATGTTTGATAATGAAATTATTATTTCAAGATTATTTTAACTGTGATGAAATAATCGTTCCAAAATGATATGAACCATTTTATAGGTCATTGAAGTAAATGACTTGATCTTGAGTCATCGAAGTCATTTAGCTTGATCATGAGACCCTATATTTGATAGATGGCTTATATCATCCTGTCCCTAGTCGAAGGTTGTTGAAATTGGAACACCAACAACCGTGTGAGACTGGATTGGTACGTGACTTATGACAAAGTCTCAGTGTGTCATAGATGCGCGGCATCAAAGTCAGTACATAGGTGTATGTTTGGGAACATACGACCGGACAAGACCCGCTTATAAGAACTCTTCAGGATATTTATATCTGTGTCATAAGAGATTCTTACTACGACTATAGAGTATAGTCCTTAGACCTGAGTTCGCATGCATGTGACTGCACATGGACTGATGCACTTTGATCATTGTCTAACGCTATCGTTCTGCGATAGTTATAAGGACCTTGTTTGGGTACATTATGAAATGAGTAGTTTACAGTGATGGAACAAGACGGGATTTGTCCCTCCAATATAAATGGAGTGAATATCTCTAGGCCAATCGGAGATTTGAATACTGGAAAAATGCATGGCCATGCTCAAACGGACTGTCCCGAGTCGTTTGGATTGTCAGTATCAAATCAGAGTCCGATGAACAAGATTAGGCTTTATAAGGATGACACTAATCTTGCCTTATGACTAATCGAGATATTGTGACAAAAGGATTATGAATACAGAGATTCCAGTTCAAGTGGGAGATTGTTGGAATTATGTCCAGTAATCTCTGTGCTGTCTCTAGAAAGTAAGAGTATGTCAATGATCAGACATAAGTCATACAATGCTGGGGGTCATGATGGCTTGCTAGAGTCCGCTCATGATCTGTAAGTCTTGGACTTATTGCCTTTATTGTATGATCCCATATGGGTCACACGCTTAAGCTAGCAGGAAACAATGTGGAAAGGCTTAGCAGAAGTACGGTAAAAGTGCTAGGCATTTACTGTACTTAGAGAGAATAAAGGGCCTGATTAAATCCATGGGATTTAATCAGAACTGAGAATTGGGCCCAAAAGCCCATGAGAACTAAAGGGAGTTTTAATGAATAAAACTTGACCTAAAGCTCTAAAATTTCTTCAGCTCTTCTGCGCCAGCCTCCTCTCTCTCTGCGCCTCCCTTTCTGTCTGGTCTAGCAGCCAATTTCCTGTGAAGCGTGTGTGAACCTTTGGAGGATTCATCCCTCGGTGTATCTCTCTGATCTCTGGCCTGTTCTTTTCTTTCCGCTGCAACAAACAGGTAAAAGGTGAGATCATCTAATGTTTCTAATCAAGAGAACCTAGATCTGTATGTTTAGGTTGATATGAATCTGTGAATTGAATCAGGATCAACTAAACAGTTCCTACAGGGATGCTAGTGCCGGATCTGGGAATCGAAGAGAGAGTTTTCTGCTTTCTCTGATCAAGAAAACTGAACGGCTTCCCTTCCAGGTCGATCATATAAGCCTATATATACGACATGTTATGACTAAACCATCTTTCGGGAAACATCAGTTTCGGAATCGACCCCGTGTCGATCGATACACCTACTGTGTCGATCGACACACCTCTCTTTAATCGATATTGATATGTATTCAATACTCATCATCTTGATCACCACCATGATGATCATTCCCATATATATGCTTCCATATTGCTTAGTTGTGTGATCCTATAGGATCATATAATACTGGCAGTAAGTCTACAACTTACAGACTGCAAGAGGCTTCTAGCAAAACATTGCAACCGCCCAGTATCATACAACATGTCTGATCTCGACACACAACTATCCTTAGAGTAAGTACAATGTGATTTCAGGACATAATCCCAACACTTCCAAGCATGTCAGCTAGGAACTTCCAAGCAAGTCAGCTAGGGAAGTCCAATTTGTTCAAACAAATCAGCTAGGAACTTCCGAGCAAGTGAGCTAGGAACTTCCAAGCAAATCAGCTAGGAATGTCCGAGCTATTCAAACAAGTCAACTAGGAACTTCTGAGCATGTCGGCTAGGAAAGTCCGAGTTGTTCAAACAAATCAGCTAGACACTTCCGAGCAAGTCAGCTAGTTAAGTCCGAACTTTTAAAACAAATCAGCAAGAAATTTCCGAGCAAGTTAGGTAGGAAAGTACGAGGTTTTCGAACAAGTCAGCTAGGAACTTCCAAGCAAGTCAGCTAGGAAAGTCCGAGCTTTTCAAACACGTCGGCTCGGAACTTCCGAACTAACCAGCTAGGAAATTCCGAGCTGACTACTCTTCTTAGAAATTCTGAGCTAACAAATCCAGGCTTACCAATTTCCTCGTAAATTCCGAACTAACCAGCTAGGAAATTCCGAGCTAACCACTCTTCTCGGAAATTCCGAACTAACCAGCTTGGAAATTCCGAGCTGACCAATCTTCTTGGAAATTCTGAGCTGAATTATCTTCTCGGAAATTATGAGCTGGCCACTCTTCTCGAAAACTCCGAACTAACCATCTAGGAGATTCCGAGCTAACCACTCTTCTCGGAAATTCCGAAAGAACCAGCTAGGAAATTCCAAACTAACCAGCTAGAAAATTCCAAGCTGGCCAATCTACTCGGAAATTCCGAGCTGACCTCTCTTCTAGGAAATTCCGAGCTGACCACTCTTCTCGGAAATTCCGAGCTTGACGCTCCTCTCAACCAAAGACAAAACTTCTCCAACCAATTTTGAGGCATATTCGGACTACTCTCTAGACACTCATCTCATACAACTAACTTACTCGAACAACTCCGGACAACACGGCGCATCCGCAAAGGTTCAACTCCCCAACCATATGCTTGGAATCATCCGGTAACGAAAATAATAAACCCCTTTTCTCATTTTCATTTAATTTATATCTCTTAGATCAAAATTAGGATATAAACTTTGTAACTTAGAATTCGCCTACTATTACGTCGCATGCATAATTATTAGAAATAGTCTATCTTGTCTGCTGATAGCCGCAACAGACAAACATATACATCCTTTACGGATATTAGCCAACATGTGCTATATGGATTGAGACTCTATACATCCAACAAACGGATAAAAGCGCGCTATATAAATTTTAAATACCGCCAAGATATGTTTATTATCGACGAAGGGAACATAAGTCGAGAAGTCGATAGTAATACCTGAGAACGGGAAGTCGATAGGTCTTCAAATCCGCCGCACCAGTACTAGAGTCGATAATAGACCCCAAAAATCGAGTATGACGCTACTCAGCACACTGATAAAATGAAGTTTTAACCAAGTATATCTTGGTTCGGTATCTTTATAAGGTGGGTCCTGCGGATACCGACTTATTTTCGATGGACGGAAGATGCGAAGCGAGAGTTTCACGGAAAAACAGGATCGAAAATCCAAACCCAGTAAAACACAACACGCTGGTCTCGACAACGTCATTATTGAATACATGATATACCATGGATTTTAGGGCTTTTAACCATGGTATATGTCTTCTTATCGAGTCTTTTATTATGTTTTGGAGTCCTTTTAGTATGTTTACAGGTATAGACACGTTTGGAGCGGATTTGGACATTATGATGCATTCTGGAGCATTTTGGAGTATTGACCCGAGAGGAAGAGTTCACTGCCTAATTCACAGACCTGTGTCGATCGACACCACATGTGCATCGATCGACACAAGGTCGACACAGACTTTTCTCGGCGAGTTTTATGAAGAGTTTGGATATTGCAACTTAAGCCCAGAAGTTTCTATAATTATAAAGAAGCCCCAGCCAACTTTAGACCAATATATTAGGGTTTTTAAGCCATTGTTTAGGCTACGCTTTATTTTTACTCAGAGAGAGTTTTAGAGGCTGATCTTGTTCTCGAAAGAGACTTGATTTCGAACCCCAGTTCTTTATTCTGTTTTATGATATTCGGTTTTCTATTCATGATGTCTTCTGTTTCGATGATCATGTCTGAGTAGTTTACCTGTTAGGTTTAGGGATTCTCATTAGGGATTTCATGGAATATTAGGTTAATAAATCTGTTAGGGATTCATACTTTCTAGTTCTTCGTCTAGGATTGTTCTTAATGCTTAATCTGAACTGGCCACTTAGATTATTGATGTTAGGTTGATTGATGCAACGACAGTTGGTTAATTAGCTAGAAAGAACCTAGATGAGCAATTGAATTACTCGCAAAGGAATTTGGTTTAGTTTAATTGTGAACATATCGAACTTGATCTTAAAGCTAGTTTAATCTGTTAGTAATTGCAAAGGAATTTGGATTGCTGCACTTAGACTTAGAGAATTCTCGCAACGACAGTTGGTTAGTTCTATATATGTGTTTGAGTTCTAGAACAGTTCCTAATTAGATCCCGCTTGATTGATTGCTTGTGTTCCTGATTTCTTGAGAACTCCTTAGACTTAACGCCTCTTGCTCACAAACTCGCTTGATTTACTTTCTGCTGTCTGATTTACTGCTTTCTCATTACTTTCACCTAGTTCAAACTTGACTGTTCTTAATCTATCGTAGCTCAGAGTCCCTGTGGATTCGATACCCTAAGTACTACAACTACATCACTGTGCACTTGCAGTTAGTATAGGGATTAATTCTTGACCTATCAAGTTTTTGGCGCCGTTGCCGGGGAGTCTTTTGAGTCTCCGATTGATTTTTTTTTCGTTAGACTAGGTTTTTCGTTTTTTTTTCACTAATTTTTTTTTCTTTTCTATTTCTTGCGTTTCAGGTACGCCTGTAATCGCTTTGCATCGATCGACACGGTCCTGTGTGTCAATCGTCACATCTTCGCACTTGCATCGATCGACACTACTTTGCATCGATCGACACTACGCGTAAGATGATGGGAATGATGGAACGGATGTTGGAAAATCAGCGGAATAACTCATTCGGTAGAGACTATGATTCTTATTCATTCACCAGAGATTATGAATCTTCATCATATCAGCATGTTCCTCCTGAAAATACGCAGTCTGGTAAGCTGATAAGTATGCTGGAGCAGTTATTAGAAAGACAGGAAGAGGATTTGAATTACAGCAATGGCTCTGGATTCCAAAGAAACATATATGGTAGTCAGCAAGGTAACAAGTTCTTTAATGGTGGACAGAAGAGTGCTTTCACAAGCAAGCAGATCTCTTCTGTATATGGACAGAATGCTGGTTATCAGAAGCCTTTTCAGCAAGGTAATTCTTATCAGAGAACCTATGGATCATCTTCTTATCAGACACCTCCTGCAGCTAGTGCTTATGAGAGAAAAATAGAATCCATACTGGAGCAGTTGCTAGAGGATCAGACTAAGACTGCTGTAGACTTCGACATGAAGCTGGATGCTATGCATGAAAATCTGAATGGGAAGTTTGAATCTTTGAGCACACATGTGAAGAAGCTAGATGTCCGGATTCAACAAGAAGCTGAAGCAATGCAAAGTCAGAATGAAGCTAGGAGAGCTGAACAGAAGCTGCACATCAATGTTGTGACCATAATAGATGGGATTGACTTGCTGGGAGAAGAAGAGAGCATAATCTCGGATTTTCTGGGTGAATATTGTTTGTCTGAGACTTGCATCGATCGACACAACTCAAGCATCGATCGACACAGTCCCGATACGTATGATGAAACTACTCGAAATCGCCTTGTGTCGATCGACACACATCGTGTATCGGTCGACACAGAACGCAGACGTGACCAGAGACCTGTAACAGCCCCAGAACGAGTCTACAAGCCCTCCGTGCCGTATCCTAAGGTTCCTAAACTGTCTAAACAGGAGCTAGAAGTGGCTAACTGCATGAAAATGATGGATAGGAAGCATAAAGCCACCATTGATGGACATATCTTCAGTGTTGAGGAGAAACCAGAGGTTCCTATTGGAGAGGAGAAGATGGCAGTTCATTCTGAACTTGCTCTAACATCATCAGAAACTGCAACTGCTCTTAAGCAGAAAACTCCTGATCTCTATCATCCACGAAAGCACAGGTATAAAAATCCTAAACTTAAACCTCTTAATCCATCAGCTGTGAATGCAGGAAAACGCAGAATCCCACCCAAGCTTCGCTTCCGCCCTGATTCTATTCCTTCGTTCCTTGGGAGACCTCATGATCATAATGCATATACGCCGCCATGGATGAAGAGATATTCACAGAGACACTCAAAGTCTCTGTTGAAACCCCCATGAGTCCGATCCTTCCCATAGTCAAGCTACTGACTTTAAACAAGCGCTGAGTGGGAGGCAACCCACTGTTAGGTTCGATTTTGTTTTCATTTTTCGTTTTGATATTTCTGTTTAAGTGTGTTCAGAGCCGAGAGAAACAGGCAGAATCGCACTGCATCGAACGACACACATAGTGCATCGGTTGACACAGTTGCGATTTACGGTTAGCCGAATTGATTGCGGTTCAGACATCGGTTATCTACATAACCGCGGGCAAAATTCGCCTTGCATCGATTGGCACCATCTCAGCATCGATCGATGCAGGACGACAACAGTAAGTGTTCTGCAACTTTCAGATTCGTTTCAATTTGATTATTTTTCTCACCGATCATGAGCTTTATTACACTGGGGACAGTGTAGTTTAAGTGTGGGGGAGGAGCTACTGACGCACGCTTTTGTTTTCTTAGAGTCAGTTCCTTTGTTTTTCAAAATTGTTTTATTGAGTCAAAACTTGTATGAAACTATGATTTTTCGAGGAAAATTTTCGCTTGAACAGGAACTAAGTGACCATTGGACAGACTTGTAGAGCTTCTATGACTGTTAGAAAACCCCACACGGATCAGCTTACTGAGGACACCCACATCGCTTCAGGTATCAGAGGATCCTTTTACTGACTTCACCTTAATACTGGCTTAATTTTCTCACCTAAGGGCTTGGAATACCTTGAGTCGGATTCCTTTGTTAGTTCTGACACAGCCTGTAAACATGTCCTATTTGGTTCCCTTCTCCCCTTCCATAAAGTAAAAAAAAAAGAGTAATAAACTGAGGATGAGTTGGTAACTCCGAAGTGGTCACGCGAGTGGTAGCTACCACTATTACCTCCTGTGCGATCCATGGAATGTGTCCAAAGTACACCCCAAAACGGGAAGAACACTGATAAAAAACAAAAATGATACCCAGTGAGGAAAAATCAGTTGTTAAGGAAGGGAAAAGAGAATAAAGGGACTAGAGAAAGACAGTATGGTGGTCTAGAGTTGGCAAGGTAAGAGTCCATGTGCCCTTTGATCGATACTCCTTAGGTGAGACCGCACTTAAATACTCGCAGAAGTCAGTAGGGTGAATTTGAATGCGTGAATGTGATTGTGGAGTTTAATTAGGACAGTTGCTAAGTGTGGGGGAAGTACATTGTGGTCTTGAGTTCTGTAGGAAAGTTTTCAGTGGATTACTAAGTGAATGTGAATGCGAAAGTTCCTAGGACGAAATGAGTTTCTATGTTTTCAAACTTCTTTTCTTATACTTTGGTTCTTTACTTGCTTGAGGACAAGCAAAGGCTAAGTGTGGGGGAGTTGATATACCATGGATTTTAGGGCTTTTAACCATGGTATATGTCTTCTTATCGAGTCTTTTATTATGTTTTGGAGTCCTTTTAGTATGTTTACAGGTATATACACGTTTGGAGCGGATTTGGACATTATGATGCATTCTGGAGCATTTTGGAGTATTGACCCGAGAGGAAGAGTTCACTGCCTAATTCACAGACCTGTGTCGATCGACACAACATGTGCATCGATCGACACAAGGTCGACACAGACTTTTCTCGGCGAGTTTTATGAAGAGTTTAGATATTGCAACTTAAGCCCAGAAGTTTCTATAATTACAAAGAAGCCCCAGCCGACTTTAGACCAATATATTAGGGTTTTTAAGCCATTGTTTAGGCTACGCTTTATTTTTACTCAGAGAGAGTTTTAGGGGCTGATCTTGTTCTCGAAAGAGTCTTGATTTTGAACCCCAGTTCTTTATTCTGTTTTATGATATTTGGTTTTCTATTCATGATGTCTTCTGTTTCGATGATCATGTCTGAGTAGTTTACCTGTTAGGTTTAGGGATTTTCATTAGGGATTTCATGGAATATTAGGTTAATAAATATGTTAGGGATTCATACTTTCTAGTTCTTCGTCTAGGATTGTTCTTAATACTTAATCTGAACTGGCCACTTAGATTATTGATGTTAGGTTGATTGATGCAACGACAGTTGGTTCATTAGCTAGAAAGAACCTAGATGAGCAATTGAATTACTCGCAAAGGAATTTGGTTTAGTTTAATTGTGAACATATCGAATTTGATCTTAAAGCTAGTTTAATTTGTTAGTAATTGCAAAGGAATTTGGATTGCTGCACTTAGACTTAGAGAATTCTCGCAACGACAGTTGGTTAGTTCTATATATGTGTTTGAGTTCTAGAACAGTTCCTAATTAGATCCCGCTTGATTGATTGCATGTGTTCCTGTTTTCCTGAGAATTCCCTAGACTTAACGCCTCTTGCTCACAAACTCGCTTGATTTACTTTCTGCTGTCTGATTTACTGCTTTCTCATTACTTTCACCTAGTTCAAACTTGACTGTTCTTAATCTATCGTAGCTCAGAGTCCCTGTGGATTCGATACCCTAAGTACTACAACTACATCACTGTGCACTTGCAGTTATTATAGGGATTAATTATTGACCTATCAATACACGACCGACACGGGAATGTAAGACGGGTAACCCCCGAACAAGTACCGAAGTCAACTGTAAAACTTCTAAACCAACTAAAACGCCCCGAGCACACTGGTCTAATCATTACAGGTCCGCAAGAAGAGTACATCTCACTAATCTTTGGACCTAATCTCTAAACCCAGTAAACGCAACACGCTGGTCTAAACAACTTCATTATTGAGCATACGACTGACTATGGGAATATAAGCCGGGAAACCCCCGCACTAGTACTGAAGTCAATAGTAAAGCTCCTAAACCCAGTAAGAAGCTTCCGAGCATGCTGGTCTAATCATTACAAGTCCGCAATAAGGGTACATCTTGCTACTCCTCGGACTCAATTTCGAAACCCAGTAAAACGCTTCCGAGCACACTGGTCTAATCATTACAAGTTCGCAAGAGGAGTACGTCTTGCTACTCCTCGGGCTCAATTTTGAAACCCAGTAAGACGCTTCCGAGCACACTTGTCTAATCATTACACGTCCGCAGGATGAATATGTCTTACTATTCCTCGGACTCAATTTCGAAACCCAGTAAAACGCTTCCGAGCACACTGGTCTTAATCATCTCTGGTTCGTAAGTAGAATATATCTCACTAACCTTCGAACTTAACTCAAAACCCAGTTAGGCGCTTTTGAGCACGCTGGTCTTAGTCATCACAAAGGCAAGTATATCTCGCTGACCTTCGAGCTCAAAACTTGATTTGAAATACGGCGGAATGCTTCTACGTGCGCCAGATTTAAACGATATCCCATTAACCTCAAGACTCGGAATACACATCTGAGTGCAATGCTCCTAAAAGCACCAAGGGTCAAACGCTAAATCACACTTTCCTTCAGGAATTATACAAAGCTGTTCGGGAAAGCCAGCAAGCTATACGAAACCAACTTGTACAGTCTATATGGAGCCGATGAAGGAGATTTTCTCCCGATAAAATTTGCTCGACTTTTTGCATTAACCAACCAAACGTCAACACAATAGTTCAGCTCCTCGGACGTACAAATCGTCCTAGCAGGCTCGACAAACTAACCTGAAACCAAATCCTACTCACAACTCTGAGTAGACTTACTCAGAAATTCCGAGCAAAACTACTCGGAAAATCCGAGCAGATTTGTTCAGAAAATCCGAGCATGTTGCGCAGGAAATCCGAGCAGACTTTCTAAGAAATTCCAAGAAGACGTGCTCGGAAATCCAAGCAGATTTACTTGGATAATTCCGAAGCCCAACGCGATTTCTCTCTCAGACTCATCATATTCGTAAACACGACCTATTCACAATTCAACGCACCTTCTCGACTGTTTTGCTTGCTCGAATATGGACGTGTCAACGGCAAGACTTAGAACTACGGATGGCTTGATCCCTTTCTTAAGGGTACGTAGGCAGCCTTTCATAAGGTTCAGCTGTAAACAAAAATTCTTCATTTGAAGTAAAGAAGCATCAAGGTCATACACCGGAATGCCCAATGGTTCCGAAGAAAAGTTCAATAACATACGGAATTGCTCGGGAGACTTTGCACGAAAAAAATCAATTACGGCCGAAAGATCAAAAAGGGTCACCATGTACACACCAACGGACGTGAGTCAACTTACTCGAAAGGCCGGAACAAATCCAACTCGAATATGCCGTTCCAAAAAATCCGCCTAACTTGACGTACAAGACGAAGGCCAAAATGCGACAAACGATTCAGACAACCCTACGTCGCAAACGGAAGAGCAACAAAACAGAAAGGGCCGAACCAAGTCTTTCGGACAATTGCTTTCGCCTCAAAGACAAAATAACCTCACCATCATCGCACTCGAGTCTAACGAGCTGGGGGGCTAACTATGGGGTCAAAAACCCCTCGACGAAAACAATAGCCGAAAACAAGGTCGGACGATCGGACACGGACAACTGTCCTTTTCGGATAAACAGAATTTCGTATAAATCACGAGTAATACGAAGTATTGATAACTTCATATGAATAACCTTTCATACGAAAAGATTCAACGGACAACATTTTATACGAAACGGATGACATTCTGTACAAAACGAATCAATCGGACAAACACATCTTTCGACAGGAACTACGGATAGACGAAACATCCGAACGAACAATTTTCGAGCTGAAATCAGCTTGGATCTGAGCTAAACCAGCTCGGAATTTCCGAGCTGAATCAACTAGCTCGGATTTTCCGAGCTGAACCGACTAGCTCGATTTTCCGAGCTAAACCAGCTCAAATCCGAACATTTCCCTTCTCATTTTTCGAGCATGATTCACTCCTTCGGAAGTTCCGAGCTGAATGCATCTCTTGGAAACTTCTGAGCTAGATTTTGCTTCTTCAAACCTTCTGAACGGAAAGCATATGATCAAATGTTTGCCAATATCTCATACTGCATATGTGCATAGCCGCAATCCATCCTCGGAAACATCGACTTATACTTTCTTGGCCGTTAAACCAAGTTGTCGGATAAAGTTAGAGGAAATACGAATTTGGGCCCAAACATATAATATTTGAGACTTTGGGGAAAATAAAGAAGTCTATACACAAACGGACTCGAACCGTCCGTTCTCGGCCCATTCGGCAAATAGGTCAAGCCGCAGAAAGATAGTTGCCGAAGGAAGAATATAGACTCGAATAAGTAAAGATGAAGATATCTCCAAGCTAAAGAGGAAAATCCGAGATGAAAATGTAAATCTTAACGGAAAGTAGAAGGAGATAACACCAGGAAGATTTCTGAATATCTTGCGGAAAATACCCTCGAATTCGACTTGCCGCAGCTATATAAAGAGATGGTAGTCACACGATTTAGATATAGCAAAAAACCCTAGCATCTAGACTTAGAACTACAAATGGCTTGATCCCTTTCTAAGGGTACGTAAGCAGCCTTTCATAAGGTTCAGCTGTAACATCTTTAACTTTTATTCCTTGTACTCCGTTTCCGATTCTTTCTATCAATAAAAATATCTTCTGGATCTCTCTTGTCATGTTGTTTACATTGAAATTTATGTTCCCTAAAAAGTTAGCTCTACAAGTTTTGACAGTGCGAGTTTCGACTCTCACAATATTAAAATGATTTGTTCAAAGCTGAAAAAGCTACCTCTGAAATACAATTATATTTTTGCATACTCTCAAAATTATGTCTAGTCTAGTCAAGTCTGTTTAGTTAATCGAGTCAGTTAAGTCTTCATATGTTTAGAGTCATTTGTATTCATGTGGGGGATTGTTGAAACAAAAAATATGAAGAAAGACTTTGGGCTTTAATATTTTCTGTTGGATGTGAATTGAAATATAAATGGGCTAATTCAAAGTGAAAGCCTTATGCATTTTAGTAATTGGGAGTGTAAAATGTCCCACATTGGAAGTGAGAAACATTTTTGAGGAGTATATGAAGAGATACTCTGATAACAATGTTTACATGGCTATGGACTCTCATAACAATGTTTACATGGCTATGGAGAGAGGAAAGACAACAAACGCGTGTGCCGCCGCCGTTGTACAGCCGGATCAGCTCGTGGTTTGTGGAACCCACGAGCGTATCTTTTTGGGGAAAATTCATATGAGTTTTTGGACCAATTAAATAAGTTTTTTGGACCAGTTTAATCTTGTCGGACCGGTCCACATCGATTTTCGATTCAACCGGTTTACGGGAATCGATGTGTTACCTAGGGTAGGCACGAGAATCGAGGCATCTCCTAGGCAATGATGACTGTTGTAATAGCTGCGGGAATCGAAGCGTTTTAGCTTCTCCAACACGATTCTCTCATTTCCCCTATAAATACATCTCCTTCGTCCTTCATTTTCTCATTTCTGCGCGAGTGAAGTTTGAAGAACAAAGGTAATTATTTGCTCTCTGCCGGTTTTATTTTCTGACTTTATCTCCGCTGTTGCTCAGCCGTAGATCCCTAGGAATTTAGATTCAGATTTCCCTTTAGTAGTTGTGTTCTTCATCTGTTCATCAATAGATATGTATTTGATCCGCTGCTCGACGGGTAAGGATAAGGAAATTGTTTCTGTGTCGTCTGGCGAGGATTCTCCAACGCGGCGAGTCATTTCATCCGAGTCATCTTCTGCAAGTACATCTTCTGACATAAGACGGCATCCCTGCCACAATGCTCTCAAGGATTCTGAATTTCGCCGTGAGATATCTCAACTAGCGGACACGGCGACAAGTTCAGGTCGAAATGAGTTTGTGATCCCCAGCTTTGTGATTCTGATGTTAACGATTCAGAGGATGAAGCATGCGCCGAGATGGACAGTTCTGGTGATGATTCGATTCCCTCCGCCAAGTTTCCGATCACTCTAGGAGGATTTGCGAACGTGTTTCAGACTCTCTCAGACGAGGAATCAGTCAGATCAACGCTTGCAGGTTGTGGGGCCGATCCGGGAATCAACATCATCATTCCTGGGCTGAGCAATCGTCCTTGGACTCCTCCTCCCGGCTTTGTATGTTTGTATGAATCTTATTTCATCAACGCGGACACGTCAGGAAGTCGGCTTTGGCTTCCTTTACCAGACCTGCTCGTGTCCTACTGTTTTCGGCGTGAGATCGCCATTTCGCAATTGTCGGCGACCGCTGTCCGGCACATGGTGTGTCTTCTCGTTTTGGGGGCCGAGTGCGACATACCCATTAGCGTCAGGATCTTTGAGGAGATGACCTCTATAAGCCAGATGAAGAAAACCAGCCCGGGATGCTTTACCGTTAGGATGAGAACAGATCAAGGGGTTGTTCTGAACACGCCGAGTAAAACACGTGTCTGGCAGAGATATTACTTCTATCCCGAGATAACGCCTTTGGTCATTCCTGAAGGGCATAGTCCTCCTAGATCGTCATGGAATACTAACTTTGGTAGATATCCTTCCATTTTCTAAATTCTTTGTTCCTCGGTAATTTACTCATTTTCTTTTCTCCTTTGCAGTGCGTCATCCGTTTTATAAGCCGTATCCAGACGACTTCTCTGCGATTGTTGAGAAGATTCGGTGTCTTAGCCTTCGCAAGTGGGGAGATATAACTCGGACGCGGATTAACAAGTCTCGCCCGAAGATCGCTAAAGGTATTTCCCCTTCTTTTTTGTTTGTCGTTTTCGTGGCTTCATATTTAATTCCTTTTATTTTTACAGTCGAGTGGGATACTCAACAGAAGGTCGACCCGGCGGAACTAACAAGACCTAAGATGGGAAAGATGAAGAAGATAAAATTCGGTTACTCAAAGAAACTTGCCTCGGCTTCTTCCTCAGACGAGAAGCCAAAGGAGGCTACCCCCAATCGTTCTTCCTCTCAAGGGGATTGTGAGCCGTCATCTGCACAAATCGAGAAATCCCCTGCTAAAGGAAAGGCGGCGGCGAAGCCTGCTACGGTGGATCCTTCGATGATGCCTCCCCCAAAAGCCCCTTCTACCAAGGTTCCCTCGAAGACTCAATCGAGGAAGAGGCCGGCTCCTGAGATGCCGGTGCTAGAGGGCCCGTGCAAAAAGATGAAGTACCTGGATGCATGGACTCGGCTATCGTGGGAGAGAGGCGATGCGTCTGATGCCGGTTCGGGTGTGAAGAAGCCATTTCTTTCTCGTAAAGAGATTGTGATGACTCGCCCCTGCAGTTCTCAGAAGGATGCAGACATCGCGACTCGGCCTTCCATTCACAACTTCGCTTACCACTATGAGAGCGAGGTCCCTTTTGTCCAGAATACTCAGGCTTGTTTCGACTTGCTTACCTGCCTGAGGGGCAGTGACGCCGACTGGCCTGCCCAGGAGACACTTCCTCATTCTGAAGCGATCCTTAACATGAAAAGGGCCGAGGCCGAGGTATATTCTCCTCTTTTCTTTTGGTTTTGGTTAACATTTCTATCAATTCTCACGGGAGCTCTTTCTCAGTTGATTGCGGCATCAAACCGAGTTATCCTGGAGAGCACATGGGACGCTCACTCGCTGATCGAAGCGTTGAAGAAGCGAGAGGTTCAACTCGGGAAATTGAAGGATGAGAATCGCCAACTCTCGGAGAAGTTTCGGGAGGCAGAGGATAAAATTCATAAAGCCGAAGAGAAGGCAAAGGCTGATCGTGAGATGTATGAATCGGAGGCGCTGCATCACAAAAAGCTTTGTGAAGACAATGTCCTCAAGGAGAGGGGCCGGGTTGAGGCTGAGATGAGAGCGCGAGTTCAATATCACTTTGACTTATTTCGTCAGTTCGTTAATGACCAGGAGTCGGCGGTCAAGAAGCAAGTGGAACTAGGCACAATCTCTGGCCTGAAAGACTGTCTGCTTCAGCTGAAGGAAGACGGGGTGCCGATTCCCCAAACAGTTTTGGATCAAGTCTCGGCGGACGAAGCTCGGGTCGATGGCGAATTTGACGCCATGGATGTCCTTACGAAAGAGGACTTAAAGTTCGAGCTTTCGCCATCTCAGCCACCGCTACTTGTCTCGACGCACCGAGATTCTCCAGCTCCGGTTCCTCAAAATATCGATCAGTTCGGTACCAACCTCGAGCTAGTTCTTCCTGAAGATCCTCCTTCTTCAACGGTTCAAGAGACGAGAGGCCGGGTAGACCTTCCTCTGAATACTCAGGACACTGGTGTCTCGAGCGACGGGGTCGAGAAGGCTGCAGAGGAGGTCGAGAAGGCTGCCGAGTAGATTGTTCTCTAGATTGTTTTAAGCTTCCCTCTCTTTGTTGTTTATTATTATTTTTTGTTAACTTATGCTTTGTAAACTCTCCTTTGCTGAATGGGGTGTTTTTGTTTGAACTTATCGGCTTTTATCTTAATGTTTTTAATTAGTCGGGGCTTTACAAATGTCTTCATGGAGATTAAGTCGAGTATCGATTTTTAGTCGGAGTGTCTCGGATTTTAACTCGTCATGAATTAGATGTGAACATCGACTAGATTTGAACCTGATTACGTAAATCTGAATCAGAATGTTTTCGGTTGTTCTTAACCCGGCTAAGGCTAAGTTCAAACACTGATTAGAACGTAAGTTGGCCACTATTATTGCGAGGCTTATGCGTGCTCGGCTTAGTTGTTCAAAGGACGGACGAATATGCGAGGCTTAGTGCTCGGCTTATTTGTTATCGTTTACCTCAGAGAACTTACGGGTACGAGCCCGGTTTTGCAGTGCGAGACGGATCTCGGCTTTTCTTTACCGCGGTATGCATCCCGTGTGTAAAGAAGACCATACTCATGGCCAGGGAGCATGATGCAATCAATGCGAGTCTTATTGGTATGCTCGGCTTTCAATCAAAGCAGTGTGTCGTTTGATCTTGCGAGCTGAGAAGCTCGGCTTAGTCTAGAGACTCATTATAGCTCGGCGTTCCAACTCAGTAAGAGTAGAAGGAGCGAAAAAATAGTAGCTCGGCGATCTAACTCGGTAAGATTTAGACGGAGCAAGGGATAATAGCTCGGCGTTCTAACTCGGTAAGAGTTAGACGGAGCAAAAGATAATAGCTCGGCGTTAGCCTGAAATAAGAAATTTTATTAATTTTTGTGACTGTGCCGATGAAGGCTGCCTACGTATCTCCCGAAGAAGAATCAAGTCACTCGTAGTTCATACATTTTTTTTTTATGAAATGGTAGCTGTCTTAGAAGTATTATTTTAGGCTGCCTGAATTCCATGAACGCGGTAAGGCTTTTCCTTTCATTGACTTCAGTTCATAAACGCCTGGTTTGACGACTTTAGTGATCTTGTATGGTCCTTCCCATTTTGCGCCGAGTTTGCCAGCTCTCCATTCCTTCGTATTTTCGTAGACCTTGCGAAGTACGTAGTCGCCGACTTGAAAGTGTCGCTCTTTGACCTTTTGGTTATAGTATCGAGCCGCGAGTTGTTGATAGTTCTGGATGCGTAGCAAAGCTCGGTCTCGTTCTTCTTCGATTGTATCGAGAGCTTGGATTAACATCTCTTCGTTAATTTCACGATGATGTGGCATGAGAGCTCGTCGCAAGGTGTAGACGTTTGCTTCCGCCGGGACCATTGCCTTTACGCCGAAGGCTAAAGAGAACGGGGTGGCCCCTGTTGCGCACCTGTGAGACCAGAGGACTCCGTCTAATTCGTCAGCCCAGATTCCTTTCTTTCTTTCGAGACGCTTTTTAATGCCGTTTATGATGGCTTTGTTTGTGGCCCCGGCCTGTCCGTTTCCCTGAGGATATCTCGGTGTCGACTTGCTGAGCCTTATATCCCATTTTTTGCATAAGCCTTCGAACAGGTTGGAGATGAATTGCGAGCCGTTGTCCGTGACAATCTCATAGGGCAATCCATATCGGCATATGATATATTTCCAGACGAAGTTTTGAACTTGGACGTCATGGATTGCTATATAAGCTTTGGCCTCAACCCACTTTGTGAAGTAGTCGGTCAGGATCAGCAGGAAACGTCTTTGGTTTGACAGTGGCAGCGGTCCGACGATGTCCATTGCCCATCTCATGAATGGATAAGCCGCAGTCGAAGTTGTCAGTAGCTTTGTAGGTCGGTGTATGAATGGCGCATGTCGCTGACATTTTTCACATTTGTTGGAATAGGTCTCGCAGTCGGCTACCATAGTTGGCCAGTAATGTCCATTTAACTTAATCCTGAGAGCAAGAGACCGTCCTCCGGAGTGATTTCCGCACTCTCCCGAATGTGTTTCTTCGAGAACTCAGTCGACTTCATCTCCATGTATACATCTTAGGAGGACTTTGTTGGCTGAATACTTATAGAATATGCCGTTGTGCATTGTGTACCGTGCGCTTCTGACCTTGAGCCGGCGCGCCGACCATTTGTCCTCGGGTAGTTTTCCCTCGGTGAGATATGTTATGATATCTTGTCGCCAATCTGTGCCAACATATGTTAGAAGTGCAATGAGGTCGATGCCTTTTGCCTGAGCGTTGTGATACACACCGCTTGATCGTCCTGTCGGAGTGTGAGTACGGCATCGTCGAGAGCCGATTCTTCATTGTTGCTTTCGGGTGGCGGGACGCTGGGTTCGTGAATTTTTTCTACTGGTATTCGCCGGCAGAGATCAGGATTTGATGCCAGAGATGCGACTGCATCTGCTGGGGCATTCTCTTTCCTCGGAATCTGGATGATATCAAAGAAATCAAAGGTGCTGGTGAGCTCTAAAGTCGCCTTTCGGTAGGCTTCCATTCGCTCGTTTTTAGCTTCGTAGTCTCCGTTGATCTGGTTTGCCACTAGCATAGAGTCGCAGTGGGCCAAAATATGTCGCACCCCAATTTCTCTTGCTAGCCTGAGACCGGCTAATAGAGCTTCGTACTCGGCTGTATTGTTAGAGGCTGTGAAACCCAGCTTGAACGATTGTTCCAATATTTCTCATGTTTGTGATACGAGACGTACTCCTACCCCGGCTCCTTTTTTGGATGAAGCGCCATCGACAAACAGTTTCCAATTTTTGTCTTCTAACTCGGTACCGACATCTAGTTCCGGTGATAACTCTACAAGAAAATCGGCCATCACCTGTGATTTGGCGGTTGTCATGTTCCTGTACTCGATGTCGTACTCGCTTAGTTCCACCGCCCATTTAGCCAGGCGACCGGATTGCCCTGGACTGTGTAGGATTGTTCGAAGAGGTTGGCTGCTTAGCACGGCGATTGAATGTGATTGGAAGTAAGGTCGTAGCTTCCTTGCTGAGATAACAACTGCAAGAGCCAGTTTTTCCATTGCAGGGTATCTGGTCTCGGCTCCATTAATCGTTTTGCTTACGTAGAAGATTGGCTTTTGTTCCCCTCGGTCTTCTCGAACTAGTACACCACTGACTGTTGTTGTTGAGACCGCGATGTATAGTAACAAAGTTTCGCCGTTCTCGGGTTTCGACAATATCGGCGGATTCGACAAGTAGTCCTTGAGCTGAATGAACGCCTCTTGACACTTATCGTCCCATATGAATCTTTTATTTCCTCGGAGGAGCTCATAAAAGGGCAGGCATTTATCTGTAGAACGTGATATGAATCTGTTCAGGGCAGCTATGCGGCCAGTCAGACGTTGTACTTCTCGCATATTTTTGGGGGATGGTAAGACGATTATGGCCGAGATTTGTTTTGGATTAGCTTCTATTCCTCTTCGGGTTACCACGTATCCCAGGAACTCTCCTGATGTCACTCCGAACGTACACTTGGCCGGGTTGAGCTTCATTCCATATCTGTTGAGGATGTTAAAACATTCCTTCAAATGACCGACATGCTGGGATGCGACCAGAGATTTAACCAGCATGTCGTCAATATAGACTTCCATCGTTGTGTCGAGTTGTCCTGCAAACATTCGATTGACCAATCGCTGGTAGGTGGCGCCGGCGTTTTTGAGGCCGAATGGCATAACCTTATAGCAGTAAGTGCCGCGTTCAGTGATGAATGCCGTCTTCTCTCGATCGTCCGGGTTCATGAGGATTTGGTTATATCCTGAGAACGCATCCATGAATGATAGTAGTTCGTTTCCGGCGGTTGCTTCAACAAGTCGGTCAATATGCGGTAATGGGAAGCTATCTTTTGGACAGGCTTTGTTGAGATCCGTGAAGTCGATACATACTCTCCACTTCCCGTTTTTCTTTTTGACGACGACCGGGTTAGCAAGCCAGTCGGGATACTTTACTTCTTGAATTGAACCGGCGTCAAGCAATTTTTCTACCTCGTCGTTGACCGCCTTAGCCCTTTCAGGACCAAGCTTACGCCTCTTCTATTTAATTGACTTATAAGTAGGGTCAACATTGAGTTCATGGGTCGTGATCGTCAGGTTGATGCCCTTCATGTCTTTGACCGACCATGCGAAGGTCGCAACATTTTGCTGTAAGAAGGTGATTAGTTCCCTTTTGATGTCTTCGGGTAGCTCTGCGCCGATTCCCACGCATTTGCTTGCGTCTGAGTCGTCGATGACGATCTGCTGGATGAGTTCCTTCTCAGGACCTTTTCTTCCCTGTTCTCAGGCCCTCAAGGTCTCCTTCTTCTCTTGGGACATTGACATTAGCGCGTTTAGTGAAGTATCTTTGTTCACGTAGGCAAACTGGTGTCTTACGAACGCTCGAGTGAGGTCGGCGAAGCAGTCAATCGATTTGGGCGGGAGTCGCGAAAACCATGTCAACGCCTCTCCTTCCAAGGTTTCGGCGAACAGTTGACAGAAGCCGATGTCGCGTTCTTTGCTTGATGAAAATCGTGCTTTAGCTGCCATGATTTTGAAAGTTGTCAGGTGAGAGGCGGGATCCTTCGTTCTGTTGTACATTGGCAATCTGAGTTTCTCTTTTTGACGAATGTACGTATTCGTGATGCGCGAGGTGAAAGGCGTTCTCTGAGTCTCCTCGATGATCCGGTCAATCTCAGGTGCCGATCCCTTAACGCTGTGAACCTCTCCCTTGAGTTCTTTTAGGGTGTCTTTGAGTTCGATTAATTGTTTTTCGACCTGATTGCGGCTCACTCTTTTCTCTGGTGTTCCATGAGTTTCCTCCGGGGATGTACCTCGCTTGTAGCGACGGTTATCCCGACGCGAGTCATTCTCACGGCGCGAGCTTCGCCTGTGATCAGAGCCTCGGTCGTGCTGAGATTCATAGTCTGTTTGCTCGTATTCGTATTCTCGGTCCCTGTTGGGTGAGTAACGCTCATCATGCGAGTTGTCCCGCTTCTGGCGCGATCCCCGTTTGAGTTCGTCCGAGTCCCTCCTTCGATGTGAGCCTCGCTCATGCTTGTCATTCTCATCGCGTTCTCGGCGTGAGTCTTTCTTGAGTTCATGGTCTCGGTTTCCTTCGGGGGTGTCGCTGAATAGTCGTTTGACGACCTTGTCTTTTACCTTCGGAGGGATATCTCTCTTGAATTTCCTCGACTGTTGGTCCGAACGAATTCGATCTTGCTCAGACTGCAACAGGTCAATTTTTTCCGAGAATCACCTTATCAGGTCATTCTGCGAATCGATCTTGGCCATTAGAGGTGCCAGTACCTCGTCTTGGTCGACTTTTTTAGCCGTTTTGTCGAGTGACGGGATACGTTTACCGTCGTCTCGACCTCCTCCTGGCTCGGCACCTTGTGGCGTTTTGCCATTGGGCGCCGCGTTTTCATCGTCATGATTGCTTAGTTCGCAATCACTTCCATCGGTTTCAACCCTGGGGTTGTCCTCTGGATTGAGGTCATCGTTATTTCCAGACATCTCGTTCAGAAATTTCTCTTAGAAATCCCCACAGTCGGCACCAATTGTTGATTCTCAACTCGGTCTATCCAAAGATAGCAAGAGTTTAGGGTTTTCTTGAGGGATTCTAAAAGAAGATTAAAGAACACGGTTAGATTTAAGGAATTAGGGCTTTGCTTTTAATTCCGAGATGGAATAAAACAGTAAAAAGAAGATGTTTAACTCGCCGGAGAGAAATTAGGTCAAAGTCGGCTCTAAGAACTCTCAAGCGATTGTATTATGAAAAGTGTATCCTTTATTGAATAATGAGGCTCCCTTTTATAGGGTTACAAAGTCGGTTTGATAATAAGGAATATTAAAATAAATATCAGTATTTCCTAATATCTCGGCTCTGATATACAGAATATTTCCGTATCTCGTCGCCGCTATATTTTGTGCTACTTTTTCCTTGTTCGCGATTCGCTCCTTGTAACCCTAATTGAAAGATGATCTGAACCGGGTCGGATTTAACATGGTTTTACCGACTTGGGCCTTAAACCATCTTTCCATTTTGGGTCAACCTAAATTCCTGAACGGGCCTACTTAGGGAGGGTGCTAAACTCGACTCCAACAATCGATTCTTCTTAAGTATGAAACATGTCATGTTCTCGACGAAAGAGATTTCATCTTCGTAAACCCTTAGAAACATTTTGAAAAAAAAAACATTTTAAAAACGTTTTAGAACTTCAGATTATTAGATCATCTTCATCTAGGTTAGGGCTCAACATATTTCCCGAACCCGAAACCCGAACCCGGTTCCGACCCGAAAAAAGAGATCTTTGCTAATAATCGATTGGTACATATCATCAAGATCCATTGGGTTTTTGATTAACCCGAACCAAACCGAAACCCAAATAGATACCCGATTAAACCGAATTAAAGATAACGATAAGGATCAATGATTTTTTCTTTTTTCTCCAAAGTCAAATATTCATCAAATCTTTTTATTTCGGTTTGATCATCTTTGATTAGCAAACTTGAAGATCCGATGCCCATATCTTGCAGATTTTTAGTGTTCAATCCCTCAAATCTTGTTGTATCTCTGAAATTTTCGGTGTGCAGCTATGAATCCCTAATTTCCACTATAAAACCCCATTTAATGTGATGTTAGAGAAGGAATAAGATAGAGATGCTCGTGTTTTCAAGGAATATAAAGAGAAATGTTACATCTTTCACATTTTCACTTGGGCATTGAATTTATTGTTTTAACTTTGGTTTTTGAATGCTTAGTTTTATTTCTTGTTTTGGTTTTTTGAACTCTTGTTTTGATTTTTGAATAAATTTCATTTTTATTAATGCTTGTATTTAGCTATATTTTCCAAATTTGTTGTTGTTTCACATGTTTTGGATGCATAGTTCTAATTTTACTTGGTTCGAGCGTAAAAAACCTGAACTCAAATCGAATCCAAACCGAACTCGAATGGACTTTGGATTTTTATCTTATACCCAAACCAACCTGAACTCGGAACAACCCGAACCTCACCCAACCCAGATTTTAGTAATGTCCGAATGAGACCTATAAGCCTAAACTCGAAAACCCGAATACGTGAATAACTCGAACGCCCACCCCTAATCTAGGTTTGTTTTAGAACCTTAGAAACGTTTTAGATCAACATTTTTAAAACTTCTATAATGGAGTTTCAGCCCTTTGGTCAACTAAAAACAATGGCCCTTTCGAACCTGTTTTTTTAATAAAATATATAATATAATTAATATGTACTTAAGTATTTCAGTATAATACAATGTCTTTAATTACTCTTGGATATTAATGGAATTTTTTTTTTGTCAACCTTAAAGCATTAGTTAGTTATACAACATTCCATGTTACAGCATAGTTTGCACGATGAACTCTAGCATTCTTTGCAGTCCTATCTACAGGATGCAAATAGTCCCTAGAGATATACAAAACACACCATTAGGAAGACTTTCTAGCTTCAATATATCTTTAAAACAAGTTATAATTGAAACATCGCACCATTGTGGATTGACAGTTGGGGAAGTCATTGCTTGATGAAGACAATCATACAACGATTTGGCGTCTCCTTTGAAGCATACCGACTTATACCCCATTTTACAGACTTCGCTTACTGCCATTCTGAGGGCAGTTGCTTCAGATTCTAATGGAGAGATAGTAGAGTTGATAGAAGATGAGCCTTGTAATATCGGTCTTCCTTCCTTGTAAAGAACCCAAGCAATTCCAGCTCTGTCATGTGATGAATTCCAAGAAGCATCTGCAAAACATTCCATACTATTTGTAGGGAATAGCTTTGTTAAGAAATGGTGCCTTAAGAATCTACATGGGCCTGACTGTCATCCGAAGACTGAGCATCTAACCATAAAGAATGATCGATAATTGTCTTGCCAATAAGATGGGGAATATTGTCTTGTTTACTCTGAAACACTATGTTATTCCTCATTTTCTAGATGTTCCGTGTGAGGAAAAGAAAAATACTATGTGGATTGTCTTTCTGACCTGAAGAATCAAGGAAATAGTGCAGATTTTGGTATAGAAAATGAGAAGAAAACTGATCACCTTAAGGAGACGGTAAAGGAGCAAGTTCCCAAATTTCTCGTGACAACCTGCATTGAAACAATAGATGATTCACTAATTCTTTAGTATCTCCATATAATGAGCAGATTGGATCAATTTTAATTCCTCTATGTTTAAGATTACTCAAGACCGGGATACTATTGTGGACTACTTTCAAACAGTAGTGTTGAAGTTTTGGAGGCGCATTCATCTTCCATGCTGAATTACAGAGCGCTGAAATTTCAGCTGAATTCTTGGGTGTAACATGACTAGACTGGTGGTGGATTGCTTGGTTATTATAATGAATGTGATAACCCGATTTGACACTATAATTCCCATTTTTTGAATGTATCCCAATCAGGGTATCACTTGCTTGAGTAGTACTCGGTTGAATTTGCAACACCAATCTTGTATCTTCTGGCGTCATTAGGTGATTGATCCAATCAACATTCGATTGACTTGTACCTAGTATCAGCAAATATTTAGCCTTTACATCGGGATATAAATTAGAACCAGCACCAGTGACATATCTAGGAAGCTCTGTTGAAACCATCGATCTTTCCATACCCGAATATTGTTACCATTTCCCATAATCCATTTGATTCCTTGTTTTAGGAGCGCTTGACCATGTAGTATACTTCTCCATGCATAACTGCATTGCGCTGGCTGGGTTGCTTCAAGAAAATCAGTCTTGTTAAAATACTTTTAAAGACCTTAGAAAATAGGGTGTTATGGGTATTTTAGCAGCCTCCATCCATGTTTGGATAACATTGCAACATTAAAGTCTCTAAGGTCTCTTAGTCCTAAACCTCCCTTCTTCTTTGATTGAGTTATCTTACTCCATGCTACCCATGCCAGCTTATGTTTACTTGGATCAATTGACCACCAAAACCGTCTCAAAGCCTGCGTGATTCTGTCTACCAACTTATATGGTAATAAAAAAGAAGACATAGCGTAGCTTGGGATTGTTGTGGCCACATCTTTTAATAACACTTCCTTGACAGCAGAGGAGAAGAACTTCGTGTACTAGTTCTGTATTTTGTTATGTATCCTCTGCTCTAAATATGAGAATGTGTCATATTTATTCTTACCTACGTATTTTGGAAGGCCTAAGTTCCAAATCCACTTAGTCTCGACATACCGATTTTTTAAATGATATATTTATGCGAGATCGAGGGAGTACCTTTGCTAAACATAATAGCAGATTTGTGGTAATTAACTGCTTTCCTGAAAGGGCTTCATATTGGAACAATGGCACAAATGCCACTTTCTCAGAAATCAGTGGCCAACATGCCACTCCATGATCTACATACCACTCGTTTTTAATGAAATGCCGAAATTACCCCTGAAATTTTAAATGAAAAATTCATCACCCGTGTAGTACAACTGCCCCCAGATGTACCAGTTGTACCAGTACAACTGCCCTCCCAGATGTACCAGTTGTACCAGTACAACTGCCCTTCCATATGTACCAGTTGTACCAGTATAACTGCCCTCCCAGATGTACCAGTTGTACTAGTACAACTGCCCTCCCAGATGTACCAGTTGCCCCCCAGTGGTACAACTGACATAATAATCCTCCAGTTGTACCAGTTGTACCGTAATAGGAGGATTCGAACCCTGGACGCGACGCGCGCACAGGGACGCGCGCGACCACCTGAACTACCGTGTATTTTACAAATCTATACCGATTCAATGCTATTTAACCCTGACAAATCATTATTAAGATTCATTAAGGGTAAATTTGTAATTTTCTCAGAAGGTGGCATTTGTGATTAGTTTTCTAAGAAAGTGGCATTTAAGACTCTTACTCCTTCATATTTCTTCAGAAAAGTCTTCAAGTTCTCGCATTCTTCTTCAGTAGCTTTGCAAAACAATAGAGAATCATCTGTGGAGAACAAATGTGAGATGGCGGGACCTGAGCGAGAAGCTCTATAGCCATTAATTGTGTTCTGAGCCAGACTAAGCTGAAGCATTCTTGATAGTCCTTCAGTGCAAATAAGATAAATATAAGGAGATATATGGTTTCTTTGTCTGATTCCTCTCTGCAGATAAATTTTAGCTATTGGAGAACCACTACAAGAAAACAGGCCACCAATAAATTCCGTCAGTTCTATTTCGTCGGAAAAAAATATCCGTCGGTTTTTCGTCAGTAAATACCGACGGATTACTGTCGGAAAAAAAACGACGGATTATCGATCGATTTTCGACGGACGGGATACCGACGGAATTCGGACGGGAGAAAAACGAGGGTTTACCGAGGGTATATTACCGGCGGTATTCCGACGGTATACCGACGAAATATTACCGGCTGATGGAGAATTAGAGAGGCCTAAAGAAGATGAAAAAACTGAACAATATGAAGATGAAGTTCATGAGGACTTGGCTGATGGAGATGATCTTGTGCGATCTGAACTAGATATGCAAGCTAAGGAGACTGAACCATATGAGAATGTGGCGGAGGATGAAGATGATCTTATGCGATTTGAGAATGAAATGAAAGCGAAGGAGACTGTACAATGCTAGAATGTGGCTGAAACAGGTGATGATGTTGTCGTAGATGTTGGCGATGGTGGAACTAATGATAGGTGTAAGTCAGCTTTTGAGGAAGGTTCTGCAGCTAAACCAGGGAATGAAGAATATAAGAATAATGAAGAAAAAGAAGCAGTATAACGAGAACCAGAAGAAAGGGAGGAGGAATGTTTGTCAGAGGAGGATGCTGAGTTTCCATATACACCACTAAATTCAGATGAAGAGTGGGATCAATGGGATCATCCAAAAGGAAAGAACAAAGGGAAAGCGCAATTTCATGGATATTTGGAGAAGGAACCATACATTTGGTTATTCCAGAAATTTAATAGTGGGTTGGATTTTGAAGGACTAGCTATTACATTATTCGTTGAAAACACAATACGATATGAAGATGACAGAGTCAGAAGCCAACTGAATATTTATTGTATGTTTCGGTGAGGAGTGTAAGTTCAGAGTGCACTGCTTGATATATCAAGGTTTTTCCAAGTTTTCAAGCCATGTTATAAGTCTTAATCTAGAGTCTATTAGGTGTTTTTGAGTCTTTTTTGAGTCTTTGCAGGTTATAGCACCTTAGGAGTATATTTAAAGATTTTGGAGCATTTTGGAGCATTAAGAGAATTCGTGCTGAAAAGGAGAAGTTGGTGCCGATTCTTTGAGATGGTGTCGATGGACACCATTCTGGTGTTGGTCGACACCGAGCCCGAGTGGAGATATCCGCGAGAGTTTTAAAGAGTTTGGAGATTTTCAAGTTGGCCTAGAAGTTTGTCATATTTACAAGATAACCCAAATCATGTTTTAGCTATTTACTTGTCCTAAGCCATTGTTAGGCTACGCTTTATTTTACATTCAGAGAGATTGGAGCTTTTTGGGGTTGATCTTGTATCTCGACAGAGAAGATTTCGAACCCATGTTTCTTTCACTCTTTTATTCTATTGAGTTTTGTATTCATCATGTCTATTACTTCAATTGCCATGATTGAGTAGTTTACTTGTTAGGTTTAGGGATTCTCATTAAGGATTTCATGGAATTTTAGGTTGATTGATTAACTGGGATTCATAACCTCCAGTTCTTTGTCTAGATTGTTCTTAATGCTTATTCATAATTTTTTACTTAGATTATTGATATTAGGTTGATTACCACAGCGAGAGTTGATTAATCTTCTAGAAAAGAAACTAGGTGAGAAATTTGTCTATTCACAAAGTGATTTGGTTTAGGGAAATTGTGAACGAACGAACATGAAATTAATGTGTGTTTAGAAATCTAGGATCACAAAGAGATTTGGATTTATGGGTTCCTAGAAATATTTAATATTCGCAACGAAACTTGGTTTGTTATAATATTGTGTTTCGAGTTCTAGAACATCGATAATTTGGATCCTGATTGATTGACTGATTTATATTCCTGATTTCCTAAGAACTTCCCTGGACCTGACGCTTTCTCTTATTGATATTACACCCGTTATAATGACTTGCATTGCTATTTCATTCACCACATTATACTTAGCTTAATTTGATAATGAATAATCTATTGAGTAATCTGAGGTTCTTTTTTCGATACCCTAAGTACTATGACAACTTTGATGTACACTTGCAGTTGCGAATTATGAAAAAATTAGACGTATCAAGTTTTTGGCGATGTTGCTCTGGCCTCTTTGATTTACCAATAGATTTAAATTTAGAATTTCGACTAAGATTTCGTTTCGTTTTACTTATGTTTTTGTCTCGTTCTCTTTGGTGTTTCAGGAACATATCATAAACATTTAATGTAGATCAACACCATTTGAGCATCGATCGGCACGAGTTCAACGACAGAGAAACATGACGCTAGGTCTAGGATTTTGTGTATGCCTACTCGTTCTACTACAAGCAATCCAGACAACGAGATTTCGTTTCTTCCAAATCAAGAGCTTGATAAGTTGGAATGTACAAACCGTCAAGCGAAGAATATAGTGAAAATGATGCAACCCGCTATTTTGATTCTGGACGAGAATGGTGTTCTTCATGACTGTCAGGTCAAGCGTACGACGAACACGGTCAGAAATTGAATGATGCAGGAAACATTATTCATGAACCATAAGCCGCTGCGGGCGCAAGGCTTATTCAGTAGGGGGTGAGGGCAAGCTGTTGCTGTATAACAGGGTAGGAAACTTGGTGACTATAATATGCATGATGAGTTCTATGCGAACATGTATGCGATCAGACCTCCCACCTTCCAGAGGAATGACTTTGAGATCAAGACTTTCTACTACACTCTTGTGGAACAACATCCTTTCTGTGGACTGTCTCACGAGAATCCCATGGATCACATTGAGAGATTCAAAGATCTGGTGACGAGCATGAAGTACAATGGAGTCAATTAATACTATCTCTTCTGCAAGCTCTTCCCACACTCTCTTGCTGGAGAAGCAGCTTACTGGATGAAGTCGTTACCACCATGATCACTGACTACCTGAGATGTAACAAAAAAGGCTTTCCAGCAAAAATACTATGATGATGTGAGGTCAGATAATCTGAAGAACATGATTTCTCAGTTTAAACAAGGTCCTACTGAACCATCTAAGACTGCTTGGGTGCACTTCAGATCGTATCAGTGCAATTGTCCACATCATGGTTTCTCTGAAGTTCAGCTGATGGTATTTTCTTCAGAGGTGTGGATTGGAGGTATCAGATGGCCTTGAATGCTGCTAGTAATGGGAACTTCAATACGAGGTCGCTTGAAAAAGCAAATAAGCTGATTGAGAACTTAGCGTCTAGCAATAGCACCTAGAATGCTGATTTCGAAAGGAAGCAGTCAGCTGGAGGTATGGATGGTGCTCAAATTCCTGAGATGAAGACAAGTTGGGTTATGTTCACAACGTTCTGGTTGACAAGAATCATGTTCAGTTTGCTGCAGAGGGTGGCTACATTGAGAATGGTCAGAAGAGTACCTTTACAGGTAATCAAGAATCTTCTGGTTATGTTCCTAAGCCGTAGTACCAGTTACCTTTCCAGAACAACAACAACAATTTCAGAAAGAACTATGGATCTTCTTCTTACCAGACACCTAATGCACAAAGTGAGAAGAGCGAGATGAAATCCATGCTTGATCAGTTCTTCATGGTCAGCAGAAGATTGCAGTAGACTTCAATGGGAAAATCGACGCTCTATACACTGACTTGAATGGGAAGATTGATGCTTTGAACACTCATGTCAAGCATTTGGATACTCAGGTTGCGCAGACTGCTGGGTCATTGAAAAGACATGATGGATCTCTTCCAATAAGAACTGAGCAGAACCCAAAGTAGTATGTCAAGGATGTCTTTGTAGAGAGGGAATTCGAGCTGGGATATAAGCAGGATGACGTCACAACAGCTGCACTTGAAGCTTTCAGTTACTCTCGGACTGCAGACCCGGTTTCAGTCGACACCCAAACCTGGTGTCGGTCGAGACCAATAAAAAAACCGAGTTTTCGAGCTACGATAGACCAAAATTGACCGAGCTCGAAGCTGAACTAGTGGCAATGACCTGCAAGGTTTATCAACAACCCCTTGGTGTTGGTCGACACTCTATTATTTCAGACCCGATTTCGAGTTTTTACGGATCAAAATTAACCTTAGTCGACGCGGAGAGATTGACACAATTCATTGTCGATCGACACCCACCTGAACCGAAGGCAGGCCCTTCTTATGTGAAGCCAGCATTGACCAACAACCCTTTAGTGTCGGTCGACACAAATCCTGAACATGGACAGATGCCTGCTAAAGTCTCGGAACGAATCTATAAGCCTCCTATACCATTCCCTAGAGCTCCTAAGAAGTTCAATCAGAAGCTGGATGAGGCTAAATGCATCGCAATGATGGATAAGAAGCTGATTGAGATCCCACTAGTTGATGCTTTGAGGATTCACCCTTCTCTGCAGAGATAAGGAGATGATCTCCATTTATGGAGATTTCAATGCTATAGAACAAAATTCCAGAAAATCTTCTAGACCCAGGGGTCTTTGTGATAGACTGCTCCATCTTCAAGGACAACTTCAAGCTATCTCTGTGTGACTTGGGATTTGGTGTAAATCTCATGCCATACTCTGTGGATGTAAGGTTGGGATTGATGGACTTCCAACCGACTAGGATCTCTTTGATTCTAGCTGATCGATGGAAGTGGATTCCAAAAGGAGTCCTTGAGGACATTCGTATCAAAGTTGGAAACTACTTGTTTCCAACAGAATTTCTGGTGCTGAAATATGAGGTCGAATCGGATGATCATCTTCTACTTGGTAAATCCTTCTTGGCTACAGCTGGAGCAATCATTGATGTGAGGTGCGGTCTGATTGATCTCAATCTGGGAGATAAGCCTATGCACTTCAAGATAGATAAGATGCAAATATCTGCCATTGATGGACGTACCTTCAAGGTTGAGGTGGAACCAAAATGTCATATTGGTGGGGACAAAGTACTTGATACCAAGGAAAAGAAGATGGTGGTTCGTCATGGATATACTATAACATATTCAGAGCTTGCAACTGCTTTTAAGCAGAAAGCTCCAAACATCGCACTTTCACCAAAGCAAATGTATGTATCTTCTCTACCTTCACCTCCTGATCGCATTGCTAAGAATGCAGGAAAACGTTGTATCCCACCCACAATTTTCTCCCAGCCTTGTTCTCCTCCATCATTCCTTGGAAGATCCCATGCTAATACTGTTTACACACCACCATGGATCAGGAGACTCTCACAGAGACACTCTTTGCCTCCGTCGAACCCTCCAAGAGCCTAATATCCTGTCAAAGTCAAGCTAATGACTAAAAACAAGCGATTGATGGGAGGCAATCCACTGTCGAGTGTACATACTTTATTTTTCGTTTTTTTTTCTCTCTATCTTTTGTATGTCAAAAGCATGAAGAACAAGTCGAATTTGTTCAGTGGTGGTCAACACCTATATAGTGTTGGTCGATATCAAACTCGAAACAACGGACGATTGTCAATCTAGCTCGATACTAACATATCCAGTGTCGATCGACGCCAGTCTGTGTGTTGGTTGACAGCCATTCCATATGCATGTAAGGATTCTGATTTTTATTAGCTTTCTCTCGTTTTGACTTTGTTCTCCCAAACCCAAGCTTGATAACACTGCAGAAAATGTTTTTTAAGTGTGGGCGAGGTAGTTACTGACACACACCGTTTTTTTTTAGAGTCAGTTTGAGTCTGTTTTATCGCGTCAAAACCTTTGTAGGAAACTATGAGTTTTCGAGGAACTACCACATCTGCAGGAACTTAAGTGACCATTGAAACGAGCTTGAAATGCATATTAGACTAATGAAAAATCCCATGACCGATCGACCTATCAAGGACACCCATATCTCTTTGGTCATTCAGAGGATCCATTACTGGCTTCGCATCTAACTTGACTAAATTCTTCTCACCTTGGGGCTTGGTATACTTTGGATCGGATTCCTACTTTAGGCCTGAAAAACTTGTCTGTATGAGTACATTTTTCCCTCTCTCTTCCCTTAAAAATGAATAATCTGAGGACAAGCTAGTAGCTTCGATGTGATCATAGGAGTGGCAGTTACCCCAGTTACCTTATGTGCTTCATGGAAACATGTCCAAAGAAACACCCCAAATAAAAAGAAAAGGGCAGCATGATATAAAAAATAAATTAAATGATACCCAGTGGGAAAAAATAAACTGCTGAAGTGAGAAAAGAGAGAGGAAAGGAACCAAAAGTATGATAGTCTGTGTGATCAGCTGCTGATTGAGTAATAGCCCATGTGTTCTTTGATCGATATTCCCTCGGTGAGACCGCGCTTAATATTATAGAAGTCAATATGGTGAATTTGTATTTTTCATCAGGATTGTGGAGTTTACTCGGGATAGTTGCTAAGTGCGGATGAAGTACATAATGGTCTAGATCCTGTCAGGTATGTTTTTCATGTGGCTTTACTATGGGGATTGTGGAATATTGTGTTCTAACGACGAAATGAGTTTCTGTGTTTTCAAACCTCTTTTTCATGCTTTGGTTTTATGTTTGCTCGAGGGAAAGCAAAATTTAAGTGTGGGGGAGTTTATATATCATGCGTCCGAAAAACTCGTTTAAAGTCCGCTTCCACCATTTCTTGTCTTCTAAATGTTTTCTTTACTTAAAAAGAGAACATTTAGCCCGCCTTTGCTTCCGACTCGCATTTTGATAAAATTACCAAAATGCCCCTCATCTTCTGATAATCACGAAACTGCCCCGATTGACTTTTCTGCTGCCCGTTGACCCAATTTGTGAAACAGGGTATTACATTCTTCCTCACTTACAGGAATTCGGTCCCCAAAATCTCCATTACTGACAAACTTCGAATCGATACCAAACTCTGTAAGTCGCCACATTGAAACTGATTCCACTGCTCCAATGCTCGAACTCTGGACTAACGAAACCATACTCCTGATGCCTACTGACTCCGAAACACTGTCTTGCACAAAGCTTTACCACATTGATCATTACGCTGACCGCTCATCCACTGACTTTGACTGAACCGCTCCACTCTGAATTTCTGATCCCATCTGCGCCCCCTGACATTGCTTTGATTCCCACTTCCGGCTTCCCCACTTTGCTTTTCCCTTCACAATAACGCAACACTGGCTTGTCTGGCTCACCACACTCGCACACGCCTCATACTGCTCCGATACTGATACTGATATCTTCCAAATCTCTTTGCTAACTCATCATGCTTGTCTTCTCACTTGTTTCCCGCTGTCACTGATATCCACACTAACTTGTACACGGCTTGGGTCACTACTCCACGGCTTTTATTGATCTTTACTTGTGTTTTGGATTCGGGTTCGGTCTGAATTCCGCGTCACATCGTCAATCACGTCATGCACTACAACTTAACAATACAACACTGTAGTGGTTAGACTCGTTCTAACTTACCCTCGTCATCACTTTCCTTATAGAGATATGGTTACTTAGTCATGCACCCGGCAATCACACATGGCTAAATAACAATAGTCTATAATTTGGTTACCTCGCGAATAAGCTCCCTATCAAACCGATTATCAATTCCGAACCTAGTTTTATCTAATAGGTTTGCTAACTATTACTTACACCACGAATCTATCTGATAACCTAGTTTTTCCGTCTACAACAATTTCTTGGTCTACCGACCTACTGCAACCTCTACTACCCAACCAGCTAAATCGCTACGGTTCGCTAACCCTAGCCGGAAAACTACTAACAACGTAGTGAATCTAACAAGGCTTACAATTTCCACTAACAATGCTAACACATGATAAATGCATTGATCGAAAATGATGTGTCTATCAACTTAACAACTCTCACTGGCGATCTAACAACCTAGCGATCATGCAAACGCAATGCCTTCAATCCATATGCTAACTTAAATGCATCGCTAGCAGTTCTATCAATCAAACAATTCAATGCATCAAACAAGCGAACACCCTAGCGAGCAATTACATGCGGCGATTCAAAATGATAAACTAGCAACCTAGCGAACGATGCAAAGCAGAAATAAAACACGCAAGAAAACAATCAAAACCGACACAAAACGCCACGCAACAAAAAATCACACAAGCAATAGATCGGGTCATCATCGCGGAATGTCAATGCGGTTTCCTCATGAGTCATGGTGAGTGATCGCTTGTCCTGATCATCATTTGTTTTCACATCGTAATTAGATTGCATTCACCAACCATCACATACATGCAATAAAATTACTTTGTTACTCAAAACGATAAACCGAAATACTCGGCATCCACTATATACATAAAAACGTCCATATCCATACATCCGATTTTTTAGTACATAGTTTAAGCCGAAGTCTACTACAAAGCGGTCGCCCCATCATACCCAAAAACAAAATCAAGCGCCGCTACATATCCGAAAGTCATCAGTGATGAATAATACGCCGATCTATGTACAATAAAAAAATGAGTTAGAGACCTACTTACCTGGGCCTACTCTACTATCTAACCTAATGCCTCCAACAAGACCGGTATGCCCCGTAGAGGCGGCAATACGGCTCGTGGAAGTAACCGCTGGCAGGTGTACCAGGGGGATGGCGCGAGTATGCGTCGCGTGGGTGTTGCTGGTGTAGGCGCCGTGCTGGGACGAGGATCCACAATCGGACAGATGGGCGCAAGGTGGCCGTCATTTCCGCAGATGAGGCAGGTGATCGGTGGCGGCACAGGCTGATAGGTCGCACGGTAGCGAGTATCAGACGGAATGGGGCACCAGTGAAAGAGAAACCCCATGGCTCCACAAGCATTATACTGCGGTACTGAGACGACTCTGTGGATAGAGGTACATGCAAGTCAGCATGTGGAAGTGGATGATGATGAGCACCTACATGCTGCTCCTGGACATCTGCGAGCATGGCAGTCTGCTCGGCTATACTCGTCTCCCAATCCTGACGCTGAGTCGGGTCGATGGGCTCCATCGAGAAGTCAAAATCTGCAGGCAGCAAACTGAACAGAATGTCGCCCGGACTGTACGGCTCATGGAAGTCAGGTACCTCCAAGATAGGTACCGGCGGCACGGGCTGCATGGGTGAGAGAGGCGGTAACGGTGGCAGTTCGATACCAGAAGTACGTGAACCCCGTGCTGAAGAGTAGGCACGCTGCCCCGAACGCGCTCTGCCGGATCCATCTGATTTGTGACTACTCATGCTGACGAGATCAATCCGCACCACACACCACACACTCCACCCTCCCTGGAGCACGCTTCTGCGAGTCTGCAACCAAAAACACAAGAATGTTAGTACAATTCTAATAAAATTTCTACTTCCCATTCCCTACCCCCCCCCCCCCCCCGGGTTTGACAGATGTGGCTCATTTTCCTAATGGATGCTTGGGCGACTCATTTTGACTCGATAAAACACGGAAAAACTTAGAAAATGAAACGTTTCGAAACCCATGACGAACCATGCTATGATACCACCTTTTTGTATTGCCCCTTTCCCGTTATCCGCTGATCGACGAGCTGACCGGTCAACAGTCAAACAAGAACATGACCGATCGAACCCGAACAGGCCAAACGAGAAAAGTTCGTCAAAATACGAAGCCAGAGACAGTCATATTTGAGATAAAGGCTCGCACCAAACCGTCCTTGACCCCGTTTACCTCGCTTCCACAAGACAAAGCTTTTCAACTTGTATTGCTTCCACGAGTTGTGTCAGTTCGTACGAGACCAAATATCAGGGAAGCGATTTCATTTCTAAGTAATTTATGTATTTTACAAACAATTTGCCTATTTAAAACTAATTACAACAATCAGAAATAAACCGGCTCCATGAAAACCCGAATCGAAAAGAATCACACAAAACATCGAATCAAAAACTCCGGCCTGTAAGCAATCTGAAACTACACCGAGGACCTCCCACGTCCGTCGCTTCTAAACCTGAAAACAACAAAAAGAGTCTAATGAGTGATCTAGAAACACTTAGCGAGTCGGTCCCCACTAAAGGCTTCTAATCTAACTTACGAATACAAATTCCCGCCCCAAAACCTAAAATAACAATCATAAAGAAGGAAATATCTTATCACATGCCACCGTGACGTGATAAACCCACAACACACAAGCATTCTCTTCCAAAAAGAAGGACTACGGAAATCGAATTCACTGCGGCACATGCCCTCGATTAGACTCAATCTATCTATCGCGAAAACCAACTCTAACACCATTGGGCCCACTATGCGAACTCGGTAACTTCCACGGGAACACTTAGCTACCGCCATCGTAACTAAAACTACCCACGGCTCCATGACATAAACACGAAGTCCTACAACCTAGGACACTGTTCTCAGTCCATCGGTAAAGATCGACTCGGGCTACCCCTTGATAGCCTAAGTTTCCATGCAGTCCGGCCCTAGGACATGACCCTTTATTCTCCAGACCACACACCTACCGGCGTCACTCAATAGGTTAACACCATAACCAGATTCACCACACGAACCGGTCAGGCAACTATCCGAGGATCCAATCGGGTCGGAAGTACCAGAACACTTTCAATCCTAGACTTGCGGGATCTAACGCACCCTAGAGTCCTAGTGCAATAAAGTAAACACGCAGACTCCCTGGGACTTTAGCATAGAAAACAATACCGAAAAGGTCAACAGAAGTAAATACAACACCCAACTAATCCCGCAATTCCTATTCAACCACCACCACCAACCTTATCCAGTTCTATATCGGATTAGGTAACTACCGAACTTACCCGGCCCCGTGACCGCGGTAAGTATCAAACAACAACGTCTATCCGGCCCAACACCGGAATAGACAAAACAAGCAAGCCTGCACACAACACAACGTTAAACCAACACACAACAATGATGAACGAACAAGCCCTTGAGTTCTTTAATAACTTCCCATTCCTTTATTCCACTACCTTGGGATTAGTGGATTGCTAACCCAGTAGACCGCTCACAATTTAATCCCCTTTTCATTTATCTTTCCTAATTTCCTTTAATATTCTCTTCGATTTGTCGGTTTAGGATTAGTAAACTTACTAATCCCCGACATCTCATTGTTAATAACTTTGAGTCAATTAACCCTTTTAACCCGCCTAATATCATTAACCCACGTCGTTATTATATTATATAAAGTTTGTTAAGTGTTTTAATCTGTATTTTAATTCCGTCTTAATTCACATATATATATATTCATTTAATAGTGTTCTTAAGAGCAAATATATGCATATACGTCCTAAACATGCCAGTCTATATGAATGCATCAACCAACGAGCAATTAACGGATTAATCAGAATTAACGGCTAACTATCTAGCATGACTAAATAAGTCCTATTCAATTCATTTACTAAACCGATACCAATCAATTAACATTCAATTACGGGCATGCAACCTATAACTACGGTTTAAGGGTATCCCGGTCTATATAACTTAAACTATAAATTCAATAACCGACTCACAGTGCGTTAATGCGATGGATGACGGATGTGACGGATGTGAACCCCGAGACCGAGAAACTTAAACCCCAAACCTTTCCCGAACCTCACGAACCGAATCACGAACAACTCCGAGCTAACCCGAACAAGAACCGGCTGTTAACTACGTGCTGACCGGCATTGACCAAGGCGTTGACCGGTCGTTGACCGTTGACCATTGACTTTCTTTAATTGAGTTGACCACTCTTAAAATGGACCAAACCACTTCTTAACCGAATTAGACCAAACCAAAACCGACTTGAACCAACTCCAATTTGAACGGGGTTTAGCTAAACCGAAATAAACTGGTCGTTGATCAATTAAACCGGTTGACCACTTGAAGCTTAAACCGGACCCAATAACCACTAAACCGGCTTGGATCAAACCACAATCGAACCGGCTGAGAAGATGGCGGAGGAGGAGACTTTTCCGGCGACAACTCCGGCGTTGACTGGCGACCAAGATGCGTTGACCGGCGAGGAAATGAGCTTTCCGGCGACTGACCGGCGAGAAAGATGAACTCCGGTGAAGAGAAGAGGCTGAAGAAGCAGGAGGAGGAAGAAAGCTCACGACAAGCCTTTCCTCCGGCGTTGACCGCCGAGAGATCCGCGTTGACAGGCGGTTTAAGGCTTCTCCGGCGAGATTCCGGCAAGAGGAGTTGATCTCCGGTGAGAGGAGAGATCAGAGATAAGGAGAGAGCTGAAGAGTCTCTTGTCCACCATTGAAGAGAGAGAAAAAGAGGAGGATTTCGCCGGCGGCGACGTCTCCGGCGGCGGCTCCGGCGAATCCGGCGGCAGAGGAGAGAGATGATCAGAGACACTTCTAGAGGAGAGAGAGATGAGTGCACTGGTGCAAGTAGATGAGGAGGATTTGGCTTGGTTTAAGAGTTAGAAGGGTAACTTGTTCTTCAAGTCATGAAGAACATTATGAAGATACTCATGGTTTTCTTTGAAGACCTTCAAGGGAGGATGAACTTGGGTTGAATGTGGAGAGAGAGAGTGATGAATCTCGTGGGTGAGGGAAGAGAGAAGCTAGAGAGGATTTGGTTAAGTGTTTTTGGGTGAGATTCATGAATGTTGATTAGACTCCTCCCATGCGAAGACATGCATTGCTCCAAAAACTCACTCTTTATCTCCAAAAATGGGGAGGGAGAAGACACTTGTCTTCACAGGGTGCATTCTGGTTGATACATTGCACACTCCAAGCTTCTAAAACCGTAGATTTTCCGATTGATCCGATATCACTTAATTCGAGTTTAATCCGTCAAAATTCCATAAATCCTTCAATAAATCCTCCAAGCTTCTTTATCAAATACTAGATTATTTTATAAATAATTAGCAATTTGATTCACTCCGTTTAGACATCCGTAGCTCCTGCAATGAATTTTACAAGTTTTGTCGGTTCTATCGGTTTCCTTTTCTGATAGTCCGAAAAACTTGTTTAAAGTCCGCTTTCACCATTTCTTGTCTTATAAATATTTTCTTTACTTAAAAAGAGAACATTTGGCCCCTTTTTTCTTTTGGCTCTCATTTTGGTAAAATTACCAAAATGCCCCTCATCTTCTGAAAATTATGAAACTGTCCTGATTGACTTTTTTGTTGCTCGTTGATCCAATTTGTGAAATAAGGTATTACAACGACCAAGCACTGGATCAAACCAATCACACTTAAATAACACTATTTTCATATTCAACAATTTCAGGTACTCAACCTCGATAATTTCTTGCAACACGCCATAAAAATCTGTTTCACCCTTCACACATACACCATAGTTTATAGTCGCCCGATGTTGGCCATGTTGGTATGTATGAAATACATATCCACGAGTGCAATAATGAGTGCAGTTGTGATTCTGGTGATTGGGTCTTGAAGAAATCATAAAGGATAACGAGTATCACAAGGATCCACCTGCATACAAAGTGTAATTGGTTAAGTCCAAAAGTATATGAATTTCTAAATTTAATTATTAAACTGCGGCCTTCTCTTACGAGTTCATCACGAAATAGTATGATGTAAAGTGAGATGTTTCTTATGTTAGACTTCCTGCAACAATACTTCCCGGTAACCTTGATGGATTTTTGGCATTCCCCTTCAGATGTTTCATGAAACGCTCTAACAGATATATCCACTGAAATTGAAAATGTCCACCTAGTTCTACCTCATGTGAGTGATGGATAGGGAGATGTCCCATGACATCAAAAAGAACGACAAAAAGATCTTCTCCAAATTGCATAGCAGTATAGGAATATAAGCATGCAATTGTGCTATGATATCTTCTGATAGAGTGTGTGTGCTAAGATCTCGGAAAATGATCCTATACCTGGCAAGAGTATCATATATTATATACATTAGCTTTCATAAGTAGAACAATTACTCGAAAGTTAAAAACATTATTTAGTTCACGTACCTGCAAGTTTTCCACTTACTTTCTCGGGAAGGAGTTCATCAAAAGCAAAAGGAAGTAGTCATTGAAAGAACACATGACAATAATGACTCTTCATTCCTGAGAATTTGATTCCTTGTTCAACAAAACTAGAGAGATTAGAAACATACCCATATGGGAAGCAAACATTTTTTCACCCAATCGAACAAGGCGATTTAACTTCTGAAGTTAACCGAAATATAGGAACTGGTGCATTTCCGCCTAATGTGATATGCACAAATCTCAGGCAAGTCCAACCTTGATTTCAAGTTATCTTTAGTTCTTCCTGGCATATTCAACAGTGTATACATGATGTTATCAAATATTTTTTTCTCGATATGAATTACATCATGATTGTGTCTCAGTAGATGATCTTTCCAGTAAGGTAGTTCCCAAAAATTGATTTTCCTATGCTAAATATTATTTTCACCATATCCATCGGGCATATTAGCTGGTGTGTGCCAATTTCCTCCACGCCTAACTTTTTCTTGTGTCCCCATAATGATAAATTTCTCCTCAAGTTGTTCCCCATATAGATAAACTAGCGGTGGCGGATCGATAACTGTTTTTCTGAAACAATTTCTTTTTTCTTGTATGGATGGTTGATTGGTTGAAACCGGAAGTGACAATCAAACCAACATGTTTTCCGACCATGTCTCATCTGAAACGCATATGTCATATTCGTGAAATATGGACAAGCTTGTCTCCCGTGAGTAGTCCAACCTGATAACATTCCACATACAGGAAAGTCACTTATCGTCCACATAAGAACCGCCCACATTGTGAAATTATTTTTCCTAGAAAAGTCATACGTTCGAACAACGGTGGACCACAACTGCTCTAACTCATGTATCATGGGCTGTAGAAATGACCGCTTTGGATGCTCAGGACCTGGGACCAAAATACTCAAAAAAAAAGAAATTCTCTTTGCATGCACATAGTTGGGGGGAGGTTGTAAGGAGTCAATATTACCGGCCACAAAGAATTTTGTCTGCCAGGTATACCAAAAGGACTGAATCCATCAGTGCAAAGACCAAGGTATACATTTCCAACTTGTCTGGAAAATTGGGGATGTACCGTCTTAAAGTGTTTCTACGCCTTTGCATCTGAAGGATGAGTGTCCGCCCCATCCGTCTGTGAATGTTCAGCATGCCATCTCATAGAAGAAGATATTCTTTCAGACTGAAACATCCGTTGTAACATATCCGGTATAGGAAGGTACCACATCCTTTCGTACGGTACCAGGTTCCGTCCACTTCCTTGCAGCTTATATCTTGGTTTTCCACAAAAACGATACTCATGCAGCTTATCATCGTCTTTCCAAAAAACAATATGCAGTTATCAACACATACATCAATCATCTGAGAAGGCAAACCAACGCTATAAAGCATTTTTGAATCTCATAATAACTTTCGGTAGCCAAATTAACCTCCGATAAATATTCTTTAAAAATATATGCCTAGTTATCCATGCAAAACTCAGCTAAGTTATGATAAGTTATGTTCATCATCCTAATTGCCAACGATAATTTGGACAACCCTTCTCTACAGCCATCTTAGAGTGGATGATTTGTTGCGTCTACCATATCATCAAATCGTTTGGCATCTAAGTTGGGTTCCTCAACATCATTATGATCATTACTTATTGTTTGATGAAATACATATGTAACCATTTCATGCAACCTATCATGCTCATGATAATTATGCACTCTGTGATAACCGAATTGATCATGATAACAAGTATTTCATTTTCATGATGAACATTGATAGTACTACTTCCTGCATCATATACACTACTATAACCTTCTCTGTGTTGATACCATATATAATAATGCGGTGTAAATCATCTATTCAATAAGTGAAGCCAAACCGTCTCCACAAGAATAAACTTCTGATTCATGCATTTGGGACAATGACATAACATCTTACCGCTTTCTGTAGTTATCGATGTCTAACATGCTTGATACATGAATATTTGAAGCCCATCTCAAAACTCTTTTGTCATCGTTCCTTCCGCATCCTTACGTCGATACATCCAACTCTGTAGTTCATATGTAGACATCTCTTTGGAAAGAATGTTTTTTAATAGAGAGTTGTAGTTTTTGGTGTTTTGAGTTGTGATTTTCGTTTTGAAGTGTGATGTATTTATAGAAATTTTTCACGATTTAGAAATGAAATGGTAACAACGATTTAGCAACCGATTGAGATCACAACGATTTGACGATGATTTTTGGTTGAAATAACAATAGATACACACGTCGTAACAAAACATTTATACCTTAATAAAAACATGTCTATCTACAAAATAACTATGCTACATTTCAATGTTAATTTGTCTCTTATTACAACAATTTTTCGTTTAATCGTAGAAACATCACGAATAATTAATGACTAAGTATATGAAGGAATTTCTATCAGTTCCTAATCCAATTAGGCAGCCCTAGGTATAAATTCCAAGCCTAGGATCTAGGGTTCATGTAATTGAATCAATGGGATCTCAGAATTACCTGGTGATTAGCAGCGGAAGATAAACAAGTAATCGAGATCTTAAAGCGCCTCAAGTGTTGCGCCTCTACTGGTATCCACACGCACACAAACTGGATCGGATCGGGATGCTAGTGCCGTTGAGATCTAATCTCAAAAAGCCACGAACGATTCGTCGGCTATGTTAGGGTTTTGCGGCTCGTTTTTCACTACGTCCAAAATACGGCTCGCACTTCTCATTCAATAATCAAACTCACGCTTATATATACATATGCTCATCACATTAATAATGTTAATGGGCTAAGCCCTAACATCCATTAATTAAAGAAATCATTATCTCTTTCGTGAAGTATATATATATATATATATACATATTATATCTTATATAATATATATAACATCTCTTAAACGTGAAGTATATATATATATATTATATCTTATATAATATATATAACATATATATAAAACATTATGAAACCCATTATATCATTGATCCAATTTGCTTAGGTGTGTGACCCTGTAGGATCATATAACACTAGCAATGAGTTCTAAACTCATTGATCATAAGTGGCTTCTAGCAAAGCATTATGAATGCCTAGTGTCATATGATTGTCTCATCTCGACAATACGACTTTGACTTAAGAGCAAGTACAATAGATTTCAGGACATTCCCAACAATCTCCCACTTGTACTGGAATCATCTATTCCCATAATCCCTTCGTCACTATATCTCGATCTGGCATAAGGCAAGATCTGTGTCACCCTTATTTAGCCAAGATCATGTTCATCGAACTCCGATTTATACTGACAAGACAAATGACTGACAATCACCTCGTTTGAGTGTGGCCACACATTTCTCAGTATCAAATCTTCGATGGGCCCTGAGATATTTATCTCCTGTTATATAGGAGGGACAAATCCCATCTTGTTCCATCCCTGTTTCTTCACACGCTTCATGGTACACCCAATCAATACCTTTATAGTCACCAGTTACGGCTGACGTTTGACAAGGTTAAAGCGGACCAATTCATATGTAAGAAAACATGATGAACTCAGGTCTAAGGACTATACTCTATAGTCGTAATGAAAACTCTCATGACACTTATATAACTATCCCGTAGAGTTCTCATCAGTGGGTCATGTCCGATCCTGTGTTCTCCAACACATATCTATGTGATTGACTTTAATACTCTTATTAATGACTCCATGAAACTTAGTCATCAGTCACCTCACATACTAGTCTCACGCGGTTGTTAACGTCCCACTTTAACAACCTCGACCAGGGACCAACATAATTTATGTCATTCATTATCTATAGGGTTTCATGATCAAGTCACATACTTGATGACCTATAAAATGTCATAAATTACTTTGGGACTATTATTTAATAACCATTATTAAATAATACAGATGTCAGATTTCAATAACATAATTAAATTATGTTTTCACGAACATCATATCATAACTAAAATTAACATCAACAACTCCCACTAAAATTAAGATCACATCTTAAGACATCTAATGTCTTTAGCAGTAGTCTGACCCTCATTCGCTCTTGCTCAGCGTGTGTCGAAAGACACTGCGTCTTGCTAAGAGTAATACCAAGAGTCATTTGCACGAGGCCCTTCTTGGAATCCTGCATACTGGACCTGTGCAAGACCTTATCACCATAAGTATCTTGACATAATCCAATTAGCTTGTCCAATCTATCTCCATAGATTCTTATTCCAAGAATGTACACGGTTTCTCCCATATTTATTATCGAAAAACAACTTTCGAGTCAAGTCTTAACAGACTGAAACAATGGAACTTCATTTCAGGTTGTGTCATGTACACATCCTTTTCAGAATTCCATTAAGAAAAACTGTTTTCATATCCATCTGTCAGATCTCATAACCATTATGAGTGGCGGTTGCTAGGAGAATCCGAATGGACTTTAAGCATGTTGACTGGGAATAGGTTTCTTTCATAGTCAACACCATGAATTTGCTTGAAACCTTTTCCACCAATCCAGCTTTGGATATCACCATTCACATCAGTTTCCTTTTGAAAATCTATTTACACTCAATGGGTAAATCGACCAAAGTCCACACTTGGTTCTGTGACATGGATCCCATTTCGGATTCAGCGGCTTTCAGCCATTTTCGGAGTCAAATTCCATCATTGCTTCTTTACTCATTTGCAGGCCCGTCACTTTCAATGATCAGTAGATCACGGCAATTGGTTACGAGAAATCCACATTTCTCGGGTTCATGACGGATCATTTCGGATCCGCGAGCTTCAGTTTTGTGTAAAAGTCGCGCACATATCTCATATGTAGACTTTTACCACGACCTAATTAACCAAGATTTAAACCGTAATTAATTAAGTCATAAACCAAAATCAATATTTTGGTTCGCGATCTGTGTCGATCGATACAACTTTTGTGTCGATCGACACTTCTTCAGAAACTCGCCTTTTTGAATGTATATCGAATATACATTCACCAGATCCTTTGCAAACCTTAGGCATCACAGGTGCAGGTTCTACAACTCCTTGTATATCCAACTGCTGCTCTTCCTCATCAGGTTGAGCAGTCTCCTGTGATTTTCGAATTTCTTCGAGTTGTACTTTACTCCCACTGTTCTTCTTGGAAAGAAAATCTTTCTCAAGAAAACATGGTTCCGAGCAACGAAAAATTTGTTCTCGGACCGGTTGTAAAGTAACATGCCTTGGTTTCGTTAGGAAAACCAATGATGTAGCACTTATCGGATTTGGGTGTGAGCTTATCAGAGATTAAACGTTTTATATAAGCCTTGCAACCCCAAATCTTTATGAAAAACAAATCAGGTACATTTACAGTCCACATCTCATGTGGTGTCTCTGTAACTGATTTTGTTGGAACTCTATTTATTGTAAACGCAGACATTTCTTGAGCGTATTCTTAGAAGGGTAATGGAAGATCTAAGTGACTCATCATTGATCGAACCATATCTAATAAAGTTCGATTCAGGAGGAGTGAATTTTGAAACACTTTCACAATTTCTCAGATGATCACTAAATTCTTGACTTAAGTATTCACCTCCATGATCTCATCGTAGAGGTTTAATACCTTTGCTAAATTGATTTTGTACTTCATTTTGGAACTCTTTGAACTCTTCAAAGATTCTGACTTATGTCTTATAAATAAGACATAACCGCACCTACTGAAATCATCAGCAAAGGTAATGAAGTACTGAAAGTTTTCTCTAGCACTTGTGCTCATCGGCCCATATACATCCGTATGTATAAAACCCAATAAGCTTCTGGCCCTTTCATTTTGATCGTTCGCAACCTGTATCGACCGACGCACCGTTTGTGTCGATCGACACTACCTTTGTTGAAAGGAGCCTTTGTCGTTTTACTTAATAAACAAGATTCGCATTTCTCATATGATTCATAATCAAATGAGTCCAAAAGCCCATCACTATGGATTTTCTGAATATGTTTCTCATTTATGTTGCCCAAACGACAAAGCCAGAGAAAAGGTTTGATTCATATCATTTGACTAGAATCTCTTGGTACTAATGTTATAGTCAGGCATGATTTGGTTTAGAACATAAAGTCCATTCTCTGATAGATTGCTACATATAATATGTCATTGTAATCAAATGAATAACACTTATTCTTTATTTGGAAACTGATATCTTTCCATATCCAAACAAGGATTAGAAATAATCTTTCTGCTCATAGCAAGTACATAGTAGCAGTTTTAAGTTCAAAACATGCCATAAAAGAAAACAAATGAAATACTCCTACGGCTAATGCAGCAACTCTTGCTCCATTTCCCACGCGTAGATCCACTTGTCCTTTCTCCATAGTCCTACTTTTGCTCAGGCCCTGCACATTTTCACAAAATATGAGTACCACAGCTGGTATCAAATACCCAATAAGTAGAACTATAAGAAGTAACATTTACTTCTATAACATAAATACCTGAAGAAGAAGTCTCGTACGTCTTCTTCAGCTTCTCATAATCTTCCATGAATTTATTGCAATTTCTTTTCAAATGCCCATAACCATTACAATAACGGCACTTAACATCTTCAGAAGGACTGGTTTTAACCTTAGGAGCATGGCCAGACTCGCTTGGATTCACAATCGAGCTCGTCTTGCCATCACCTTTATTCTTACCAAGTTTCTTAAACTTTTTACCCTTTTGTACCATAAGGATATTTGGGGTGTCCTTCTTGATGTTAGGTTCAGCAGTCTTAAGCATCCCATGCAATTCAGTCAACGTCTTCGTCAAGTTGTTCATGTTATAGTTCATAACAAATTGATCATAGCTTGACGGCAGTGACTGCAGAATGATGTCAGTAGCCAATTCTTGGCTAATGGGACAATCCAGTTTCCCCAGGTTATCAATATAACCCATCATCTTAATGACATGAGGACTAACTGGTTCGTCCTTTGGTAGCTTGCACTCAATCAGAGACCTAACCGTCTGGTATCTCTGAGTTTGTGCCTGTTCCTGAAACATACTTTTCAGGCCAGTGATCATCTCTATTGGCGACTCCACGTACTCATATTGCTTCTGCAATTCTGAGTTCATGGTAGCCAACATGAGACAACTCACATCCACCGCATCACTAGAATGCTTATCCCAAGCATCCTTATCTGACTGCCAGGCATTGGCTCGGTACTTCTTGGGGAGAACTTTCTCAAGGACATAGTCCTTCTTCTCCTGTTTGAGAACAATTCTCAAGTTCCGATACCATTCAAGAAAGTTTGATCCATTTAACTTGTCCTTCTCAAGGACGGATCGCAGGGAGAAATTGTTACGATGGTTTGTGCTAGACATAGCTGAAAAATAAGGGAGGTTTAGTTATGATGTTCAAGAAGTGAGAAGTCTTAACAATTAAGAAAACTCGCATTATATTCAAACAATGTTTCCTCAAATGAATATAATGATCCAAGACCCATACTTCACTAACCTTGAGTGAGCCACTGGCTATCACCCAAATTTTAGCTATCTAGGTAAGCAACAACTTTGCTAGTTATATCCAATATAACTCTTGGTTGTGGATTGACATCTTATGTCCAATCCACCTGACGTCTCTGAGCCCAAAACGATTTTGATGGCCCAGTCAAGTAAACCAATCTCTCCAGTCATGTAATTGTTGATGTCTTGCACTGCAAGTCCATCAACAAGATTACCTCCTGTCTTACTCATGTAATTGTGGACACCTTGCACTGCAAATCTATCGCACAATGAAATGAGCCTTGACAGTTGACAAGATTGGAAAGACATCAAGGATCACTTGATATTTGGTCGAGGAACGGAACCTTTAAAACGTTCAGTTTTATTGTGTTTTAATAATTAAAATGGTTCATTTTGGTTTGGTTCTGTGATTTCAGATTCAATAACCTAAACCATTGGACCTTGTGTCGACCGACACTACTTTAGTGTCGATCGATGCAGGTTAACCAAAACCAATTTGCGATAACCGATCAATCCAATTGATCCGGTTTTATGATAACCAGTCAGTGTCGATCGACGCTACATTAGTGTCGGTCGATGCTAACCTAATCAAACCAATCGCAATAAACCGTTCTTAGCGTTTAACCATTATTAACCAAGCTCGATAACCGGTCCAATCCAATTGAACCGATTTATCAATTTTGCGAGGTTTGTGTCGACCGACACAACTCTTGTGTCGATCGACACTAGGCGAAACCTAAGTTTTATTCGGGTTATCCTTCTGTGTCGACCGAAATGTTATTCAACTAAGGATTTTAAAATGTCTTCTCAAATTCACTGTTATTTGGAGGTTTTCTTAAAATTCACTGTTATTCAACTAAGGATTTTAAAATGTCTTCTCAAATCCAGTGTTATTGAACATGAGATTTATGTAAAATCACTCAAAACCACTTAAAATCCTCTGTTATTCAAACAACAATTTGTTAAAATCATATCAAATCCACTGTTATTGGAATTTTTTTCAGTATTGGGATTTTAACGACTGCAGGGGATTTTAGAAGATTTTAGAAGACTTTCTTAGTTAAAAATAAAAAGATCCAAATCTCATGGTTTTAAGTGGTATTGTAGGGTGTTTTAATATAAAATCATAACAACTTCCTTAAAATCACCAAAGACCATCAAAATCATCTAAAATCTTTATTAAACTCAAATCACTTCAAATGTTTAGTTCAATACACCCTCTAAAAGTGCTAATTTTATGGTTTTAAGTACAATTTTCCAAATGAATTTGTACAAGGTAGAGCCGATGAGACAAACCTCCGGCTAGAATTCATCGAAGTCCGATGTTGTCGGCGTCACTGTTTCGCCTTCCTCCCCTTCCTTCCTCTTCTCTCTCAGTCTACTTTCGCGTTTTTCCCTTATCCTCTCACTTTCAGTCTGCTCATCCGATTACGCCTCTCATTTCCTCCCGCCGTAACTATAGTCGCCATGCGTTTCTCGCTGACCAGTACCTCTCCTGTTCCATGCCTAATAAGCCTCTTCGTGTCGCCGTCCTCCTCAGTGGCGGCGTCGATAGCAGCGTCGCCCTCCGTCTCCTTCACGCCGCTGGGCACTCCTGTACAGCTTTCTATCTCAAAATCTGGTTCCAGGTGTAGTTATTTTGATTCAAATTGGATTTGAATGTGTGGTTATTTCACTTGATGAATTCCCCATTCCTCTTTGGCTCTGCCTAAATTATGGGTTTGTGATGTTATATGTTATGTAGGAAGGCTTTGAGAATTTCTGGAATCAATGCCCCTGGGAAGACGATTTGAAATATGCAAAGCATGTTTGTGAACAGGTATGTTCGCCATTAATCTTAAACGTTGATGCTTTTTATACTTAGCAATGAAAGGAAGATGTGGTGCCATTTTCCAGATTGATGTACCTTTGGAGGTTGTGCATTTAACAGATGAATATTGGGAAAGAGTTGTAAGTTCTTCCTGCAATGCTTTTCTTTAGGCGTTATTGTTTGGGGTTTCTGAATTGGATTTCCGATAGGTTTCCTACATTATTGAGGAGTACCGTTGTGGACGCACACCTAATCCGGATGTTCTATGCAATACTAGAATTAAGTTTGGTAAGCTCTTCTGCTTAATAGTTTGTAAAACAAAGAGTTTCTGCTTTCAGTCGTATATACACTATTGTGACTAATCAGCTATCAATTTACCTTATATTTTCAGGTGCATTCATGGATGCAATCAGTGATATGGAGTATGATTACATAGCTTCAGGCCATTATGCTAAAGTTATCCATCCTCCTGCTGATCAAAATCATTCATCATCTGTTTTGGAACTCTCACAAGACATGGTAGAATACTCTAATGTTTGCATTGTACCTAGTGGCATTAGGCTACTAATGCTTCTTAGGTACATATTGCTTTGGTTCTCAGTACCTCCCACCATTTAAAGTTTGTGTTTTTTTTCTATTTTTTAGGTGAAGGATCAGACCTACTTCCTCTCACATCTCTCTCAAAGCCAGCTTAAGCGACTGCTTTTCCCACTTGGTTGCGTAAAGAAGGTACTCGAGGAATTTCTAAATGTGAAAGATTTTAGTCCAATACCTCTGCTCCATTTCGAAACATTTTGATTTCTTAGTGGTGATTGTCATGCCGTTGATATACAGGAAGAGGTTCGCAAACTAGCCACAAATTTTGATTTGCCAAATAAAGACAGAAAGGATTCACAAGGAATATGTTTCCTTGGGAAGGTATTCTTTCTAGTTTGTTCTTCTGGTTTATGACAGATAACTTAGTGCAAGTATAATACATATGAATATGGTTCTCTGTAATAGATAAAGTTCAGCGATTTTGTCGGAAGACACATAGGAGAGATGGAAGGAATTATATTGGAAGCTGAGACTGGGGATTTTCTTGGTAACCATCGGGGATTTTGGTTTTACACAATTGGACAGCGCCAAGGCTTGCGTTTACCCGGTGGACCCTGGTATGTTTCTTAACTTATGTATGAAAACGTTGCTGCATCTCTGTCATTGTTTGTGATTTCAGCAATTGGCTCATATGAATGCTAAAAGCTGCTTCTGGTTCTGAATATGAACCCGTCAATAATGTTGAGAAAACAAGTTTTTGCTTTAAATTCTCTTCACATTCTTAGTGTAGTTTCTTTTATAGATCGTATACAGTATAAGATTATGCTCCTATCTCTCTTCAGGTATGTTGTTGAAAAGGACACCAAGAACAATGTAGTGTTTGTCTCAAGAAATTACTACTCAATCGACAAGAGAAGGCGGATCTTCCGTGTTGGCTCCTTAAGATGGCTTAGTGGGAAACCTTCAGGCAATGTTAGCCAGCTCCGTTGCAAGGTAAAACGAATAAGATTGGTTACTTACACTCGATGGCTTTTGGCACTGATAAGTTGAGTTTATATAGGTCCGGCACGGGCCTGGCTTCTACAGCTGCAGCTTTGAAATGGAAGCAGAAGAAGATGTGGCAGTGGTACACCTAGATGAAGACGACCAAGGTCTAGCTGCTGGACAGTTTGTAGCCTTCTACGAAGGAACCACTTGCATTGGGTCAGGCGTAATCCTGGAGTCATGGGACGATCAGTGTTTCCCTGTATGTGCAAAAGCCCTTCAACTCGCAGCTATGGAAAACAAAACCAAACTCGGGAAACCTGTCAAAATCAAGACAATGCCAGTTACGACAGGAGAAACCAGTGCAGAAGAAAAGCTTGTCAACGCATGAAACAAAGGAAATGGTGTCCTAGTCTGAAAAGGATACTTGAAGAGTTGAAAACTCGAGAAGCAAATGTTGATTAGAGGTCAAGAAAAACATTACATGCGCACATTTGTCAACTAAAATATGTTAATAGATATGATTAGAGTGACATACAATTTTTTTGCTATTTTTAATTGCATTACATGCGCACATTTGTCAACTAAAATATGTTAATAAAGAGGGAGAAAAGCTTGAATTTTCCTTAATTCTCACTTTTATAACTCCAAAAAATCTGAGTTTTCTCCAATTTTTATATCTCCTGTTGCTCTGTTCATTGTCTCTATCTCAGACATGGCGATTCCTGCGGCTCTTGTCTTTCTCCCTGTTGGTAGACCTCATCGTCAATCTCATTCAGCTCATCCTTACATTTTTGTTCAACGAAAACTCAATTTTTGACGCTCATACCAAAAGAAATTCACCTTCGATGTCTTCACCATGGAAGAGACATTTTTGTGTTCTTTGGATAACATTTTAATTTATTTCTTGTTCATCATTGTTCGTCCATTTTCGAGAAGCTCATAAAGTAGAACAGAGAAGCATGTCTGTGATGCGGCCATGGATCCATGGTCTACCATGTCGGATCCCATGGCAAACTCCTGAGATCTTCCACCGAAACACCCAACTCCTCAAGTGACACATGTCGATTGCCCCTATTACTACTCTCGTCCTCGCTCAAATCAATGAAATTATCATCATGATAACTTGATCTCTCAGCATCATCCTTGTTTGTATTTGTCTCTGTCTCGAGAAGATCACTAAAAGAAGAAGAAGAAAAGCAGGTAGATATGATGTCTTTGACGTAGCCACCAAGCCATGGATCTTCCACCAAATCCTCAAGGGACACGTGGCCACACACTAGACGATCTTGATTTTCTTTATTGTTACTAGTAATACTGTCACTGTAACTCTCGTCTTCGCACAAATCAAGGAGATTCTCATGATGAATTGAAGATAATGATCTCTCATCCTCCTTCGTCTTCGTAAAAGGAAACCACGAATCCACAATTGATGCAGAATCCTTCGACTTCGGTAACCCCTTGACCACGCAACTTAATTCGTTCAGGGCATCAACGTTGTCCCACCAAGACCCCAATTTCGGCTTCTTCTTCTTCGGCTCTAGGGTTTCCTCTTCTTCATCGTCGTCGATGATGATGACTGCGTCAGTACAAGGTACCAACGAGTTAACACTCGGAGAATCGAGGTTGTTTGTCTTGGACTCTAGGGTTTCATCGTCGATAATGATGATTGCATCATTAATAGAAGGTGGTGATCCCAAGGATTTGAATTTCTGAAAAACGAGAGAGCAGAGTTCGTCGTCCGTCTGCGAGTACTCTGGATGTTTCTCTATCGCCATGTTTCGTTTCGTACCAATTATTGAACTAAAAATATGAATTTAAGAAAAAACTCAGAGAGAAGCAAAATCGAGACAATGAAGTGTATGCGCTCTTTAGTTAATAGCGGTCAGCAAACCTCTTTTTGGTATGATCTTTGGCTTCCGCAGGGACGGCTTATTGATCTCCTGGGAGATAGAGGAATGATCGATTTGGGAGTGAGGAGAGAAGCTATGGTGACGGAGATTCTGGACAGACGTAGACGAAGGCATAGAACTCTACAACTGACAGAGATAGAGGAGGCAATAGATCAGGTGCGTGGGTTAGTGAATGTGAATGGTGATGACGAGGCTTTGTGGCGTTACAAGGACGACAAGTACAGGAACAGATTTATCTCAAAGGAAACATGGTTTCAAGTCAGAGATACACATCCGGATTGTCACTGGTACACAAGTATCTGGTTCAAACATCACACACCTAAGTACTCTATGCTAGCTTGGATTGCAATGCACAACAGGCTGTCCACCGGCGACAGGATGAGGATGTGGAATGGTAACACCGAAGTCAGCTGTGTAGTAATATTGAATCGAATACATTATTACACAAGATGTAAGTACACTTATATACACACTGCTACTAGGGTACAGCCTTAACACCATTAATGTAGAATATTCTATACATATATATCAAGGAGTGATTGGAGAGTGATTGAAGCAATCAAGGATATTGTGATATCCTTAATACTTCCCCTCAAGATGGAGGAGGCTGAACTACTCCAATCTTGCTTGTAAATGGAGTGAAAAGACCGCGAGAGAGAGGCTTGGTTAGAGTGTCTGCTAATTGATCCTTTGTCGAGACATGAATCACTCTGAGCTTGCCCGCTTGCACCTGGTTGCGGATAAAATGATAGTCCAATGCGAGGTGTTTCATTTTGGAGTGAAACACCGGATTTGCACATAAATATGTAGCACCAACATTGTCACAGTATATTACGGGTACGTTAAGTGTGTCCACCCTTAGTTCCTTGAGTAGAGAACATATCCATTGTAACTCTGCCGATGTGTTTGCAACCGATCGGTATTCTGCCTCTGTTGAGGAACGAGCCACTCCTCTTTGCTTCTTAGAAGACCAAGATATAGGATGTTTTCCCAGATAGATGATGTAGCCATTTGTTGAGACAAAATCGTCATTATCCCCCGCCCAATCTGCATCAGAGTAGCCATGTAATCGAAGAGTGTTGTGATGACTCAGGAAGATGCCGTGTGAAGGAGTTCCAGCAAGATACCGGAGGACGCGTTTAGCTGCAGTCAAGTGGTCCATCGTCGGGGCATGCATGAACTGGGACAAACGGTTCACCGCGTATGAAACATCTGCTCGTGTGAATGCCAAATACTGGAGACTGCCCACTATGGTGCGATATTCCGCGGGATCAGAAAGACGTGTACCAGAATGAAGTGAAAGTTTAGGAGATGAGGCCATGGGCGTGGAGACTGGTTTCGAAGCCAACATGTTTGTTCGAGCAAGCAAGTCCAGAATGTATCGACGTTGACAGAGGTGAAGTCCGGAAGAGCTGCGCTTTGCTTCAATTCCTAGGAAGTAATGTAGATCCTCATGATCCTTGACCGAGAATCGAGTGGCGAGGGACTGAAGGGTGCAGTGAAGAAGACGATCGTCATTGCTGGTGACTATAATGTCATCTACATAGATTAACATGTAGAGTATGGATCTGTCTTGCTTCAAGATGAAAAGCGAGGTGTCCGAGACTGAGTTGTGAAAGCCGACTGAGATGAGGAAATTGCGGAGCTCAATATACCAGGCTCGGGGTGCCTGTTTTAAACCATATAAAGCTTTTCGTAGACGACATACATGATCAGGACGATCTGCATCTACGAAGCCCGGAGGTTGAACCATATAAACTTCATCAGTGAGCGTACCTTGGAGAAAAGCGTTATTTACGTCAAGCTGTCGAATTGGCCATGAGCGATTTACAGCCACTCCGAGGACCAAGCGAATGGTTGTGGATTTGATCACGGGGCTAAAGGTTTCGGCATAGTCAAGGCCTGGTCGCTGATTGTAGCCCTTGGCGACCAATCTTGCTTTATAGCGATTTACGGTACCGTCGGGATGATATTTGGTGGTGAATATCCAGCGGCAACCTACAATTGAGTGAGCAGATGATGGTTTGGGAACAATATCCCAGGTGTGATTAGAAAGTTGGGCATTAATTTCAGAACCCATAGCTTGTCTCCATCGCTCATCCTGAAGTGCCTGATTTGCCGTACGGGGTTCTAACTCATGAAGCCTTGTTGCCAGGGCATATTTTGGGTTTGGTTTTACAACTCCACACTTAGCGCGAGTGGACATTGTATGTTGAGTTGCAGGCTTGAGAGAAGGTTTGTTTCGCGGTTGAACACACGGTGGTGGTGATGTAGTAGACGACGTCTTGGAATTGGTATTTACGCCGGTTTGGTTTAGCGTGGATGTAGGGTTTAGATTCTGGTTTAGGATTTGAGTGGTTGAGGAAGGAATTGTTGGTTCTGGATTTATTTCTGGGCTTGGTTGGTTTTGTTGTTGGGTATGGATTTCTGGGTTTATTTGGTTTGCAATTGTCGAAGATGGGTTAGTCTGAGGAATGTCTTTGGGCCGTCTTTGATATGTGATAATGGGTGGTAAGGTATGGGCTGAGGAAGATGGGCCAGGAGGATGGTCATTTTGTGGTGGTGATAGCTGGGCCGTGGGTGTCGGCCCATGTGTATTTGGAGCAGTGGGCTCAGAAACAGAGGGAGAAGAAGAAGAAGTTTCAGGGATAGAAGGCGATACCTGTGTCGTCGGAGATGAGTTCACCGGCACATTTGACGGCGGCGAGTGAAGGATCGTGTCCGGGGGTGTGTACGCCGGTGGTGGCAGTGGTAGATAGAAAGCAGTGTTGAGTGGCTGAGTGGGTGAGGGTTCAATTTCAGCTGGGATTTCAGATTGTGGCGATGTGGGAGCCGCGAAGGGGAAATAAGACTCATCAAACCGAACATGTCTTGAGACATAAAGTCGTGATGTCGGGATATGGTAGCACAAGTAAGCGCTTTGGGTGTTGGAGTAGCCAAAGAACACACATCTCTGTGAACGATTCTGAAGCTTATTTTGGTTGTAAGGTCGTAACAAGGGAAAGCACGCACATCCAAAAACTCGCAGTTTGTCATAGTTCGGAGATTGGTGAAACAGTTTCTGGTATGGGGAAATCATCGACAACACCGGTGTGGGCAGGCGGTTAATCAGATAAATGGCTGTCTGGAAAGCATAAGGCCAATACTTCTGAGGAACCGCGGCTTGAGAGAGTAAGGATAGTCCAACTTCCACAATGTGTCGGTGTTTACGCTCAGAGATTCCATTATGCTCCGGAGTATGCGGTGGCGAGGTGAGATGTGAAATCCCATTGCTTGCTAAAAATTGTCTGAGAGCAATAAACTCACCACCGTTGTCTGTGTAGAGTGTATCAATCTTTTCTCGGAAGTGATTTTCAACCAGAGATTTGAAAGAGATGAATGTTTCTTTGACTTGGGATTTTTGTCGCAAGGGGTACAACCAGGAGTATCGAGTGTAATGGTCGACAATAAGGAGATAATATTTGTAATTGTCTGTGGAAAGAAGTGGAGAAGACCATACATCAGAGAAGAGATATTGGAGTGGGCGAGTGGAGTTTATTGTTGACTGAGAAAAAGGGAGTTTGTGAGCTTTATTGATAAGACAATCATGACATGAAAAAGAAGTGCGAGATGAAGAAGTAACAGGAAGTGAAAACTGAGACAAAACAGTAGATAAAGTAGATAGATTGGGGTGGCCAAGACGGGAGTGCCAAGACGATAAGGGAGCTTTGGAAGTAGGTGAGGCGAACATAGTGACAAGAGAAGGAGGTGGTAACGAGGATGATGTCACTGGCCACTCATACAACTGATTTCTAGTGCTGCCTTGGAGTAACTGGACCCCCGAAGCTAGATCCTTCACCTGAAAGGAGGACGGAAAGAATTCAACGGAGACACGATTAGTATTGCATAAGCGGTATATGGAAATCAGATTCTTGTGCACATTGGGGACATATAAAACATTTTGTAATGTAAGATTGCGAGATCGAGTTGGAAGAGATGCAGAACCAGTGTTTTGGATGGGCATAGTAGAGCCATCCGCAATGACAACTTCATCTCCTCCTTGATATGGCTGGTGTAGGCTCAGATTTTGGAGGTCAGAGGTGAGGTGATGTGTTGCTCCGCTGTCCAAAAGCCAAGAATTTGGATTGTATTGTGACCCTACAGCCATATTGGCTCTCGGGTTCCATGGTGTAAATGGACTGGGAGATGATGGGTTTGTTGACTGTTGGTAGGAGTGGAGCTGTGAGCAACGCTTGGCACTGTGACCGTGCACTCCACAGATTTGACATCGGCCTAAATAAGGCCTTGGTCCACGATTTTCACCTCGGGGCTGCGACGCAGAAGTCTGCCAGTTTGTCGGAGTATTGCGCCAGTTGGTGGTGTGATTCTGTTTGTTCCGATTATGCTGGTAGTTGCTGTTGTGAGCAGTGCGATTGTGAGCCAGATTTGCAGTGGTGGGTGTGGGAAGAATAGCAGAATCTGTAGCCATTAGGAGTTTGGCTTCATGATTGAGAAGACGTTCATGGAGTTCAGTAACTGTTGGTGGAGTGTCCCGGCCAGCAATCTGATCCACCACGGTCTTGTACTCTTCTGGGAGTCCGTCGAGGATCGTCTCAATCTGATCCTCATGATCATAAGGTTTTCCGAGGATTGCAAGCTGATCAAGCCGAGTAGTGATCCCTTGGACATAGACATCAATTGTCTTGTCAGCCTTTTTCCAGTGTTTGAGCTGATTCTTTAATTGCAGGATATGACCTCGACTGGGTTTAGCGTAAGTCGAGGCCAAAGTCTGCCAGATCTCAGCCGATGTAGTACAGCGAGCAACAAGCGGTTGTAGCGACGTGGTCATCGTGCCTATAAGAGCACTGAAAATGAGTTTATCTTGTCGTTGCCACAAAGTGAAGCTCGGATTTGGGTTTGTGACATCGTCAGTGGTGATTGTGGATGACGGAGCCAGCGTGGATCCATCAAGATAGCCAGAGAGTGCGTAACCATCAAGGAGTGAGTGGATCTGGAGTTTCCACATCAGATAGTTTGTCGCAGAGAGTTTGGAGACGTTGGTCATGTTGATAGTCAACAGAGTTGGGTTGTTAACGGGGATGGTATCAGTGACGTTTGTGGGGATTGCGCCATTAATGGCAGACATGGTGCAGAGAAGGCGTAGAAGAGGAGGGAAAAAAATAGAAAGGAAGAAAGGAGAAGAAAAATAATTGAGGTGTTTATGATCGAAAAGTTCTGTATACCATGTAGTAATATTGAATCGAATACATTATTACACAAGATGTAAGTACACTTATATACACACTGCTACTAGGGTACAGCCTTAACACCATTAATGTAGAATATTCTATACATATATATCAAGGAGTGATTGGAGAGTGATTGAAGCAATCAAGGATATTGTGATATCCTTAATAAGCTGTATCCTGTGCAATGATCCTCTAGAAACTCGAGAGCATCTATTCTTTGCTTGCTCCTTCACAAATGGAATTTGGAAACAACAAGTTGTCGGGTTACTGCAACAACATTATACCTGCAACTGGGCAGACATTGTCAATCTCTTAGCAACCTCAACACTTGGGAAAACAACCTTATTCCTAGTCAGGTATGTGTTTCAGACCTCTATTCACTGCATATGGAGGGAGAGGAATTCAAGAAGACATGGTGACCCACCAAAGAGCAGTCAACTCATTTCCAAGCACATTGACAAAGAAGTCAGAAACAAACTTCTTTCTCTGCGTGAAGAAGGGAAACATGATCTGAATGAAGGGCTTCAAGTCTGGTTTGGAACCAGAATCCCAACCTAATCTCAAGAGACAGATTTTACTTTGTTTTCTAGGATCATCGATTGATTTATTCTTTACCTCATAAACACAATAACGAAGCACCAGATGTAAAGCAGTTTTTGATTGAATACAATTTTACATTCATTCAAAAAAAAAAAAAAAAAAAAAAAAAAAATAGTTTATATAAAGACTTAAATAGGTTGGAAAAGGAAAACGTTTTGCCCCTCAAGAAAAAGGAAATAACGCAACCTAAACAAAATGGAAATTGTTTTCTCAGATAAAAGCAACAGAACGAAACTTCTTGCTTGCATTTTTTTTTTTAATTTACCACAATTTTTTTTGTCTTTACCACAATTATATTTATTTCAATTTTTGATCAAAAGTACTATAATTAATTAATTACCAGTATTTTCTGATTCATAATTAACACTAAATCCCGGAAACAAGAATTAACACTAAATCAGTAAATTCTCAAGGAATAAATCAAACCTATTTTGATATCAAGTTATTTGTATCATAAACTATGGTTAATGAGTGTTACAAAAAAAAACTATGGTTAATGATTAATATTAAACTTAATTAAAGAAAGCTGGTCGACCAAGAAAGATTACATTTATTTTTGTTTCAAAAGATTACATATTGACTGTTGATTGTCGTCGGCAGAAGGGAAATCATCATCTTTTTCTCCCTTCCGAGACAATATATAATTGGGCTATAGACCTAATCAGATTAGGCTTTATGAGATATTTAAGGTACTATGTTTGTCGTTATTAGGCCAGACGGGCCATAAGGATTACAAACGGGCCGAGAATTCCAAAATTGATTTTTGAGCCAACAATTTGGGCTATTGTTTAGAAAGTCTAAAGATAAGGATTGCCGAACACGTGGAAAATACACAGATCTCAGATCATGCACACCGCCAGATGTCACCGATCCACAAGCAACGCCACGCAGTCGTCGTTGATATGACATCTTCAACCGCGTTTTTTTTTATCAAACTTCCGTGAAAGAAACCTACAAAACTTGTCGCAAATCATCTGTTCACTTCGAGCTTCACCGGATTTCACCCAGACCAAGGAGGCTACCTTGCCGGAAGAACCCAATCTACTAATTCAGCTAGAACCCACCATCTGCTCCTCCTCTGTGAGCGGTGAACGAGGAAGATATTAATCCAAGTGACATAGACGAAACTACATAGAAGGGAAGCATAAATAGATTCGGTTTGATGGGAGATAAGCACGGTGGAAGCAAGACCGATGACCGGAAGTTGTCCAGTATTATACACCCGAAAAGAATCGGGAAAAAACGGACAACGGTCCGGAGATTTAAAGCCGAGAAAAAAGCAAACAACCGGCAGAGACGCTGGAGACAAAAGTAACCCGACCGTCGGCACGCTTAAACGCCGACCGACGGCCGGAATCGTGAAATCAAGAGGATAACTTGTGGGTAGAGAGAAGCTAAAGAAAAAGATAGAGAGAGAAAAAGCTACTCAGTAACTTTTTGAGATATTTAAGGTACTTTAACAATAGTTTTATGATAAGTCGCTAATGTTAATTAAAAAAAAATATTTTTGACTAAATTGTAAATATCATTAAAGAAGTTTGAGATTTACAAAATATAATATTTAAATTTGGATCACTGACAAAAAATAAACAAAAGGATTTGGGAAAGATAGATCCAATGTCTAGTTATTTAGGGGCTTGAGGCAAACACAAAATATTTTCTTACTACTTCCACTTTCTCTCTCAGCATAAATGGTATTACTTCTGGCTACTTCAAAGGAAAAACTGGGTTTAGACAAGGCGGCCCTATCTCTCTTATTCTTTTTGTGCTAATGCTGAATCGTGCTGCCGAAATGAGTACTTTTGGTTATCACCCAGGCTGCGAATCTTCGAACTCACTCACCTATGTTTCGCAGACGATCTTCTCATATTCACAGAGGGATCAAAACGATCAGTCAAAGGAGTTTTTGAGGCGTTTTAAAAGATTTTGAAGCCATGTCGGGTCTGAGCGTGAACGTCGCCAAAACGTCTACGTTTTCTGCGGGAATGGACATCGATCTTATAGAGAGTATCTCCACTTCTCTCGGCCTTCGTCAGCAAAAACTCCCAATCCGCTACCTCGGCTTGCCATTATGCTCCAAGAAGCTTACCATAAGTGACTGCGATGCGCTTATTGATCAAATAAAAAGAAAACGACCTCCTGGACAGTTAAAGCCCTTTCAATGGCTGGTAGATTGACGTCAGTATCTTCTATGATCTCGAATATAATTTGCTTCTGGTCTAGTGCTTTTATTCTTCCAAATAAGGTGATGAAGAAGATCAGTGCCTTATACAGTTCATTCATGTGGCACAGGGTGATAGGAATTTCCACTGGCGCGAAAGTGTCATGGTCTAAATTCTCTATTCTGAAATCAAAGGAAGGGTTGGGTCTGAGAAACATCAAATGCTGGTCTGATACATGCTCACTCAAGCTCATTTGGATGCTATTCTTCAAAGGAGGCTCGATTTGGGTTGCGTGGATCATAAGGAAATATTTATCTCGGACTTCTTTTTGGGCTTTGAATGAAAAAAAACTACAGCTTCTCTTGGATGTTCATAAATCTTTTAAACCTGAGAACTAAAGCCCTTGCTTTCTTGAGGATTACAGTTTGAAATGGCGACTCCACCTTCTTTTGGTGGGATCCATGGACTCCTTTTGGTATTCTCTATCACTATTTTGGTACTGATGGCCCATCGTCAATGGGAATCCCTCTGTTTTCTACGATTTCAGACATTAAAAAAGGCAACACGTGGCTCCTTCCTCTGGCTAGATCGGATAAGCATGCCGCCCTTTACGCTTTCATTTCCACGCTCAATCACTCGACTAATAACGATTACCCTCTGTGGCAGATTCAAGGTAGTATACACAAAACCTTCATCTCAAAATCTGTTTGGAATGTTATCAGGTCTGCTAGAAACTGCTAAACCATGGGCTAACTTAGTATGGCATAGAGCAACAATTCCTAGACATGCTGCTACGACTTGGATTTTTATACTAAATCGCAATCCCACTATTGATCGTCATATTGTCTAGGGTATTGATGTTGAAAATTGATGTCTCTTCTGTGGTAATGATAATGAAAGGTGCTGTTCGTTTGTCCATCCAAATGATCCATCTGGATGGAGATGAAAATTGATGTTTGTTTAGTAACAAAAACGACATTCATCCAGATGAATCTCATCTCCATCCAGATGGATCATATGAATGAGTTTTAAAAATTTAGGCAAAATTTATAAACTCATCTAGATGAACCAAATTGAATCATTTGGATGGAGATGGTTCACCCAAAAATAACAAATTACTAATATACCTTAATTATTTAAATGGATCATTTGAATGCAAATTCTAAATGAGTAAACGAGCATAAACTAAATAAAATATATCATAATTATTTTGAAAACCCATGTTTTCTGTCAAAGCCGCAAAATCGTGTTTTCCCGCTAAAACCGCAAATCGTGTTTTTCTGCCAAAATCGTAAAATCACGTTTTTCCGCCAAAACCCAGAAATCACATTTTCCCGCCAAACCGTAAAATCACATTTTCCCGCCAAAATCGCAAAAATCACATTTTCCCGCCAAAACCGTAAAATCATGTTTTCCCGTCAAAACCGTTAAATCGTGTTTTTCCGCGAACACCGCAAAATGGCGTTTTCCCGCTAAAACCGTAAAATCATGTTTTCCCTCCAAAACCCTGAAATCGCGTTTTTCCGCTGAAACCGCAAAATTTCATTTCCTGCCAAAATCGCAAAATCGTGTTTTCCCGCCAAAATCGTAAAATCGAGTTTTTTCCCGCCAAAACCGCAAAATCGTGTTTCCCCGTCAAACCGCAAAACCGAGTTTCCCGCCAAAACCGTAAAATCATCTTTTCCCGCCAAAACCGTAAAATCACGTTTTTCCGCCAAAATCGCGTTTTCCCGCCAAACCCGCAAAATCGCGTTTTCATTCCAAAAACGCAAAATCGTGTTTTCCCACCAAACCCGCAAAATCACATTTTCCCGCCAAAACCGTAAAATCATGTTTTCTCGCCAAAACCGCAAGATCGCGTTTTCCCGCCAAAACCGTAAAATCACATTTTTCCGCCAAAACAGTAAAATCATGTTTTCCCGCCAAAACCGTAAAATCGCGTTTTCCTGTCAAAACCATAAAATCATATTTTTCCGCCATAACCGCAAAACCACGTTTTCCCGCCAAAACTGCAAAATCGCGTTTTCCCGCCATAACCGTAAAATTGTGTTTTCCCGCCAAAACCGTAAAATCGTGTTTTCTGTCAAAACCAAAAAATCGTATTCTCTCGTTAAAACCGTAAAATCATATTTTCTGCCAAAACCATAAAATAGTGTTTTCTGCTAAAGCTGCAAAAATCATATTTTCCCTTAAAACCGCAAATTCACATTTTCCCGCCAAATCTATAATATTGCGTTTTCGTGTCAATATAATAATAATAATTTAAAAAATTAATTAATTGTAAATATATTTTAGATTAGTATTTAAAATAATATAGTTAAGATTAAAACTAAATTTTTTTATTAGTTTAAAGTAGGGTAGTTTAGTCATTTTCTTATTAAACTCATCGAGATGGAATTGAAGTTTTTAAAAAAAAAACAAACAAACACATGTTCATCTAAATGATCTATGCAAATGAACATCGAAAAAACATCTAAAAAATAACGAACAACATTCAGATGGATCATTTGGATGGATCATTCAGATGGATCATTTGGATGGATCATTCAGATGAACCATCTGGATGGATATGTCAAATGATCCAGCGAACAGCCCCAAAGTAGAGACCATATGTTCTTTGAATGTGCATATACTACTGAAGTTTGGTTTAAGATTGTAGGGATGCTGGGCGATTTCAGACCCCCAAACAAATGGTCAGACGTTATGCAGTGGCTCTTAAATTCAAATATCCAAAAGGACTGCAAATTGGCTCTACTACAAGGCTGGGCAGCTACTATCTATGCAGTTTGGTTGGAAAGAAACCACAGATTCCAAAGAGGGCTCACCTCTCATCCTTCGAAAATCATCTCCAACATCCACCACACTCTCAGCTTGAAAGCCACATCAATGTCTCTTAATGGATCTGACCTTGGTCTTCGGCTTTCTCATTATTGGCGTTATCAACCTCCCTGAAGCTTTCCTCTATAGTTTTTCTTGCTGAATCTGAGAAATTGTAACTTCCAAAATTATCTTCAAGATCCCTCCCTACTTTCTTTAAACTTTGTTGCTATTTGATTCTTGTATCTTTTTTCCTTAAATTAATGAAAGCTTTTTATCAATAAAAAATATATTACAAACTATTATTTATTTATTTTGAAACTGAGAACTTTATATATAAAATTTAACCAATTGAATTAGAAATTCTAAAATAGGGGCCTAAAATACAACAGACATATTGGAGGCCTAAGAGCATGTTGATGAACCCCATCTTGGGGTTCTTAAGAATTTTTTAATAGTTTTTTAATTGGTTTTAAATAGTTAAGAACTCTATTTTTTTTGCTCATCCATTGATGAACCTTAAGTGGGATTCTTAACACAAATAGGTGTTTAAGTGACAAAACAGAGTGTCACAAAACCAATAGCGATTATTTTCATTTTATAAACATGGTGATGAACATATATCTTGAGAACTACCTGGAAAACAAGAAAATGGATGGAAAGAGACTTTTCTGATTTAGGACCAAATAACCTCAAGTAAACGTTGACGAGGGTCCCGTCTTTTGTTCCGGTTAGTAAACCAGTTGCAGGATCAAACCTGGATAATCCAAAAGACAAGTTGAATGATGTTTCTGTTTTTTAATCAATCTACAGAAGGTAAGAACACAAAGATGGTTACCTCGGGAGACGATGGCGTGGACATTTGACAATACCAGCAAGCTGAAAGAGTTATATATAGTATGTTAGATGGTTGAAAGATGAGTTCACAAGATTATAAGTATGCTGGAGATGAGTGTAATTAGATATGAACCTGAGGAAGGGACAACAGAAAGTTCAGAACTTGAGGAAGAAAGAAGATGAGGAGAGTTTCACTGCAAAAGCGAAAAAGATGGCATTGGAATCAGTTGCTGGGTCATACACTAGCTGAATATATCTGAGCATAAAGAATAAGAAAAAAGGAAAACATTTACTATGATATGCTTATAAGACGGCTATAGAGTTGATAGTTTTCATGTAATAGTATACCTGAAGTGACCCAAAATGCCAACAACTGCCATAGTCATTCCGGCGAAGACTGTGTAAGTGTCTCCAACAAAAACTGAGGAAGGATACCTAATAACAGAAGATGGCAAGAACTGGTCAGAGAAAGCATTACTTAGAGAGCAAATATTTATGACCATAGGATTAGGACTTACTGCAGCGGCAGTAACAACAGTTTGACCAATTTCAAGGCCATTCAAACCAACGTGTATGTTTATAGAGTTTGTACAAAAGACGGCAAGTAACCCCATGTATAACTTATATATCCGTCCTGCAACATTGAAACGTCTATTGAGCTAATCATAATCATTTACCTCCTCCAAAGATAAAATCATGGAAGTCAATGTGTGCGTAACATGTTAACATGCCACAAGAATCAGTACCTAGATCAAGCACTTCCAAGCCAACATAAGCAACTAGAGGTTTCGGTATAACAATAGTTGTATGTCCAGCATAAGCCATCAGCAGTGGAAGGGTAGCGAAAGATGGCAGGACAAGTGTTATTCTAAGGTGACTTAAATTTCAAGGTACTGCAAAGGGGCCTTTCTTGAGTGAGCAAAGGAATGTCACGGGCCGAAGGGGCAATATATAAAGGGGTCAAGGGTTTGTAAATATGAACACACACGAAATATAGAAACCCTAGACAAAAGGGTATTTGCCTCAATATTGTTTTCTCTCTAAGTATTCCGCATAAACGTTATATCTCCTAGGGTTCACTCGAGATTTTACAACAACAAGTTTCCTGTTGTTTGACAAGATATAACATGAACTAAACTCGCTCGTTGAATATCATCAAAACAACATATATAATATGCTAACTTACACTCTCCAAGGCACATCAAGTAAATCATCTACAAATCCAAGCAAAATCATGAAGCAAATAGATGCTAGTGCTGCATTATACTCCACAAGCCACTGCACATAATCATCAGAACATTGATAAGGGGAACCAACACAGGGTCAAGCTGAGAACAAACACACACTTACATTCGAATCTTCAGTGAAATTGAAATACTGAAATATTATTGCCACGATCAAGAAGACAATGCCAACAACAATACCCAATGACTCAGGCCTGAAAAAATGAAGCAAATTTTGATGAAATTTTTGAAACTGATTGATCACACAAATATTAATCAAAACTTACACTTTGATCCCACCAAGCTAAGCACAGCTTTAATAAGGATCGATCGTTTGAGCTCACTTTCAACCTTGTAGTGGAAACAGAGAAGGTAGAGATAGATCGAGCACAAAAGAGTAGAGATCACGAAGGTCACTCCCAATTTCGGCGGCGCTAGACGGAATACGTCGATATTTTGCTCCGGTGGCACTGATTTGGGTTCTGATGGATCGGGTTTACTGGAAATTGACATTGAAGAAGCTCTCTTATGAGGTGCCATGGCGGATCCGTTCTCTGGAATTCGTTTCCCCGCCTCTGATGACGACTGTTCATCAAGTGGGGGTAGAACCCTTGGTTTCAGACAAAGGCTTTTGACTGAAAAAACAAAATAAATCAGGCCAATCAGAGAATGACACATGTTTAAGAAACTGTATCTTAAAATCCTTATTTAAGGATCAGTTCTAAACAATATCACCCTTTTTCATTTTCTTTTATTCATTAAATCCTAAGAACCTGTGCCTAAAACCTATTAAAAAACATCAATGTACATGCTCTAAGGTGGTGGCCTTTTTTGTTACAGATTGACCATGGCTCCCGATAGATCTCATCAACACAATCAAAGAGCCATGGGGTATTGAAATCTTTTTCTGTTTTTTTTCTTCCATATATTGAATTTCGCACCGATCAATAGCCCGGAAGAAGGGTTCTGTTTTGTACCTGCTGCGAGTTGTGTAGTAAAATGTTCGGTTGTCTCCATATGTAGTAGACCCCTGTCTGTGCCGCTAATCGTCGAAGAGTACGAGGCACCATTTCTGTTTCGGACCTCATCCACTGCATACGCCCTTGCCAAGAGCCGAAACCAGTTAGGGGGAGCTTAAGCCTTGTTTGTAATTCCTGCCAAATACAATTGGTGTAATTAAGAGCATAACAGTAAAATATGGTTTCTAGTCTCATCATGAAGACCACATAAAACACAGACTTTTGGTATCGACATTCCCCAAGAAAACATGTAACACTCGTCTCTCGGCGAACCGGAGACGCGGCATTAGGGCGCCCGTTGAACCGGATTCTGTCCAACCGGGACGCCAACTCAACTTGTCCCAGGTCCCAGGCGCCTCCTTCGTATTCAAATGCACCAATGCCGTCACATGACTGTATCAATCCCGCGTCCGGACCTGCAAGCAAAATGGGGACAGGAAAGGAATGGAGGCCTGAGTAATTGTTTCAAACACAATTACCCAGTGAGGGTGGCCCGCGATCCCGACTCACACTACACAACTACGAAATCACAAGTCCTAAGCTAATAACACCTTGCAAACAGGCCCGAAGGCTTCACCACGCAATTCTAACGTCCACTCGTGCTTTCACACTTATGAACCCCTTCCTTCAGCCCGTAGGCTCACACAATTCTTCTCTATCCTTCTTTATCCTTCTTGGGGGCTCGTCAAACCCCCGACGCCTTCTCAAGGGACGCGTACCCCGGCAATGTACACGCCCCTGCCACACAACACCCTTTTCGGGGCCCTACCACAATTCTAGGCATTCATATCCATCACGCACAAACAACATTTTTGGTTTAAGCGATAACCTAGCAGTTCTATGTTCCACAATCAATCACATAAGCGCTTTACTGTCCCTACACTACCTAGGAAAGACACTACTGACAGAGGACTATCGTCCGGAATTGAGATAGAGCAAGGGAGATAACCAACGGTTTCCTCACCTTAGCCAAATAAGAGGGCAAAACGGTAATTTAGAGACCCCATTAGCCCGAACGGACATCGTATCTGAAAAGAGGACGAGAAATCGAGTGAGATAGGCTTTCGTTTCGTTCAAATCGGGTATAGGATTGTCAAGTTATGGTCCACCAAAGTTTGGTTGACTGAAAGTCAACGGTCAGGTCAAAGTCAACCGGTTGACCCGGTCAACCCATACCCAGACCCAAACCCAGACTGAACCAGTCCCATATCCATAACCGGCCCAATTACCTAAACCAGACCCTAACCACTAAACCAGAAATTCAATTGAAATTGGGACTAAACCGGAATTCCAATTGGACCAACTAAACCAGCAATACAAGAAACCAGAGAATTAGCGACGCAAAACAGAGAATTCCAATTTCATGTTTTATCGTAGTGCGGAATAGAAATTGAAAATTAAACTGGCTGGTCAACCTAACCAGCTCGGTCAACGCTACCCGGTCAACTCGGTCAACGAGTCGACTCGGTCGCCGACCGAGTTGACTTAGAGGCGGCCTGGCGGCGGCTCCGGCGGTGGCGCGTGGGACTCCGGCGACGGCGCGTGGGACTCCGGCGCATGGCTCCTCCGGCGCACGTAGATCTCATGCGCCCGTGACTCCCCAGTGAGTGGCGGCGCGTGCGGGCGCGTGCGGCGGCGTGTCGGGCTCGTCTCAGCGGCTACGGCTTCGTCTCTTCACGACGGTCACGGTGGTGTGCTCGGTTTCTCGGGATTTTGGGTATTTTTTGAGTTATGAAATAAAGAAAATGTTTCAGTGTTTGAAAAGCTCAAATCTGATTCCCGGGTGTTACCTGGTGAGAGTGGAAGAGAGAAAACGTGAATAGTACTTCTTGGGGGCTTCAAACGTCTCCGGATCTCGACAGGGCTTCGCCGAAAGAAAGAGGATGGGTTTTCTGGAGAAAAGGAGGCACATTTATAGGGGAAGGCTCTGGGAAAGCCGTAGGGTTTTTGGGAAAAGCTAATGGGCTTGGGCTTTCTCCCTTCTTTTTAAAGAAATTTTGGTGGACCGGGTATGGGTATGTTACAATTCTCTCCCCCTGGAAAAGAATTCGTAGGCGTGCGGTTTCCCGACCACCTCTGAACTCAAAGGTACCGCTCTATTCGGGGCGGAGAACTAGCACAATGGAAATCCGTTCGGAACGCACGATATGAATAAAGAATAGATATGAATAAGGAATAGGGCTACATAGCGTCTAAAGAATGGAATAAAAACGACTGCGCGAAAAACCGCTGAAACTCAAACAAACGAAAAACCCCCAACACCTAGAAAAAAATAAACTACACCCTACTCATAGCAACTTCCCAACGCCCCCGACTCTAGCCACTCGATGATCCTGGAGTCCGGTACTCCAAGTCATGGTCGCCTCGGTACAGCTGGCCTGCCTCACCTCCATCCTCTGACGGATCGGAATCCGGCTCTGAATCCGTGATAGTGATCACTGGTGGCACTGCTGGCTGCTCCGGTACCTGTGCAGCCCGCTGCTACTGCCTCTGCTCTTGCTCCCTAGCTGCCTGCTGCTGGTCAAATCTCTCCTGCACCTGCCCACGAATAATCAGCTGCTTATCCAGCCAGGCATAGTCTCGCTCATCCTGCTCCCACCGTTTCCTCTGCTCCTCATGCCATTCCTTCTGTTGTTCCGCCATTACTTGTCGCCTGATAGCCTCATTCCTCTGAATCCTTTCCCTCTCTTGCCGCCTGTAGGCCACATCTCTCTGGTTCCTCTCCACGGCTTCCGCATAGCTCGCAGCCATCGCAACCAGAGCGTAATCTCCGTACTCCCCACCGTTCGTCATCCCCCGCCGAATCTCTGGTAACAATCCGTCCATGAACTTGGTCATCATGTGGTTTGGCGACTTAGGGTAGGTGCATCCTGCTCTCCAGATGAACAATCTTATGTACTCCTCCACGCTCATGCCAACCATATGAAATGGTCGGGGTACATCCCGGGGAAGCTCCTGCGCCTGGGGTCCCGCCGTCGACATTCCTGGTGTGTCATCTGCCTGCGGTATCGCCTCGGGTCCAAAATCCGGATAGGTCGGGTCGTGCTGGACTGAAGGTCTCACAGTCATGAAGCACACATGGGCTGGTGGGTCGGGATGACTCTCCTCCACTACATGCTCTTTCCCTGACCTCATAACTCTGGGTGCATCCACAGATGTCGATGGGGCCACTACGGGCGTCTTCCGGGGTCGACCTCTACCCCTCGCTGGTCTCACAACTGCCTCAACTGGAATCGATGCAGACACAGATCTATCAACTGGGTGTCAGGTAGGTGACTGGGTGGCGCCGGGAATCACAACTGACGCTCCGATCGTAAGACGTCTACTATGTCGCCTCAGAACACTCCTGCGGGTCATAGCATGTATGCGTAGAACACTGGTAGGGCTAGGAGCGTACTCGGACCCAGAATCGGTGCTCGTATCGGTGGACATCCTGCATAAAACGAAACTACGTGAGGTCACAACAGGAGATAATCAGCGATGTATATTGGTGGTTGAAAAGACTTTCGCAACGTAACCATTTAATAAAAATTTCGCAAACGATTTTGAAAAGATTTGAAAACGGGTTTTTGGGGTAAACAACGAAAGCTGATCTCCCAGGACGGGACTGGGAGATCTTAACCTAGGCTCTGATACCAAATTGTAACATCCGTCTCCCGGCGAACCGGAGACGCGGCATTAGAGCGCCCGTTGAACCAGATTCGGTCCAACCGGGACGCTAACTCAACTTGTCCCAGGTCCCAGGCGCCTCCTTCATATTCAAATGCACCAATTCCGTCACATGATTTTATCAATCCCGTGTCCGGACCTGCAAGAAAAACGGGGACATGAAAGGAAAGGAGGCCTGAGTAATTGTTTCAAACACAATTACCCAGTGAGGGCGGATTTAAGGAACCCGTGATCCCGACTCACACTACACAACTACGAAATCACAAGTCCTAAGCTAATAACACCTTGAAAAGAGGCTCGAAGGCTTCACCACGCAATTCTAACGTCCACTCGTGCTTTCACACTTATGAACCCCTTCCTTCAGCCCGTAGGCTCACACAATCCTTCTCTATCCTTCTTGGGGGCTCGTAAAACCCCCGACGCCTTCTCAAGGGACGCATATCCCGGCAATGTACACGCCCCTGCCACACAACACCCTTTCTGGGGCCCTACCACAATTCTAGGCATTCATATCCATCACGCACAAACAATATTTTCGGTTTAAGCGATAGCCTAGAAGTTCTATGTTCCACAATCAATAACATTAGCGCTTTACTGTCCCTACATTACCTAGGAAAGACACTATTAACAGAGGACTATCGTCCGGAATTGAGATAGAGCAAGGGAGATAACCAACGGTTTCCTCACCTTAGCCAAAGAAGAGGGAAAAAGGTAATTTAGAAACCCCATTAGCCCGAACGGACGTAGGATCTGAAAAGAGGACGAGAAATCGAGTGAGATAGGCTTTCGTTTCGTTCGAATCGGGTTTAGGATGATCAAGTTATGGTCCACCGAAGTTTGGTTGACTGAAAGTCAACAGTCAGGTCAAAGTCAACCGATTGACTCGGTTAACCCAGATCCAAACCCAAACCCAGATTGAACCAGACCCATATCCATAACCGACCCAATTACCTAAACCAGACCCTAACCACTAAACCAGAAATTGAATTGAAATTGGGACTAAACTGGACTTCCAATTGGACCAACTAAACCGGAATAGAAATTGAAAATTAAACCGACTGGTCAACCTAACCAGCTCGGTCAACGCTACCCGGTCAACCCGGTCAACGGCCGGTAAACGATTCGATTCGGTCGCCGGCCGAGTTGACTCAGCGGCGGCCCGGCGGCGGCGCTCCGGCGACGGCGGTGGCGGCAGCGGCGCTCCGACGACGGCTCTGGCGGCTCCGGCGGTGGTGCGTGGGACTCCGGTGCATGGCTCCTCCGGCGCGTGTGGATCTCACGTGCCCGTAACTCCCCTGCGAGTGGCTTCTTCTTGGCGGCTATGGCTTCGTCTCTTCACAACGGTCACGGTGGTGTGCTCGGTTTCTTGGGATTTTGGGTATTTTTGGAGTTACGAAATAAAGAAAACGTTTCGGTGTTTGAAAAGCTCATATCTGATTCCCGAGTGTTACCTGGTGAGAGTGGAAGAGAGAAAACGTGAATAGTACTTCTTGGGGGCTTCAAACGTCTCCAGATCTAGACAGGGCTTCGCCGAAAGAAAGAGGATGAGTTTTCTGGAGAAAAAGAAGCACATTTATAAGGAAAGGCTCTGGGAAAGCCTTAGAGATTTTGGAAAAAGCTAATGGGTTTAGGATTTCTCCCTTATTTTTAAAGAAATTGTGGTGGACCGGGTATGGGTATATTACAAAACAGCCTTGCACATATTGGTAATCTTTCTAGTTGCGGAATCCACATCATGAAGGCATATATCTGATCTCTGCGGTAGTAAATCCAACGTCTTTTACGTTTGGAACTATTATACCTCACATTTTCAACTTACCAAGAAATTTAAGTCACTTAAGTATATTTGTGTACCATAGTCACTTTATTGCCTTTTTAAACTTTCTTCTTAGGTTTGTCTCCTTACTTCCTTCTCCGTACCTAGGGATGTTAATACGGGCTACTCTAGCCCGTGTAAGCCATGCATGTTTAGAGTCCGCCCGTTTAGAGCCCATTTAAAATCTATATGGTATAAATCCCAAAACCCAGAATTGAAGAATCCAGAAACCCAATCGAATTGAAAAACCCAAAAACACAATTGAACTAAACGTAGGAAACTCACATCACAAACAAGAAAAATTGAAGCTTTAAAACAGATTCTTAGTTTCTTACATAGCAGCACCGGTAGTGACGACGGCTTGATACGCCGGTAGTGACGATGGCAGAGATTCGACGTAGAAGAACCGTAGCTTCACCTCTCATCTCGGATCGAAGAAGAAGAACCGTAGGTTCACATCATGTTTGCTAACAATCTAACCTAACACGAAACTACGTCGTTTCAGGACGAAAAAAATAAACGGGCTAGGCCCGTTTAAATAAAACTAAACCCGTGAAACCCGCAGACATAAACGGGTCCGCCGGTTAAAAGTCCATGTAAATAAGTGGTGTTAAACGGGCCACGGGCTTAACATAATTAGAAGGCCTTGAGCAAACCCGCAGGCTTTTGGCCCAATTTAACATGTATTTGTACCCTTTCTTTATCAGCATGAATATTTTCCATAGCTTCGTCATATCTCAAACGTTACACTCACATATATATATATATATTATATACACTCACACACCCATATATATACACACTCATATTCCTATCTCCTCTCTATTTGTCTCTAAGCACAAATGTTGGATATGGATTTCACATTTCATCTATAAGTTCATTGAAATTTGCCACTTCATCAAAAACATTTCAGACCAAAGACTAAAGTCCGCCAAAGAGTCAATAGCCCAGCAAGAAGTCTAACCGTTTTTATTATAAGTAGATTTTTCACTGTTCATTTCACGCAATCTTGTAACTTACTAAGCTCCAAGCTACACTTATAAAGTGACGAGCCCAAACAATCTTTAGGGAGCTCGTCTATCGACGACCTCCCTTCTCGTCATCCTTTTCATTGTTCGGCTTCGACCTAATTATTAATAACATAGATTTTCCGACTACACTTTTAATCTCATTTACTTGTTTGTTCGGAACCTTTTGACCCCGAATTTGACTCTTTCGAACTCGGTCGAAATCCCGTAACAAAACTTGGCGCCGTTTGTGGGGAATAAGAAACTTCTCTACGCTTTAGACAAGGTCGAAAATGCCAGGATCATCATTGATCTGTGAAAAACCTGAGGCATCAGAACAGACTCCGAGCTCGCTCCCTCAGAGCTCGTTCTCTCCAAGCTTGATCATCAAGCCACCCGCCACGCGAGAACTAGGCTCTCAAATCCCACCGATCGATATCCCTGTCGATCATGCCATGAAAACTGACACACATGAAGATGCTGAGTTGACATACCAGACTCCGGACATTCAGCCTAACGATACAGACGTCTCATCTCTCATAAAGATTCTGTTGACATAGGTCGACGAGCTGACCAAAGGTAATAATACTCGCTTCGACCAGCTCACAACCGTTTAGAGCCCATTTAAAATCTACATGATATAAAACCTAAAACCCAGAATTGAAGAATCCAGAAACCCAATCGAATTGAAGAACCCAAAAACGCAATCGAACTGAACACAGGAAACTCACATCACAAACCAGAAAAATTGAAGCCTTAAAACAGATTCTTAGTTTCTTACATAGCAGCACCGGTGGAGATGAATGCTTGATACGCCGGTAGTGACGATGGCAGAGATTCGACATAGAAGAACCATAGCTTCACCTCTTACCTCGGATCGAAGAAGAAGAACCGTAGCTTCACATCATTTTTGCTAACACTCTAACCTAACACGAAACTACGTCGTTTCGGGACGAAAAAAAATAAACGGCCTAGGCCCGTTTAAATAGAACTAAACCCGTGAAACCCGCGGACATAAACGGGTCCGCCCATTAAAAGCCCGTGTAAATAAGTGGTGTTAAACGGGCCACAAGCTTAATATAATTAGAAGGGCTTGAGCAAGCCCGCAGGCTTTAGGCCCAATTTAACATGTCTATTTGTACCCTTTCTTTATCATCATGAATATTTTCCATAGCTTCGTCACATCTCAAACGTTACACTCACACATATATATATACATATATTATATACACTCACACACCCATATATATACACACTCACATTCCTATCTCCTCTCTATTTGTCTCTAAGCACAAATGTTGGATATGGATTTAGCATTTCATCTATAAGCTCATTGAAATTTGCCACTTCATCAAAAACATTTCGGTCCAAAGACTAAAGTCCGCCAAAGAGTCAATAGCCCAGCAAGAAGTCTAACCATTTTTATTATAAGTAGACTTTTCACTGTTCATTTCACGCAATCTTGTAACTTACTAAGCTCCAAGCTATACTTATAAAGTGACGAGCCCAAACAATCTTTAGGGAGCTCGTCTATCGACGACCTCCCATCTCGTCATCCTTTTCATTGTTCGGCTTCGACCTAATTATTAATAACATAGAGTTTTCGACCACACTTTTAATCTCATTTACTTGTTTGTTCGGAACCTTTTGACCCCGAATTTGACTCTTTCGAACTCGGTCGAAATCCCGTAACAACAATTGGAGCCGTCTGTGGAGAATAAGAAACTTCTCTACGCTTTAAAAAAGGTCGAAAATGCCAGGATCATCATTGATTAGTGACAAACCTGAGGCATCAGAACAGACTCCGAGCTCGCTCCCTCAGAGCTCGTTCTCTCCAAGCTTGATCATCAAGCCACCCGCCACACGAGAACTAGGCTCTCAAATCCCACCGATCGATATCCCTGTCGATCATGCCATGACAACTGACACACATGAAGATGCTGAGTTGACATACCAGACTCCGGACATTCAGCCTAACGATCCAGACGTCTCATCTCTCATAAAGATTCTGTTGACACAGGTCGACGAGCTGACCAAAGGTAATAATACTCGCTTCGACCAGCTTACAACCGTTTAGAGCCCATTTAAAATCTACATGATATAAAACCTAAAACCCAGAATTGAAGAATCCATAAACCCAATCGAATTGAAGAACCCAGAAACCACTACAAGAAATATGGGTATTGATAGCACCACGAAAACGCTATCATATGTCTATGATAGCGTTTCCATAAACGCTATGTTTGCCGCTGCCATCTTAGGTCAGCCATCTACGATAGCACTAATTTGACATGCTATCATATATCTGTCTACGATAGCGCTAATTTTGATGTGATTATATAGTTTTTAGTAGCATTGGCTTATCGCCATTTTATAGATTAATGTAGCATATTATTCGTGCAATAATAAATATTGTGGTGGCAATATTTTAGGGTTATATTATATTTTATATTAGCGTTTTATAATTGTTGTATTATTATTTATAATGGCCAATCTTTATGGCTGTTGTATATCTTATGAACACTTTTATTTTTTGCCATATTTAATATATAATATTGTTTTAAATTCTTTATAAAATATTATTTAAAAATGAATAAAATTTAAATAAAAAATTATATTCAAAATTTGAGTTTTTTATTAATAACTTAAAACATGTTTTACATAAACATAATAAAAGATACATATCAAGAAATTTCTAACATATTTCTAACATTGTTCCTATCATTTCTTAAGAGTTCTACAAATGAAATGGCATGCATGAGATGAGCCACCTTTTGGAGTTCTTTGGAAAGTTCGATAAGCTTGTGTTTACAAACCTGTACATATGAAAACCAGATGGTCATAAACCTGCTTGGAACTAAAAAGAATGTTGACTCACTACAAGAAATATGTACATTTTTAGCTACTTATGCAAAACTAAATAAACCCGAAAGTGACATAGTTTCTTTAACTCTTAATACATTCAAACACTGTAACATTGAGAAGTAAACAAGTTTTAAGAAGAATTTTGAATTATATACCTTCCTTGTGACTTGTTTTTCACCCACTTGTGAACATCCGATCTTCACTTCTTCCACTTCTCTTTATCATCTCGTGAAGGAGCTAGCTTCCAAGTTCCTGTATTAAAAAATAACACAGCTGAACAAGTACCTTGACACCAGCATTCTGACACAGCTGAACTGAATCTTTGACTCCTGGTCTACATGGATCATGTGCTCATTTCAAACAATTCGTTAAGAAACACTACCAAGAATATTGCAGAACATGACATGCAGGTTGTTGTCTGAAATGTAACATAATTGTGTTAAGCAGAAAAACTGAAAGCAATCTCCAAGGATGGAGCCACATCACCACAACTTATATACTTAATTAATCTCCAGATAAAGTATAATGTACAGAAATAAACAAAATCATTCCTCACCTTTATGCCTACTATAGCTAGTAAAATAAGGTCGTCTTCGGGGAGTACCCACTTTTCGAGTTCTTCGCCTGTTGGGACCTTTTCAGCATCACAGGGTCTAAAGGCCAGTGCGACACATCGCAAGGTTCTTCCATCCATCTCTTCGATACCATCCTTGAAATACTGTGCCTGGAAAGATCAAAGAAATTGGATTGGTCAACCTGGTAACCTGTAACCATGAGGTGAATTGCAGAATCATACAAATAGGCGTAATTTAAGAGGTTAATAATAAATTAGACTTTTCACAAACCTTCTCTTCAGTCATTGGTGCCACATTACCATCCTCATCGATATAGCTTCTGCAAGACGCAAGGACAATTTCAGAAGCTCCTTTCCAGTGAACATGAACTTCACCATCAACCTGAAAAGTAATATCAAAAACAGAAAATTCAAATAAAAAACTGAATTGTACTTGTAGAGAACTGAGAAAGCCAAATCAACTTTAATTGCATCGATATAGTAGACCTCACAAGCTTAATTTCTTCCACAACCTTACAGAAATAGAGTACACAGATTCTCATGACAAGAAAGGAATGAAGAAAATGATTTATTCCTCGTAAAATCATAGTATCTTTGCCCAAAAGAGAAGTGGAACTTCCTATATAACACACTACTGCATCTAAGGCTCTAAGCCTGTTCTATGTAGCGGCAATATATCAAGGAATCCATCAAAGTTATCAGGAGTGAAGAGACTAAAAACAATTCATCTCACATTCACTAGATAAGGCAAGGACTATATTATAAGAAAACAACCGATTCTAAGTATGGATTAGATAAATTAGCCTGAAGACTAGAGAGAGTTGTGAAAGATGCTTACCAGTGATATGAACAAATGTTTCCCGTCCAGACAAATCAGTCACATACTGAAAAATGCAGATAATACCAGATTCAACAATGTATATGCAAAATTTGAATACGAACAAAGCATTAAAAATGACAGAGGAATGTTGGTCACTCACAATGAATGTGAAGTGTAGTTGAATGAAGCAAAGATGTGGACGACACCAAAGACTTGCTCTCCGTCACGAACAGTTAGCCCTAGAGTCACGATCTCTTCCTTTGGCTCTCTGACCTTTCTCCTCGACTACAACAATTTCACCAAAACTTGCATCAAGCATTTTGCATCATCTTAAAACTCTTTTCAAAAAATTGATACTTTGATGCTAAATTGCAAAATCCAATCTCCCGAAGGTTTATATGATCTCAGAATCGAAATACGAAGAAAAAGGATTGCTTCGGAAACATTTTGAGACTACTACATCATATTACCAGAGGTTTTTAACTCTATAAATCCTCCTTCCTTCATCAGTTTCGTCGCAGCAATCCATTTCAGTACCCATCAGAACACGGTGAGAGTTTAGTCTTGACAACATAACAAAATTCAACATTTGAGAGACCAAGTGGTAGCTTGAAAACGAGAAAATGAGAAACCTAAAATACCTGCAACTGGAAGCCGTAGCTTGAAAACGAAGAAGGAGAGACGGCGTGAGAAGAGCAGGTTTCCTGTCAAGCCATACTCGTCTTCAATCTCCTCAAATTTTAGGGATTTTTTAGACCAATTTTTTTTTAGGGATTTGAGAATTTAGGGATTCCAAAGATTCAGAGGATAAAGGATCTAGTGAGTGAGAGGCTGAGGTAAGAAACGAATGAGGAAGAGTAAGGTGGAGGATTGGAGGAGAAAGGGAGTAAGAAGATAGGAGGAGGAAGAGAGAAAACCAGAGAGCGTCTGGTTAGAAGAAGAAGAGAGAAAAAGGGTTAAGAATGAAAAAAATAGAGTTCCCCCCAAAACGAATTTACTTAGTATATTTGGCGGACATCCAGAAAAATAAGGCTCCAAAACATATTTTGTTTCCCGCTTAGTGAAAGTTCTATAATAGTGTTTATCAAATGCCATTTAAACTTGTATACAAATAATGCAATCCCAAAATTAATAAATAATAGCTAGAACTAGTTTTAAAATAATAAATATAATTAAAATAAAATTTAAACAGTTTTAAATTTTAAAATGTGAACATATAAAATATTTAAAATTTAACAGTGTTAACTTTTAGTTATGAATACATATAATAAAAAATTATTGATTAAAACTTTAATTTATTACTAAAAATTAATACTAAATAGATTAAATACTTAGTAAAAATAGTTACATTGTATGTATAATTTGTAATAATTTATACTTAATATCTATTTTATTTGAAACAATAAAAATAAATACCCTAAACCAATCAAAAACTTAAATCATATATCCTAAACTAATCAAACCCTTAATTACCCTCCAATCCAATACCCTAACTCTAACCCTACAATACCTTAAACCTTTACAATTGTGTCTTAAACCTTATACAATTATCTTTTCATACCCTAAACTAATCAAAAACTCAAACCATATATCCTAAACTAAACAAACTCTTACCCCCCCCCCCCCCCCCCAAAACTATAACTCCAACTCTTCAATACCCTAAACCCTTATAATTATTATACAATTATTTATGTATACCTTACTCTAAACCTTATATCCTAAACTAATCAAAAATAACTCTATATCCTAAACTAATCAACACATGTATAGAGGTAAGGTTTATAATTTTTTATAAGTGTTTGGTTTGGTTTTGTATATTATAGAATGTTTATGTTTAATAATATACAATTAAAAATTCAGTACTTATGATTAATTATTAGAAATGTAGGGTTAGAACCTTAGAGTTTGTATTTGTGGTCTAAATCTTATACAATTGATACTTTTAGAGGTTATAAATTTCATGTTTAAGGTTTGAACTTAATGTTTGAAAATATTAATTTTATGTTATACAATTAATGATTATATTTGGATAGTATTTTGTGATTAGGGTTTAATTAAGTTTGGGGTATAGGGTTAGATTTTAGAGTTTGCAATATCCTAAACTCTCCGATACACTAATTTCTAAATCAAATACCCTAAACTCTAAATCAAAAGTTTATAAAACATTTACTTTATATTATTTGAAATTTTATTTTTAAGATTATTTATTAAAATTAAATTTATAATATTACAAGTTATGAATTTTGTATCTTTATTCAGTTTCAAAAATTACAAACAAATAATATTTCTTGACAAGAAAGAAGACAAATAATATTTCAACCCCTAACCCCTAAATATACCATAAACTCAAAATCATGAATTCATTATACAAGACCCAATCAAAGCCAGAACAAGTAATATTTCAACCCCTAACCGGCTTTGTAGCCATTTCTATTGTCTCTCCTCTCACACTTAACGTTCACGCCTTTGCTTTCCCATTTTCTACATTCCATGTTCACCAGCTCCTGCGTAAGTTTCAATCCCCTTCACATTAATTTTCTTAAGAAATACACATATGTGTCCAAACAAAGTAAGAAACTAGGTTAGCAAGAGAGACCTTGATGGTTTCATCAGTGGAATCATCTAAAACTTGAACAATTAAGCGGTCCAATGGCCATATTAGTCTACACGCAGCACCTATAGATAATTGAAGAACCTGCGGGTTAAGAACACGTCGGGAGTGTTAGGACTCTCACATCTTTATATTTATTGTTAACATATAGTTTGGAGATTAATCTTATAATATGTCGGTCCAAGAAAATGTAAAATATAAAATGCATATACCTCTTTCTCGTTGTGCATTGGGATTTGGACAAGGACCATAGGATATGATTCATGTCCGAGCTCAATGTCCTCTTGCATTGGGATATGCTTGTGAGATGGTCGTTTGTAAGACCAACTGCTTGCATGAAGGAGTATACAACCGTTGGACTCACGCTGCGAAAGCCTCTACGTACAAGATCTTTGCTTATAAACTCAGCTTTTGATGTCTTCACAGGGACTTGTTTTTGATACCTGAACTGGCTCTGTGTAGGCTTATTGTTCACAAAGTTCCACATGTACTTCTTAAATGATCCATACTCGGTTATAATCTGGAATGAAAACAGCCAGAAAGATTATACAAGTTGCGTGATATAGATCAGACGCGTCAAGGGTTTTGATTACCTTGCGCACATGGCGTGAGTTGTCGAGGATTGACCGTAGCTTGACTTCTGATAGTAAGGAAATGGCAGCGATTACCTTTTTCCCGTTCAGTTCTGAAACAGCAACTGGATCAAAGTCCATGAAAACTTCCCTGTTTTGAAACAAGTAACAGATCAAGAAAATCTGAAATTAGAGCTCATACAAAACGTAGTTTCTGGCTTTACATCAGAAGTTGATAGTGGGATTTACTAAGAAGTTGGTTTGGTTACCTGAGTAATTGCCTTCTGGAGAGAATGTCGGTCCACGAGAGTTCGGCTAGTGCACCAGAGAGACATAACAACTCGAAAAGCTTCCTACACAGTTTGATAAAGTGGTAAGAGACTAGCTCTTATAATTAAAATAGCATCTCTGATCAAAGGAAAACAGTTGAGGATGCTAGTACTTGTCGTCATGAACAGGAACTCCCCATTCTTCGTCGTGGAAAGCAACGTGACACGGATCTTTGCAATAAGGAAAGAAAATAACATTATTAGCCAACTATAGCAGAGAGGCAAAGAGAAAGATATGAAACATAAGAGAACAGCAGAGAGTAGTGGAAAGAGGATAACTATCTCATAGTTTCAGAACATACAAATGTCTGCACATGTTTCAACAAATGCACAGAGAAATTCAAGCATTCTCGTGACATTGAGTTACTTTTATCCTCTGTATATGTAGAATTCCATTACTAGAAATCTAGAACTCTATCTCCTTTTTTCATATCCGTCACATTGGTCAGCCATTGCACTGAATTACATATTGTAGCCAGCATATAACAATTAAGTCTTAAACTTGGCAAAAAATCTCATATCTTCAAGTTTAACAAAACATAACGGATTCAATTTGGCATTTACTTTCTTCGCCATTCCTTCTTAATCCTTTCTAGTGTTTAAGAACTGGGAATTGATGAACAAGTGAGATTGAAGGTGAAAAGGACATTCTCACCAGATTTAGGCGTGATCCAGGCACATCTTTTCCGACCGTCAGCGAAGCAATCACCATTACTGGCAGCAGCAGCAGCAACCTTGTCTTCTTTCTCATCAACCTGATTCCTTCTCACCGCCGAGATCCGAGAGGCGTCAGACAATAGGGATTATCGCCGGCGACGAGTTTCTTGGTGGTTGTGGTCGTCGTCGTTGCAGATCGGATCCTGGTGGAGATGGTATGTCTGAGAAATCAAGGGTTTGTATTTTCCCAGTTCCTTACATTTTTTTGTTCACGGATCTCAAATGAATAAAGGCTCCCAAATCTTTAGTTTTTTTACTAAGTATTGGCGGTCTAGGGCGGGATAGCAGAAATTAGGCTCTAAAATCCAATTTGGTTTTTTTATTTAATGAAAAACGGTTTAGCACTAACTTATTGCTGTAATAGAATACTCACACAAATCTAACCATCTATAATAGCAATTTTAAAATTCGTGCTATGCTGTTCTGCTATCAATACTCAGTTTTCTTGTAGTGAACACAATCGAACTGAACACAGGAAACTCACATCAAAACCAGAAAAATTGAAGCTTTAAAACAGATTCTTAGTTTCTTACATAGCAGCACCGATGGAGATGACGGCTTGATATGCCGGTAGTGACGATGGCAGAGATTCGACATAGAAGAACCGTAGCTTCCCCTCTTATCTCGGATCGAAGAAGAAGAACCGTAGCTTCACATCATTTTTGCTAACACTCTAACCTAACACGAAACTACGTCGTTTCGGGACGAAAAAAAATAAACGGCCTAGGCCCGTTTAAATAGAACTAAACCCGTGAAACCCGCGAACATAAACGGGTCCGCCCGTTAAAAGCCCGTGTAAATAAGTGGTGTTAAACGGGCCACGAGCTTAATATAATTGAAGGGCTTGAGCAAGCCAGCAGGCTTTAGGCCCAATTTAACATGTCTATTTGTACCCTTTCTTTATTATCATGAATATTTTCCATAACTTCGTCATATCTCATAGGTTACACTCACACACACATATATTATATACACTCACACACCCATATATATACACACTCACATTCCTATCTCCTCTCTATTTGTCTCTAAGCACAAATGTTGGATATGGATTTAACATTTCATCTATAAGCTCATTGAAATTTCCACTTCATCAAAAACATTTCGGTCCAAAGACTAAAGTCCGTCAAAGAGTCAATAGCTCAGCAAGAAGTCTAACCGTTTTTATTATAAGTAGACTTTTCACTATTCATTTCACGCAATCTTGTAACTTATTAAGCTCCAAGCTACACTTATAAAGTGACGAGCCCAAACAATCTTTAGGGAGCTCGTCTATCGACGACCTCCCATCTCGTCATCCTTTTCATTGTTCGGCTTCGACCTAATTATTAATAACATAGATTTTCCAACTACACTTTTAATCTCATTTACTTGTTTGTTCGGAACCTTTTGACCCCGAATTTGACTCTTTCGAACTCGGTCGAAATCCCGTAACAACAATTGGCGCCGTCTGTGGGGAATAAGAAACTTCTCTATGCTTTAGACAAGGTCGAAAATGACAGGATCATCATTGATCAGTGTTAAACCCGAGGCATCAGAACAGACTCCGAGCTCGCTCCCTTAGAGCTCGTTCTCTCCAAGCTTGATCATCAAGCCAACCGCCACGCGAGAACTAGGCTCACAAATCCCACCGATCGATATCCCTGTCGATCATGCCATAACAACTGATACACATGAAGATACTGAGCTGACATACCAGACTCCGGACATTCAGCTTAACGATCCAGACGTCTCATCTCTCATAAAGATCCTGTTGACACTGGTCGACGAGCTGACCAAAGGTAATAATACTCGCTTCGACCAGCTCACAACCGCTTAGAATGTATGCCGGGAACATATCAGCGGCCTCCAATCGTCCGGACATCGAATATCTCAATGAACGGTGGTCTTCGCTCCTCAACTCCAAAGGGCTCTATTTGAAGTATCACCCGCTCTCACCGAGCCGAGCAGGCGACCACCCATACCTCCAACATCATTATCAACTGGACCGGGAGTGAATCAAACACCAATCACCAAACCAATGTGAAGCCAAGAGGAAGAAAGCATGAACAGTGAGATCGAACTGTTGAAGGCGCAACTAGATCATATGACCTTGAAAGTCAACAAAGAAAGCAGTTCGGCTCCCGAAATCGATTGAGTCCTCAAGGAGACATAAAAAACGCCGTTCATAAGCAATATAACGGGCACGCCAATCCGACACCCGGGAAAGATTAAGTTGCTGACATACGAAGGAATATCAGATCCCCAGAAGTATCTAACGGCCTTCAGCATCGCAATGGGACAAACCCATTTCTCTCCCGAGGAGCGCGATGTCGGCTTCTGTCAGCTCTTCGTGGAAAACTTAAGCGGTGCTGTACTCAATTGGTTCTCACGTCTTAAGGCACACTCCATTGATAACTTTCACAATCTATCAACCATGTTCCTCAAGCATTATTCTTTTTTCATCTAAGAAGGAGTCCCAAGCGCCAACCTCTGGGCTGTAAGTCAGGGGCCGAAGTAATCCATCAAATCGTACATCGTCTGGTGCGAGTCGCCCTTCCGCGAAGAGTTAACCAAGAAAGCCACAAACTCTCGAGGACGCTCTTCACCGAGCAGCCGTTTTCGTCGAAATCGAAGAAAAAAAGAGCTGCTTGCCAAGAATTTCATCTTAGCAAATTCGTCAACCGCGAAGTGAAAAGAACCAACACTAGAATTCCCCGACGAAAAAGGCAAGAAGGCGACAACATGTTAAGTCGCCGAATAGCATAAAAACCAACACTTTTAATAGTGGTGGTGGCGGGGTGGTGGTGGAGCATGGTTATTCTGGTTCCCCAATCTGGCATGACCTTGTTGGCCATCATCAATCCCTACTTGATCCATAGCCTTTTTCTGAATTTCCTTAACCTCGTGCTGAATCTCAACCTCTGGATCCAATCCAAGTCTAGCCAAGTGAGATATCCTATCTTGTGCTCATCGCGCTCTTGCTATCTCTCTTTTGTATGCTTTGATATCCTTAAATCTCTCCAAAAGATTAGTAGGACCTCCGCTGCGAAGGTTCATTCACCTGAGGAATCAAAGCAAGAAAAAGAAACAAGATTAGTAACCAATAGCTTGATCTCAATTGGAATTGAAATCCAAATGACTAATGCTAATTCCAAATGGAAACGACGCCAAATTGATACTAGAATTTTTGTAATCTAAACCTTAGAGGTTATCAATTCCTCAATAATTATTGTGTAGTACGAGGTATCAATCCATAAGGAATTGATTAGTCACCTAGAATGCACAATCCTATTAATCAAAGCAAGTCAATTTCAAGTGAAGTTTCTAAAATACTAATGAAAATTATGAAAAGCAATGAAGCAAAGTGAAGCAAATCATTAGAAATCATGTTCCAAAGCATTAAGGTATAAAAGCTAAGAAAAATGATCAATGCAAACAAGTAGACAAGTAAACTAAGCAAATTCAAGATTAATATAAAAAGACAAGCCCATGGGTTAGGTCAATGACTTAAAGTGACCATAGAGCTAATCAAGAAGGCTAATTCAAACTCAAATGAGCTAATTCTTAGGCTAAAAACACTAATCAATAGACTAATCCAATTTTTAGCACTAATCACTTTGTCTAATCCCTAATCAAGATCACATTCTCATCTGTGATTTAGAGTTACAGCCCAGAGGTTGGCGCTTGGGACTCCTTCTTAGATGAAAAAAGAATAATGCTTGAGGAACATGGTTGATAGATTGTGATAGTTATCAATGGAGTGTGCCTTAAGACGTGAGAACCAGTTGAGTACAGCACCGCTTAAGTTTTCCACGAAGAGCTGACAGAAGCCGACATCATGCTCCTCGGGAGAGAAATGGGTTTGTCCCATTGCGATGCTGAAGGCCGTTAGATACTTCTGGGGATCTGATATTCCTTCGTATGTCAGCAACTTAATCTTTCCCGGGTGTCGGATTGGCGTGCCCGTTATATTGCATGTGAACGGCGTTTTTTATGTCTCCTTGAGGACTCAATCGATTTCGGGAGCCGAACTGGTTTCTTTGTTGACTTTCAAGGTCATATGATCTAGTTGCGCCTTCAACAGTTCGATCACTAGCAAGTGAAGCCAAGAGGAAGAAAGACATAAAAACCAATGTGAAGCCAAGAGGAAGAAAGCATGAACAGTGAGATCGAACTGTTGAAGGCACAACTAGATCATATGACCTTGAAAGTCAACAAAGAAACTAGTTCGGCTCCCGAAATCGATTGAGTCCTCAAGGAGACATAAAAAACGCCGTTCATAAGCAATATAACGGGCACGCCAATCCGACACCCGGGAAAGATTAAGTTGCTGACATACGTAGGAATATCAGATCCCCAGAAGTATCTAACGGCCTTCAGCATCGCAATGGGACAAACCCATTTCTCTCCCGAGGAGTGCGATGTCGGCTTCTGTCAGCTCTTCGTGGAAAACTTAAGCGGTGCTGTACTCAACTGGTTCTCACGTCTTAAGGCACACTCCATTGATAACTATCACAATCTATCAACCATGTTCCTCAAGCATTATTCTTTTTTCATCTAAGAAGGAGTCCCAAGCGCCAACCTCTGGGTTGTAAGTCAGGGGCCTAAGTAATCCATCAGATCGTACATCGTCTGGTGCGAGTCGCCCTTCCGCGAAGAGTTGGCCAAGAAAGCCGCAAACTCTCGAGGACGCTCTTCACCGAGCAGCCGATTTCGTCGAAATCGAAGAAAAAAAGAGCTGCTTGCCAAGAAGTTCATCTTAGCAAATTCGTCAACCGCGAAGTGAGAAGAACCAACACTAGAATGCCCCGACGAAAAAGGCAAGAAGGCGACAACATGTTAAGTCGCCGAATAGCATAAAAACCAACACTTTTAATAGTGGTGGTGGCGGAGCATGGTTATTCTGGTTCCCCAATCTGGCATGACCTTGTTGGCCATCATCAATCCCTACTTGATCCATAGCCTTTTTCTCAATTTCCTTAACCTCGTGCTGAATCTCAACCTTTGGATCCAATCCAAGTCTAGCCAAGTGAGATATCCTATCTTGTGCTCATCGCGCTCTTGCTATCTCTCTTTTGTATGCTTTGATATCCTTAAATCTCTCCAAAAGATTAGTAGGACCTCCGCTGCGAAGGTTCATTCACCTGAGGAATCAAAGCAAGAAAAAGAAGCAAGATTAGTAACAATTAGCTTGATCTCAATTGGAATTGAAATCCAAATGACTAATGCTAATTCCAAATGGAAACGACGCCAAATTGATACTAGAATTTTTGTAATCTAAACCTTAGAGGATATCAATTCATCAATACTTATTGTGTAGTACGAGGTATCAATCCATAAGGAATTGATTAGTCACCTAGAATGCACAATCCTATTAATCAAAGCAAGTCAATTTCAAGTGAAGTTTCTAAAATACTAATGAAAATTATGAAAAGCAATGAAGCAAAGTGAAGCAAATCATTAGCAATCATGTTCCAAAGCATTAAGGTATAAAAGCTTAGAAAAATGATCAATGCAAACAAGTAGACAAGTAAACTAAGCAAATTCAAGATTAATATAAAAAGACAAGCCCATGGGTTAGGTCAATGACTTAAAGTGACCATAGAGCTAATCAAGAAGGCTAATTCAAACTCAAATGAGCTAATTCTTAGGCTAAGAACACTAATCAATAAACTAATCCAATTTTTAGCACTAATCACTTTATCTAATCCCTAATCAAGATCACATTCTCATCTGTGATTTAGAGTTAAAGAACCAATACAATCAAGTTCTCAATGCTAATAAACACTTCGGACAATCATTCTCATGAGCTAAACATGCAAATCCCTAAAAAGGTCCATTCAAGCAATTTGTCAAATACTTTGTGTGCAATAAATCACTTATCATCTAAATCAAATTGATCAAGGTTAATCAAGATTTAAAAACACCTAAATAGGAAGGATTAGTGATAAATTAGTCCCAAACATTCAAGATTCACCATAAAATCACTCTAATCTACCTAACCCATAAGATCTTAGAGATTCAATTCACTATTCTTCCCTAACCCAACAAAACCTATAAGGATCAAGTTAAGTATGGAGATTTGTGAAAGACAAAAGAAGAGATGAAGAAATGGTAGAAAAAACACCACTAGGGTTAGATAAAAACTCAATCTTGCTTACAAATCATAAAAACAAATGTTTAGAGAGAAAAATAAGCTTAAGGGATAAATAAGGTTTATGCTTTTATAGTGAACAATACCACGAACCAGGCCAACCCGAGACATACCGGTCTTGACCCGATTAAGTTGGATCATTGGGTCTTCGCGAAAATCCATCGGTCATGGGTTGACCGATGGATGGTGGTCGATGGAATTATATCAGCCTAACTTGGCCGATGGTGATGCTTGATATTCTCTCGGGTACTTTCTTGCATCTTGGGCTCGGGGTTTCCATCGGTCCATTCTGGCCGATGGATCGTGACCGATGGATACCCATCGATTGAGACTTGAGTGAATGAATCGGTCTGAGAGAGCTCGGATAGGCGAGGGTTGAACGATGATAGTGACCGATAGGAGTCCATCAGTTGGTGATTGTCCGATATTAGAGACCGATGGAATCTTCATCAAATTCTGACGTTTATACACTTTTCCGGACCGTTTTATATCGTACAACATAAAAGCGATGCGGCTAGATCTTTTGAGATCTTCTGAGCGCGTCCCAAACGAACGTAAAATCCCGTTTATGGCACACGAGCAAGACCATGTGTCTAGTGGGACCCACGGCGTTGAATTATAAAAGTCCGAAGAAAATGATATATGGAATTGCAATGCATCTACTAACGGGTGCGATCATACCAGCACTAATGCACCGGATCCCATCAGAACTCCGCAGTTAAGCGTGCTTGGGCGAGAGTAGTACTAGGATGGGTGACCTCCCGGGAAGTCCTCGTGTTGCACCCCTTTTTTGTTTTTTTTCACTTGTTTTCCAAAAAATAAAACTTGTACCTTTGAAACGCCATAACTTTTGAACCGTGTGGAACTACGCTGCCGACAAACCTTTTCAGAAAGCTCTTAAATCACTAAATGGCGTGCCCAATGGTCTAAAGACCGTAGGACCTGTTTTTCTTCCTTAAATTCTGACGTTTATACACTTTTCCGGACCGTTTTATATCGTACAACATAAAAGCGATGCGGCTAGGTCTTTAGAGATCTTCTGAGCGCGTCCCAAACGAACGTAAAATCCCATTTATGGCTGATATATCATGGTTTTTACCAGTTTTATGCCATGATATAATTGTGTTGTAGTGTTCTTTTGTGTTCTTTTAGAGTCTTTTACAGGTATAATCAGGTTTGGAGCAGAATTGGAGATATTGGAGCATTTTGGGGATTTTTGGAGTGCTTGGCCGAGAGATTGAGCTCACTGTCCGATTTTGAGATCATGCATCGATCGACACACCTTTAGTGTCGATCGACACACTAGCGAGTTGGGCCGATACGGCGGTTTAATGAAGAATGAAGATTTTGCACTTTGGCCCAGAAGTTTCCAGTATTTACAAAGAAGCCCCAGCCGAGATTATGCCTATATAATTAGGATTTTGGTGTTTATTTTAGATACGCTTTCATACTTAGAGCTAAGATATTTTTAGAGCTTTTGGGGCTGATCTAATCCTGTACTTCATCTATTTTGGAGAAGATTTCGAACCCCTTTATCTATTTAATTTCTTATATGCACTCTATTAATTCTATGATTTCTGTTTCATTAATCATGTCTGAGTAGATTCATAGTTAGGTTTAGGGTTTCTCATTAAGGATTTCATGACTTGCTAGACTTGTTTAATTCAGTTAAGGATTCACATGAATAGAATGTTCTTCGATCTAAATTGAGTTTAATGCTAGTTCTAACCTGATCAATTAGAATCTAGATCTTAGGTTGCTAAATACGACAAGAGAGTGTGGTTTAGAATCTGAACTATTTAGGTTGAGCAATTAAACTTCTCACAAAGGAATTTGGTTTAGTTTAATTGTGAACATATCGAACTTGAAATTAATGCTGGTTTAATCTGTTAGTAATTGCAAAGGAATTTGGATTACTGCACTTAGACTTAGAGAATTCTCGCAAAGAGATTTGGTTAATTCTATATCCGTGATTTGAGTTCTAGAACTGTGCTTAATTGGATCCTGACTGATTGATTTGTCTGCTTGTCTGATTTCCTGAGAACGCCCTAGACTTAGCGCCTTTAATTAACTGCTTTCACCACCAACAATCTGCTACTTGTTTACTTTCTTGCCTTGCTATTTAGTTTACTACAATTTGCTTTCTTCTTAGTTTAAATTCCTACGGTTCTTTATCTATCGAGACTAGAGTCTCTGTGGATTCGATACCCTGTATACTACAATCACTTAACTGTGCACTTGCAGTAGAATAGGATTAAAACCTGACCCTATCAAGTTTTTGGCGCCGTTGTCGGGGACTCTTAGAGTCTTCGATAGGATCGAACTTAGGGTTTTTACTAGGATTTTTTTTATTTTTGTTTTGTTTTGTTTTGTTTTTATTTACTAATTTTTCTCTGTTTTCTCTCTGTCGCAGGTACCGATTTCGCTTTGCGTCGATCGTTGCACCTTTGTGTCGATCGTCACTAGGCGATTCTGAGATTGAATCGATCGTTGCACTGATAGCATCGATCGTTGCTTGACGATAACAGACAGTTTATGCAGACGTGTGAAACTCGAAGTAATCAGAACCTGAACCTCGTTAATCTCAGACTTGAAGAACTTGGACGTCTAGAGAGGACTAACATAAGAGAAAGAAGGCAAAGAAGGTGGTACATAAGTTAATCATTATGCCTGATTCTCAAGGTACCCTGAGGGACCGAGACATCAATCCGTACAATGCTGATGGGCAACGGATTGACGCTGAAGGAAATGTAATCCCTGATCCTCCTGAATAACCGCAACAGGAGCAGAACCAAGGCCAAAGACAGGCCCAAGGTAGAGAGATGGTTGTCCATGAGAGGACTTTAGCTGACTACAACAGACCGGATGAGTTTCATGCAAACCGGTCAGCTCTTGTGATGCCTGGTTTTGAGAGGAATGATTATGAGATCAAAACCATCTACTACTCGCTGATGAGACAGAATGCCTTCCATGGTCATCCCACGGATCAGCCTATGGATCACATTGATCAGTTTGAGGACCTAATCACTGGCATGAAGTATGATGGAGTCTGCCAGGATTATCTGTTCCTTAAGCTCTTTCCATACAGTCTCGCTGGAGACGCTGCTGCATGGCTGAAGCAACTGCCACCTGGGCAGTTTAATACTTGGGCAGCCCTGAAGAGTGAGTTCCTGCGTCACTTCTATGATGATGCACGTTCCGATCAGTCCATACAGGACATACTCACATTTTCCCAAGGACCTGTGGAGCCTCTTAAGACTGCCTGGATGAGATTCAAGAAGTACCAGCGTGACTGCCCACACCATGGATTCACTGAGGTCACATTGCTAGATATCTTCTTCAGAGGAATAGATCTTCCATATCAGTCTGCGCTGGATAACTCCAGTAATGCAAACTTCAACACCAGGACTCCTGCACAAGCTAAGCAGTTGATTGAGAACTTAGTGAGCAGCAACAGTTGCAAGACTATGGATGAGAGGAGGAAGAAATCTGGTGGAAGTGTAGAGAATTCAGAGATGGCTGAATTTAGATCTAAGCTGGACACAATTTGCAATCTCCTGGCTGGTAAGAAGGCTGTCCACTTTGCCCAAGATGTTGAGGTAATTCAGACTGCGGAGGACACTCAGGAAGAAGATGTGAATTACATTGGAGGATCTGGTTTCCAAGGTAACAAATTTGGTAATCAGCAGGGAAATAGATTCTTCAATGGAGGACAGAAGAGTGCCTTCACAGGCAATTAGAACTCCTTTGGACAGACAAGTGGTTTTCAGAAGCCTTTTGGACAAGGTACTCAGAGAACCTATGGATCTTCATCTTATCAGACTCCTCCTGCAGCCACTGCTCATTGAAGTAAGATGGAGGCAATGATGAAACAGCTGCTGGAGAGTCAGACTAAGAGTGCTGCAGACTTCGACAAGAAGATAGATACAGTCTATGAGGAGCTGAATGGGAAATTTGAATACCTGAGCGCACATATGAAGGAGCTTGATGCTAAGGTTGCAAGAACTGTTGGATATGCTCAAAGGGAAGATGGATATCTCCCAGGGCGAACTGATGCTAATCCCAAGTACCAATGCAATGCAGTGACATTGAGAAGTGGTAAGGAGTTGTTACCTGGCCAGAAAAGGCAGTTAAGTGTTGAGGAACTCGTGGAAATTGAAGAATTGGAAGATGGGATCCGTGACATTCGCAATGCATCGATCGACGCCACCAGGCAACGGTCGATGCAAAGCGATAACGAAGAAACTATCGTAGCAAAGTCACCCAGCAACGATCGACACAACTCCAGTGACGGTCGATGCAAGGCGACTGCAGAGAGCTCAAAACCAGAGAAACCGAAACAGTCGACCGAGAGGGTCTACAAGCCTAAGGTACCTTATCCCAAGAATCCCAGAAAGGCTAAAAACGATAGGCAGTATGCCAAATGCAAGGAGTTCATTAAAAAGGGGAAAGTTGAAGTGCCTTTGATTGACTCCATGGAAACCTCTCATGTGATGAGAAGATGTCTTAAGGATATGATTGCTGGGAAATGGTCTGTCGAGGAGAGTGTAATGATGATCAATGAGGTGTGTAGTGCAGTTATTCAGGGCAGGATTCCTGAGAAGTTAAAAGATCCAGGAAGCTTTGTACTAGATTGTGCTATCTACAGGGAGAGATTCGAAAGGTCTCTATGTGACCTTGGTTCCAGTGTGAATCTTATGCCTTTCTCAGTTGCTAAGAGGCTCGGGATGACTGACTTTATACCCACTAGGATATCACTGGTTTTGGCAGATAGAACAATCGGGATTCCCGAAGGATTATTGGAGGATGTGCCCATAATGATTGGCCAATGTGTGATTCCTACTGACTTTGTGGTTCTGCAGTATGGAGAGGAACCAAAGGATCCACTAATTTTAGGCAGGCCTTTCTTAGCTACAGCTGGTGCGATGATTGACTGTCAAGGAGGTAGAATAGTTCTCAATGTGGGTGATCTGAAGATGAGTTTTGATATGGACAAGCTGGCAAAGAGACCAACCATCGACGGACAGACCTTCTATGTTGACACACTAGGTGATTTGGCTACAGAATACTTTCACAAGTCACATGCTGAAGATCCACTAGAAAGAGCTTTACTGAGCTCTATATTGGAGCTGGAGTACCTGCAGGACGAGCCAGAAATGTGCTATGCAAGACTGATGGATTCGGTTGAAGTGGCGATGAAGGTGGAAGTGTCTGACGCGACGATGCAACGATCGACACCAACTAATCATCGGTCGTTGCAAGTCGACAGAGACTGGGCCGAGGAAAAAGCTCCGAAAATAGATTAAACCCTAATAACTCTGATACCACTGTTGGAAAGCCTAGGATCTAGGGTTCGTTATATTGAATCACTGACCTCGCTTCTTACCTTGTTCTGGAAGCGGAATGATTGGTATGACGAGATCAGTAGCGACTCAGATGCTTCGCCTCTACCAGATACACACGCACACAAACCTGGAAAGCCGGGATGCTAGTGCCGGATCTTCGGGATCACGAAGTTTTGCTGTCTATGATTTCTCTGCAAAGACGAAGTGAACGGCTAGGGTTCCATGTCGAAACTATAAGACTTATATAGACCTGGAATGTCTAAAACCGAGCATTGGTTAATACCAATTCGTGTAAGTCATAAAATCGAAACGTCAGTTTCGAAACCCTATCTGTGTCGATCGACACACATACTGTGTCGATCGACACACCACTATAAACTCAATATCAATGTGTATTCAATACACATCAACATGATCATTACCATAATGATCATTCCCATATTTACGCTTCCAGTTTGCTTAGGTGTGTGACCCTATAGGATCATATAATACTGGCAGTAAGTCTACAACTTACAGATTGCAAGAGGCTTCTAGCAAAACATTGCAACCGCCCAATATTATACGAATGTCTGATCTCGACACACAACTATCATCAGGAGTGAGTGTTGGGAATGTCCTAAAATCTATTGTACATGCTCTAAGTGAAAGTCGTATTGTCGAGATGAGACAATCACATAACACTAGGTAGTCATAACGCTTTGCTAGAAGCCACTTATGATCAATGAGTTGAGAACTCATTGCTAGTGTTATATGATCCTACAGGGTCACACACCTAAGCAAACTGGGCGTTAAAGACGAGGTTGATCATTAATGTAATGATCCAGTGAATGCATATTTCATATGCATTCGATGTCAATATTCTGGGGCAGTGTCGATCGATGCAGATAGTGCATCGATCGATGCAACTCGCGGATTGATCAGATTAATTCGGTTTAATCGTTGGTTAATTCCGTTATGGTTTAAGTCGACATATATAAGATATATGGTCGACCTAAACTGATTTCTAACCAAATTTACAGCCACCAGAACTTGAACACAAACCTCTGAAGAGATTGGATCTCTATAGGCACTAGCATCCCTCCTGTCCAGTTTGTGTGCGTGTGGATACCAGTAGAGGCACAGCGTTTGAGGGGCTTCGTGATCTCGATTATCTGCATATCTTCCGCTGCTAATCATCAGGTAATTCTGAGATCCCATAGATTCAATTACATGAACCTTAGATCCTAGGCTCGGAATTCAGACTAGGGTTGCTAATCCTGATTAGAACTGCTAGAAATTCCTTCAGTGGTATCAGAGCTTTAGGGTTCCATTGAATCTGTAGCATGTTGATTAGATTAGTTGAATCTGAATCTGTGTAAGGTTGATACAAACTTGCTAAAATTTGTTTTCCTGAAAACCTAGTTTAGGGTTCTATTCGAAAACATTTTAGGGTTTTTTCGCATGGTGTCGATCGATGCCAATCCGGCATCGATCGACACAGGGCGAAAACCCGAATAAAATTTAGGGTTTTTCGCATGGTATCGATCGATGCCAATCCGGCATCGATCGACACAGGGCGAAAACCCGAATAAAACTTAGTTTTCGCCTAGTGTCGATCGACACAAGTGTTGTGTCGGTCGACACAAACCTCGCGAGATTGGTGAATCGGTTCAATTGGATTGGACCGGTTATCGAGCTTAGTTAATAATGGTCGAACACAGTGAATGGTTTAATTACGATTATTTTGATTAGGTTGGCATCGACCGATGCTAATGTTGCATCGATCGACGCTGACCGGTATTCAAAAACGGATCAATTGGATTGATCGGTTATCGCGGATTGCTTTTGGTTATCCTGCATCGATCGACACTATAGTAGTGTCGGTCGACATCAGATTTGATGATTAGGTTATTGAACCTGAAATCACAGAACCGAAGCAAGATAAATAAATTAATTAAAAGAATTAAAACATAATAAAACTGAATGTTTTAAAAGGTTTCGTTCCTCAACCAAATATCAAGTGATACTTGATGTCTTTCCAATCTTGTCAACTGTCAAGACCCATTTAATTGTGCGATAGACTTGCAGTGCAAGATGTCCACAATTTCATGAGTAAGACAGAGGTAATCGTGTTGATGGACTTGCAGTGCAAGACATCGACAATTACATGACTGAAGAGATTGGTTTACTTGACTGGGCCATCAAAATCGTTTTGGGCTCAGAGACATCAGGTGGATTGGACATAAGATGTCAATCCACAACCAAGAGTTATATTGGATATAACTAGCAAAGTTGTTGCTTACCTAGATAGCTAAAGTTGAGTTATAGCCAGTGGCTCACTTGAATTTAGTGAAGTATGGGTCTTGGATCATTATATTCATCTGAGGAAACATTGTTTGAATATAATGCGAGTTTTCTTAAAAGTTAAGACTTCTCATTTCTTGAACATCATAACTAAACCTTTTCCTTTTCTTTGTTTTCTCAGCTATGACTACCACTCATAATAATTCTTTCTCCCTGCGATCCGTCCTTGAGAAGGACAAGTTAAATGGATCAAATTTTCTCGAATGGTATCGGAACTTGAGAATTGTTCTCAAGCAGGAGAAAAGGGACTGCAAATGAAAGAAAGAAACTGGTTCTCGTTGTTGATTCCGTATGGGTCTATGTCCTTGAAAATGTTCTCCCTGAAAAACCGAGAGCCAATGCTCCACATGCAGAAAGGAATGCTTGGGATAAGCATTCTAATGATGTGGTCGATGTGAATTGTCTCATGTTGGCTACCATGAACTCGGATTTGCAGAAGCAATACGAGAACGTAGAGTCGCCCGTGGAGATGATCACTAGCCTGAAAAGTATGTTTCAGGAGCAAGCACGAACTGAGAGATACCAGACGATTAAATCTCTCATTGAATGCAAGCTACCAAAGGACAGTCCAGTCAGTCCTCATGTCATTAAGATGATGAGTTATATTGATAACCTGGGGAAGCTGGATTGTCCCATTAGCCAAGAGTTGGCTACTGACATCATTCTGCAGTCACTGCCGTCAAGCTATGATCAGTTTGTTATGAACTACAACATGAACAACTTGACGAAGACGTTGACTGAACTGCATGGGATGCTCAAAACAGCTGAGCCTAATATCAAGAAGGGCACTCCGAATGTACTTATGGTACAAGGAGGTAAGAAGTTTAAGAAACTTGGCAAAGGGAAGGGAAAGGGCAAGGCTGTCCAGGTTGAGAACCCGGACACGCCTGCGCCAGCCCCCAAACCCAAGCCTGGCCCATCTGTGACTGATAAGTGCCATTACTGTAAAGAGCTTGGACATTGGAAGAGAAATTGCGACAAATTCTTGGAAGAGAAGAAGAAGAAGAAGACTTTCGAGACTTCATCTTCAGGTATTTATGTTATAGAAGTAAATGTTACTACATCTGGTTCTACTTCTTGGGTATTGGATACCGGCTGTGGGCCTAAGCAACAGTAGGAAGTTGGAAAAGGGACAAGTGGACCTACGCGTGGGGAATGGAGCAAGAGTTGCTGCATTAGCCGTAGGAACATATAACTTGTCTTTACCTTCTGGTTTGGTTTTAAAGCTTAATAATTGCTACTATGTACCTGCTATAAGCAGAAATATTATTTCCATTCCTGTTTTGGATGTGGAAGGATATCAGTTTTCAATTAAGAATAAATGTTGTTCTTTTGATTACAATGATATATTTTATGGTAGCAGCCCATTAGAGAATGGGCTTTATGTTTTAAACCAAACTGCACCAATCTATAACATTAACACCAAGAGATTCAAATCAAATGACACGAATCAGACCTTTCTTTGGCATTGTCGTTTGGGCCACATAAACGAGAAACGGATCCAAAAGCTCCATAGTGATGGGCTTCTGGGCTCATTTGATTATGAATCATGTGAGAAATGTGAATCTTGTTTACTAGGCAAAATGACTAAGGCCCCTTTCAACAAATCAAATGAAAGGGCCAGTGACCTATTGGGCCTTATACATACAGATATGTGCGGCCCAATGAGCACAAGTGCCAGAGGAAATTTTCGATACTTCATTACCTTCACTGATGATTTCAGCAGGTATGGTTATGTCTATTTAATGAGACACAAGTCGGAATCTTTTGAAAAGTTCAAAGAGTTCCAAAATGAAGTACAGAATCAACTTGGCAAAAGTATTAAGGCTCTTCGATCAGATCGTGGAGGAGAATACTTAAGCCAAGAATTCAGTGATCATTTGAGAGATTGTGGAATTGTTTCACAACTCACTCCTCCTGGAACACCACAATGGAATGGGGTGTCCGAGAGGAGGAATCGAACTTTATTAGATATGGTTCGATCAATGATGAGTCTCTCAACTCTTCCATTATCCTTTTGGGGATACGCTCTAGAAACGTCTGCGTTTACACTTAATAGGGTTCCGTCAAAATCAGTTGCAGAGACACCACATGAGATGTGGACTGGAAATGTTCCGAGTTTGTCTTTCCTGAAGATTTGGGGTTGTGAAGCTTATGTTAAGCGATTAATTACAGATAAGCTCGAACCCAAATCTGATAAGTGCTACTTCGTTGGTTATCCTAAGGAAACCAAGGCATACTACTTTTACAACCAATCCGAGAACAAAGTGTTTGTTGCTCGGAACTGTGTTTTTCTTGAGAGAGAGTTTCTTTCCAAGAGAAACAGTGGGAGTAAAGTACAACTCGAAGAAGTTCGAGAGCCACAAGAAACCGCCCAGCCCATTGTGGAGGAGCAACAGTTGGATCTACAAAGAGTTGTAGAGCCAACGCCTGTGGAGCCTGAAATTCGCAGATCTGAAAGGATCCGTCACGAACCCAAGAGATATGGATTTCTCGTAACCAATTGTCATGATTTGTTGATCATTGACAGTGACGAGCCCGCGAATTACGAAGAAGCGATGATGAGCCCAGACTCCGAAAAGTGGCTGAAAGCCGCTGAATCCGAAATGGGATCCATGTCACAGAACCAAGTATGGACTTTGGTTGATTTACCCGATGGTGCAAGACCCATTGAATGTAAATGGATTTTCAAGAAGAAAATTGATGTGGATGGAAATATTCAGATATATAAAGCAAGGCTGGTGGCAAAAGGTTTCAAACAAATTTATGGTATTGACTATGAAGAAACCTACTCACCTGTCGCCATGCTTAAATCCATTCGGATTCTCCTAGCAACAGCCGCTCATTATGATTATGAGATCTGGCAGATGGACGTGAAAACAGCTTTCCTTAATGGAATTCTGGAAGAGGATGTGTACATGACACAGCCCGAAGGTTTCATCGATCCTAATGCTGCTAGGAAAGTATGCAAGCTTCATCGATCCATTTATGGATTGAAGCAAGCATCTCGGAGTTGGAATCTTCGTTTTGATGAAGCAGTCAAAAAGTTTGACTTCATCAGGAACGAAGAAGAACCATGTGTTTACAAGAAGACTAGTGGGAGCGCAGTTGCATTTCTCGTGTTGTATGTAGATGACATACTTCTTCTCGGAAATGACGTTCCGTTGTTACAGTCCGTTAAGGCCTGGCTCGGAAGTTGTTTTTCAATGAAAGACATGGAAGAAGCCGCGTATATTCTTGGAATAAGAATCTATAAAGATAGATTAAACAAGTTAATTGGACTGTGTCAAGACACTTATATCGATAAAGTCTTACACAGGTTCAGAATGCAAGATTCCAAGAAAGGCTTCATACCAATGTCTTATGGCATAAGTCTCAGCAAGAAGCAGTGTCCTGAGACACCTGCTGAGCGAGAACGCATGAGTCGGATTCCCTATGCCTCGGCGTTGGGATCCATCATGTATGCCATGCTCTGTACTCGTCCAGATGTTGCTTGTGCTTTAAGCATGACGAGTAGATACCAATCGGATCCAGGTGAAAGTCACTGGATAGCAGTCAAGAATATTCTGAAGTATTTGAGAAATACTAAGGATAAATTCTTGGTGTACGGAGGAAGTGATGAGCTGGTAGTAAGTGGTTACACAGACGCAAGTTTTCAGACAGACAAAGATGATTTCCGATCGCAATCTGGTTACATCTTCTGCCTGAATGGCGGTGCAGTCAGCTGGAAGAGTTCCAAGCAGGACACTGTAGCAGAATCCACAACTGAAGCTGAGTACCTCGCTGCTTCTGAAGCGGCAAAAGAGGCTGTTTGGATCAAGAAGTTCATCACTGAACTTGGTGTGATTTCTAGTATTTCTTAGCCAGTGGCTTTGTATTGTGACAACAATGGAGCCATTGCGCAAGCAAAGGAACCTAGATCACACCAGAAATCCAAACACATAGAAAGGAGATATCACCTTATTCGTGATATTGTGAATAGAGGAGATGTGAAGATCAGCAGAGTCCCGACGGATGAGAATGTTGCTGATCCACTGACCAAGCCCCTCCCAAGGCCTAAGCATGAGTTTCATACTACTGCTGTAGGCATTAGATTTCTTAAGATATGATCTTGTTTTCAGTGGGAGTTATATTTGGTTTTTAGTTATGACTTGATGTTCGTAAAACATAATTTGAATATGTTATTTTAATGAAATTGTTTCAGCATTATTTAATTGTGTTAATTAAATATATTGTCCCAAAGTAATTTATGACATTTTATAGGTCATCAAGTATGTGACTTGATCATGAAACCCTATAAGCAATAAATAATATAAATTATAAATGGTCCCTGGTCGAGGTTGTTAAAATGGGACATTAACAACCACGTGAGACTAGTATGTTAGAGAACACATGATCGGACTTGACCCGTTAATGAAAACTCTACAAGATGTTATATGAGTGTTAAAAGAGTTTCTCATTACGACTAAAGAGTGTAGTCCTTAGACCTGAGTTCATCATGTCCTCTCTTATATGGATTGGTTCGTCTTGACTTTGTCAAACGTCAGCCGTAACTGGTAATCATAAAGACACTGATTAGGCGTATCATGAGATATAAAAGAGACATGGATGGAACAAGATGGGATTTGTACCTTCTATATAACATGAGTTAAATATCTCTGGGCCTATCGAAGATTTGATACTGGAAATGCGTGGCCGCGCTCAAACGAGGTGATTGTCAGTCGTTTGTTTTATCAGTACAAATCGGGATTCGATAAACGTGATCTGGCTTAATAAGGATGACACAGTTCTTGCCTTATGCTAGATTGAGATATAGCTACAAAGGGATTAAAGGAATAGATGATTCCAGTACAAGTGGGAGATTGTTGGGAATGTCCTGAAATCTATTGTACATGCTCTAAGTGAAAGTCGTATTGTCGAGATGAGACAATCACATAACACTAGGTACTCATAACGCTTTGCTAGAAGCCACTTATGATCAATGAGTTGAGAACTCATTGCTAGTGTTATATGATCCTACAGGGTCACACACCTAAGCAAACTGGGCGTTAAAGACGAGGTTGATCATTAATGTAATGATCCAGTGAATGCATATTTCATATGCATTCGATGTCAATATTCTGGGGCAGTGTCGATCGATGCAGATAGTGCATCGATCGATGCAACTCGCGGATTGATCAGATTAATTCAGTTTAATCATTGGTTAATTCCGTTATGGTTTAAGTCGACATATATAAGATATATGGTCGACCTAAACTGATTTCTAACCAAATTTACAGCCACCAGAACTTGAACACAAACCTCTGAAGAGATTGGATCTCTATAGGCACTAGCATCCCTCGTGTCCAGTTTGTGTGCGTGTGGATACCAGTAGAGGCACAGCGTTTGAGGTGCTTCGTGATCTCGATTATCTGCATATCTTCCGCTGCTAATCATCAGGTAATTCTGAGATCCCATAGATTCAATTACATGAACCTTAGATCCTAGGCTCGGAATTCAGACTAGGGTTGCTAATCCTGATTAGAACTGCTAGAAATTCCTTCAGTGAGTACAAGTATGATTTCAGGACATAATCCCAACAATCTCCCACTTGTACTGGAATCATCAATTCCTATAATCCTTTTATCTCTATATCTCGATTTGGCATAAGGCAAGATTAGTGTCATCTTTATTAAGCCAATATCGTGTTTATCGAACTCCTGATCTATACTGAACAAGACAAACAACTGAACTACAGTTCGTTTGAGTGCGGCCACACATTTTCTCAGTATAAAACCTTCGATAGGCCCTGAGATATTTATCTCCCGTTATTCAGGAGGGACAAATCCCTTCTTGTTCCATCCCTGTTTCAACACACACTTCATGATACACCTGAGCAATGCCGTTATAGCCGCCAGTTACGGGTCGACGTTTGACAAGGTCAAAGTGCACCAATTCATATGTAAGAAAACATGATGAACTCAGGTCTAAGGACTATACTCTATAGTCGTAATGAGAATCTCTCATGACACAGATATAACTATCTTGGAGACTTCTCATTAGCGGGTCATGTCCGATCATATGTTCATCAACATATATCTATGTGACTGACTGTGATACTCATATCACTGACTCCATGAAACTTAGTCAACATTCACCTCACAAGCTAGTCTCTCGCGGTTGTCAGTGTCCCACATTGACAACCTCGATTAGGGACACATCATAATCTATGACATCTATAACTTATAGGGTTTCATGATCAAGTCCTCAACTTGATGACCTATAATATGACATAAACTTATTTTGGGACCATTATTTATATCACAATAAATAATGCTGAAATCAAGTTTCATTAAACATATCCAAAAGTATGTTTACAAGAACATCTTAATATAACTAAAATAAAACCATAAGAACTCCCACTAGAATCAAGATTACATCTTAAGATCTCTAATGCCTACAGCAGTAGTATGACTCTCATGCTTAGGCCTTGGGAGTGGCTTAGTCAGAGGATCAGCGACATTCTCGTCCGTCGGAACTCGGCTGATCTTCACTTCACCTCTATTGACGATATCACGAATCAGGTGATATCTCCTCTCTATGTGTTTGGACTTCTGGTGTGACCTGGGTTCTTTCGCCTGAGCAATGGCTCCATTATTGTCACAAAACAAAGCCACTGGCTCCAAGATACTAGGAACCACACCAAGTTCAGTCATGAACTTCTTAATCCAAACAGCTTCCTTTGCCGCTTATGAAGCAGCAACATATTCAGCTTCCGTCGTGGAATCAGCTACGGTATTCTGCTTAGAGCTCTTCCAGCTCACTGCACCGCCATTTAGACAGAAGACATATCCAGACTGTGATCGGAAATCGTCTCTGTCCGTCTGAAAGCTCGCATCAGTGAATCCATTCACCACAAGTTCTTCACTTCCTCCATATACCAAGAACTTATCCTTGGTATGTCTCAAATATTTGAGAATATTCTTGACAGCTGTCCAGTGATCTTCACCTGGATCAGATTGGTATCTACTCGTCATGCTTAACGCGTAAGCTACATCTGGATGAGTGCAGAGCATGGCATACATGATAGATCCTATTGCAGAAGCATAAGGAATCCTACCCATGCGTTCTCGCTCAGCATGTGTCACCGGACACTGCTTCTTGCTGAGACTAATGCCATGAGACATCGGTATGAAGCCCTTCTTGGAATCATGCATCTTGAATCTGCGCAACACCTTATCAATATAAGTGTCCTGGCACAATCCAATCATCCTGTTCGCTCTATCTCTGTAGATTCTGATTCCAAGGATGTACGCGGCTTCTCCCATGTCTTTCATGGAAAAACAACTTCCGAGCCAAGTCTTAATGGACTGAAGCAACATAACATCATTACCGAGAAGAAGTATGTCATCGACATACAGTACGAGAAACACAATTCCGCTCCCACTAGTCTTCTTGTATACACATGGTTCTTCTTCGTTCTTGATGAAACCAAATTGTTTTACTGCTTCATCAAAACGAAGATTCCAACTCCGTGATGCTTGCTTCAATTCATAAATGGATTTATGAAGTTTGCATACCTTCCCAGCATTCTTAGGATCTACAAAACCCTCAGGCTGTGTCATATACACATCCTCTTCCAGAATTCCATTCAAGAAGGCGGTTTTGACATCCATCTGCCAAATCTCATAATCATAATAAGCAGCAGTTGCTAGGAGAATCCGAATGGATTTAAGCATAGCAACTGGGGAATAGGTTTCATCATAGTCAATACCATGAATCTGTTTAAAACCTTTAGCCACCAACCTAGCTTTATAAATTTGGACATTGCCATCCACGTCAATCTTCTTCTTGAAGATCCATTTACACTCAATGGCTTTTGAACCATTACGTAAATCGACCAAGGACCATACTTGGTTTTCTGACATGGATCCCATTTCGGATTTAGAGGCTCCAAGCCACTTTTCGGAGTCCGGGCCCATAATTGCTTCCGCGAAGGTCGCCGGTTCGTCACTTTCAATGATCATCAGATCATTGCAGTTAGTCACGAGAAATCCATAATATCTCTCGGGTTCGTGACGGATCCTTCCGGATCTGCGAACTTCAGGCTCCACAGGCGTGGCCCCCACAGAACTTTGTGGATCCAACTGCTGCTCTTCCTCAACAGGATGAGCAGCCTCCTGTGCATCTTGAATTTCTTCTAGATGTACTTTACTCCCACTGCTTTTCTTAGAAACAAATTCCCTCTCAAGAAAAGAACAGTCCCGAGCAACAAAGACTTTGTTCTCAGATCGGTTGTAAAAGTAGTATGCCTTGGTTTCCCTAGGATAACCAACGAAGTAGCATTTATCTGATTTGGGTGCGAGCTTGTCAGAGATTAAACGTTTGACATAAGCCTCACAACCCCAAATCTTCAGGAAAGACAGACTTGGAATATTCCCAGTCCACAATTCATTTGGTGTCTTTTCAACTGATTTAGATGGCACCCTATTTAGTGTAAACGCAGACGTTTCTAGAGAGTATCCCCAGAAGGATAATGGAAGATCTGAATGACTCATCATAGACCGAACCATATCCAATAAAGTTCGATTCCTCCTCTCTGACACTCCATTCCATTGGGGTGTTCCAGGAGGAGTGAGTTGTGAAACAATTGCACATTCGCTCAGATAGTCACTGAACTCTTGACTTAAGTATTCTCCTCCGCGATCCGATCACAGAACTTTGATACTTTTGCCGGTTCTGTACTTCATTCTTGAACTCCTTGAATCTATCAAAGGATTCTGACTTATGTCTCATCAAATAGACGTAGCCATACCTACTGAAGTCATCAGTGAAGGTAATGAAGTACTTGTAATTTCCTCTGGCAACAGTGCTCATTGGCCCACATACATCAGTATGAATAAGGCCCAACAAGTCACTGGCCCTTTCATTTGGTTTGTTGAAAGGGGCCCTAGCCATTTTGCCCATCAAGCAAGATTCACATTTTTCACATGATTCAAAATCAAATGAACCCAGAAGCCCATTACGATGGAGCCTCTGAATGTGTTTCTCATTGATGTGGCCCAAACGACAATGCCATAAGAAAGTCGGGTTTCGTCATTTGACTTAAACCGCTTTGTATTTATGTTAAAGACAGGCATTTCTTGGTTTAAGACATATAACCCATTTTCTAATGGGGCGCTACCATAAAATGTACCATTGCGATGAAAAGAACAAACTTTATTCTTAATAGCAAAATCAAAATCTTCCAAATCCAAAACGGAAACTGAAATTATGTTTCTGCTAATCACAGGTACAAAGTAGCAGTTATTCAATTCTAAAACCATGCCAGAAGGTAAAGACAAATCATAAGTGCCTACGGCCAGTGCAGCAACCTTAGCTCCATTCCCGACCCGTAGCTCAACTTGTCCTTTATCCAGCGTTCTACTGTTTCTTAGTGCCTGCATATTAGTACAAATATGAGCACCGCAGCCGGTATCCAATACCCACGAAGTAGAACTAGGAGTCATAACATTAAGTTCGATAACATAAATACCTGAATCAGACGCATCATACGTCTTCTTCAGCTTCTTGTAATCTTCCATGAACTTCTTGCAGTCCCTCTTCCAATGCCCTAGCTGCTTGCAGTAGTTGCATTTATCCTCAGGAGAAGGCCCGGATTTGGGCTTGGGCTTGGGCCTGTCTTGACTCTCAGTCTGGACAGCTTTAGCCTTTCCCTTATCCTTACTAGGTTTCTTAAACCTTTTACCCCCTTGTACCATCAGTACATTAGGAGTTGCCTTCTTGAGATTCGGCTCTGCTGTCTTCAGCATGCCGTGCAACTCAGTCAATGTCTTAGTCATGTTTTGCATGTTGTAGTTCATGATGAACTGATCAAAACACGACGGCAAAGACTGCAGAATCATGTCAGTGATTAGCTCCTGGCTAATGGCACAGTCCAGTTTCCCCAGGTTATCAATGTAACCCATCATTTTAAGGACATGAGGACTCACTGGACTGTCCTTAGCCAGCTTGCAATCCATGAGAGATTTAACCGTCTGGTATCTCTCTGTGCGAGCTTGCTCCTGAAACAAGGCTTTCAGGCTGTTAATCATCTCAATCGGTGACATCACGTTCTCATATTGCTTATGCAGCTCAGAGTTCATAGTCACCAGCATTAGACAATTAACATCTTTGACATCAGCAGAATGCTTATCCCAAGCATTCTTATCTGCCTGCGTGGCATTGGAACGTGGCCTCTCGGGGAGAACTCTTGTAAGGACGTATTCATTGTTCTCTTGCCTGAGAACTATTCTCAGGTTCCGATACCATTCCAAGAAATTTGATCCATTAAGCTTGTCCTTCTCAAGGACGGATCTTAGCGAGAAAGTGTTGATGTGAGTTGGGACAGACATAGCTGTAATTAAAAGAGGTAGAGGTTTTAGTTATGATGTTCAAGGAAATGAGAATTCTTATCCAATAAGAAAACTCGCATTGTATTCAAAACTATGTTTCCTCAGATGAATACAATGAACCAAGATCCTTACTTCACCAAAATTTGAGTGGGCGACTCGCCGTCACCCAAACTTTAGTTATCTAGGTAAGCAAATCATTGCTAATTGTACCCAGTACAAATCTTGGTCGCAGATAAGACAATACATGTCTTATCCACTCTGATGTCTCTGGGCCCAGAACTTCTGATAGCCCAGTCAAGTAAACCAATCTCTTCAGTCTTGTGATCATTGACAGTCGCACTGCAAGTCTATCAATGATCACCTGCCTTACTCATGTAGTTGTGGATACCAAGGACTCCAAGACTATCCAACAACGAAACGAGTCTTGACAGTAGACAAGGTTGGGCAAGACATCAAGATCACTTGATATTTAGTTGAGGAAAAGAACTATTTAATCTTGATGCATATCCAATATACATCCAAGAAGTTTTTAAGTTAATTAAAACATATAGGTTTATTAAGTTTAGGTTAATCTAGAACTTAGGAGTAAATTTGGTCCGGTATTTGCAAATTTGAGGTCCAACCATCAAGTCTGCGATTGGAGTGTCGATCGACACCAACCATTGGCGTCGGTCGACACAACCCAATTTAAACCGGACTTCGATAGCCGGTCAAACCAGATCGAATTTCCTTAACCGATTCAATCTAATTGAACCGGTCCGGTTTAATGGTCCATGTCGATCGCCACCCAACACTGTGTCGATCGACATTACCCAACCAGAACCAAATTGGTTTTTCCGGTTCAATCCAATTGAACCGGGTCGATAACCGGTAAATCTAATTTAACCGAAATCAACCAATTAAACCGGTTCTTAACTAATTGAGATAACCAGTCCAATCTAATTGAAACGGTTCATCCAATTAAACCGATTTAACCGACTTAACCATGCGAGATAACCGGTTCAATCTAATTGAATCGATCTATCCATTTGCATAATCTGTGTCGACCGACACACCCAGTGTATCGATCGACACAGTAGGGCTACGGATATTCGATCGCTGATCGAAACCCTAAAATTTTAAAATTTGTTTTGCGGCGTGTCGACCGACACAAGCTTAGTGTCGATCGACACAGTGCGAAAACAACAGTTCATCGTTTTTAGCAGAATCTTAATCCGAGATTAAACTCATCAAAACACGATTTATCAAGCATTAATCTATTCAAATACATCAGTTTTCGAATTACATGCTTTAGATTCAATAGATTAAACCCTAATAGCTCTGATACCACTGTTGGAAAGCCTAGGATCTAGGGTTCGTTATATTGAATCACTGACCTCGCTTCTTACCTTGTTCTGGCAGCGTAATGATTGGTATGACGAGATCAGTAGCGACTCAGATGCTTCGCCTCTACCAGATACACACGCACACAAACCTGGTAAGCCAGGATGCTAGTGCCGGATCTTCGAGATCACTGAGTTTTGCTGTCTATGATTTCTCTGCAAAGACAAAGTGAACGGCTAGGGTTCCAGGTCGAAACTATAAGCCTTATATAGACCTGGAATGACTAAAAGTTTTTTTTTTGGTTGACACACTGGGTGCATCGATCGACACAGGCTGTGCGAAAGGATAGATTGGTTCAATTGGATTGAACCGGTTATCTCGCATGGTTATGACGGTTTAATTCGATTAAAAATTCCCTGATACCCTACTGTATCGATCGACACAGGTTTAGTGTCGGTCGACACAGGTCTTGCGATTGGGTAATCGGTTCAATTGGATTGAACTGGTTATCATGCTTGGTTAAGGTAGATCAGATCGGTTTAAATCGGATGACTTGATTCAATTGGATTGAATTGGTTATCTCAACTGGTATAAACCGATTTGATTGGTTAAGATCAGTTTGATTGGATAAGTCGGTTCAATTGAATTGGACCGGTTATCGCAATTAGTTAAAACTGGTTGAATCGGTTCAGTTGGATGGACCGGTTGAATTGGATTTGACCGGTATCTCAATTGGTCTAAAACCGGTTCATTTGGTCATTTACCGGCTCAATTGGATTGACCGATTATCTGGTTGTTTAAACGTAATCGTTTGGTTTTGAACCAAATGATTAAGAAACCGAACCAAATGACCTAGCCTACTTTAATTAGAACAAGCAAAACTTAATTAAAATTAGAAGTAAAACATGTTCTAAACCTATCTAATACACATTGGATGTGTATTAGATCAAAGTTTAGTTTTCAATATGGTCAACTGTCAAGACTCATTTCGTTGTTGTGATAGTCTTGCCAAGAGCTTGGTGTCCACGATTACATAAGTAAGGCAGGTAGTAGTGTTGATGGTCTTGCAGTGCTTGACATCAACAATTACATGACCTAAGAGATTGAATTACTAACTTTTGAGTTCCGTTTCCTCAACTAAATATCAAGTGATCTTGATGTCTTGCCCAATCTTGTCTACTGTCAAGACTCATTTCGTTGTTGGATAGTCTTGGAGTCCTTGGTATCCACAATTACATGAGTAAGGCAGGTGATCATTGATAGACTTGCAGTGCGACTGTCAATGATCACAAGACTGAAGAGATTGTTTTACTTGACTGGGCTATCAGAAGTTATGGGCCCAGAGACATCAGAGTAGATAGGACATGGATTGTCTTATCTGCGACCAAGAGTTGTACTGGGTACAATTAGCAATGATTTTCTTACCTAGATGACTAAACTCTGGGTGATGACGAGTTGTCCACTCAGATTTTAGTGATGTATGGATCTTGGATTATTATATTCATAGAGGAATTATTGTTTGAATATAATGCGAGTTTTCTTATTAGATAAGATTTCTCATTTCCTGAACTTCATAACTAAAATTTTCTTTGCTTAAAATTTTCAGCCTATGTCTAAAACTACTTTCTCGTTACGATCCGTCCTTGAGAAGGACAAGTTAAATGGATCAAATTTCCTGGATTGGTATCGCAATTTGAGATTAATCCTCAAGCAGGAGAGTAAGGACTATGTCCTTGAGAAAGCTCTTCCAGAAAGGCTTGGGACCAATCGCTCGAATGCAGTATATGATGCTTGGAATAAGCATTATATTGATGTGGTAGATGTGCGTGGTCTGATGTTGGCTACCATGGAATCGGACTTAAAGAGTCAATACGAGAACATGGAGTCGCCAATAGAGATGATCACCAGCCTGAAATTGAAGTTTCAGGATCTGGCACGAGTTGAGAGATTCCAGATGGTGAAGTCTCTCACTGGGTGCAAGCTACCAAAGGATTCTCCAGTGAGTCCTCATGTCATTAAAATGATGGGTTACATTGATAACCTGGGGAAACTGGAATGTCCTGTCAGCTTAGAGTTGGCCACTGACATCATTCTGCAGTCACTGCCGTCTAGTTATGATAAGTTTATCAAAAGCTATATAAGAATAACTTGAAGAAGACGTTGACTGAGCTGCATGGGATGCTCAAAACAGCAGAGCAAGAAATCACAAAGGGTAAAAGATTTGAGAAATCTTGTGTTGGCAAGGGTAGAGGCAGGACCGTCCAGATATGGAATCAGGATAAGCCTGTGTCATCTTATAAGCCCAAGTCCAGCCCATCTGATGTTAGAAACGCTTCTACTGTGATGAGTCAGGGAATTGGAAGAGAGATTGCATTAAATTCTTGGAAGATTCACAAGAGATGAAAGAGATGTATGTTACTTCTTCTTCAGGTATTGTGTTATTAATTCAAGTTCTACGTATGTATTGGATACTAGTTGTGGTACTGATATTTTTGGAAATATGCAGGGCCTAAGCAATAGTAGAACATTGAGGAAAGGACAAGTGGAACTGCGTGTCTGGTATGGAGCAATGGTTGCTACATAAGCCGTAGAGATTCTCCACTTGTAGGAGCCTTTCAAGCTTGGTTTTTGAATTAAGTAATTGCTACTATGTATCTTCTTCAAAGCAGAAATGTCTTTCATTTCTTGTAAGAATTTGGATGTTTTTCATTCTGATAAAAGACAAGTTTTGCTCTTTTGATCTTAATGAAATATTATGGTAGCACCCCTTTTGATAATGGGTTTTATATCTTAAACCAATGTATGCTTGTACATATAACATAAATACCAAACGGTTTAAGTCTGACGACTTGAACTCGATTTTTCCTTAGCATAGTCATTTTGACCACATAGAGTGAAGCGGATTCAGAAGTCCCATTGTTATGGGCTTTAGGCTAATTTGATTATAAATCATTTGAGACATGAATTCTGCTTGTTGGGCCAAATGACTAAGGCTTCTTTAGCAGAGCTAAAGAAAAAGGGCCCGAGGCTTATTGGGCCTCTCACATACTGATGTATGTGGCCCGATGAGCATTAATGCCAAATGAAATCTTCAGTACTTCATTACCTTATTGATGGCATCAATCAGTATGGATGTGTTCATTTGATGAGACACGAGTATAAATCCTTTGAGGAGTTCCAAAAATGAAGTATAGAACCGATTTGACAGAAGTATTGAGATCCTCTATTAGATCGCGGAGGAAAATACTTGAGTCAAGAATTGGGTGATCATCTAAGTGAGTGTGAAGTCATATCACAGCTCTTTTCTCCTGGAAAACCTAAATGGTGTTTCTGAGAGAACGAATCGGACCTTATTAGATATGCTCCGATTAATGATGAGTCACAGGAATCTTCTATTATCCTTTTAAAATACGCTCTAAAATGAATATGTTTACGCCAAATATTTTTCTATCAGAATCAGTTGAAAGACACCACATTGGATGTGGACTGGGTGATTTCCAAGTATGTTTTTCTGATTAATTGAGATTGCAAGGTTTGTGTAAGGCAGTTGTCAACAAACAAACTTGAATCCAAATCTGATAAGGGCTGCTTCGTCGGTTTTCCTCGGGAAACCGAGGCTTAGTACTTTTGCAGCCAATCCGAGAACAAAGTTTTGTTGTTCAGAACTCTGTTTTTCCAAGAAAACAGTGGGAGTAAAAGTACAGCTCGAAGAAATTCGAGAAACACAGGAGGCTGTTAAACCTGTTGAGGAAGAGCAGCGGTTGGGTCTACAGAGTGATGTAGGATCTGAACCTTGGGAGCCTGAAGTTCGCTAATCCTGATGGATCCGTCACTAAACCGAGGGTGATTCCTCATGACCGATTGTTGTGATCTGTTGATCATTGAAAAGTGACAAGCCTGCGAAATTCAAAGAAGCGAAGGTGAGCCCCAACTCCGAAAAATTAACTAGGAATGTATGTTAGCTTCACCGATCCATTTCTGGATTGAAGCAAACAACTTGGAGTTGGAATCTATGTTCTGTTAAAACGGTCAAAGGTTTTGACTCGATCAGGAATGTATAGAAACCGTGCGTTTACAAGTAAACCAATGGGACCGTAATTGCAATTCTCACACCGTATGTTTATAACATACTTAATCTCATAAACGACGTTCCGACGTTATAGTCTTGTCAAGATTTGGGTCGGAAGTCAAATTTAACGATGGACATGGAAGAAGCCGCGAAAGTTCTTGGAATAAGGATCCATTGAAATGGATTGCAAAGACCAATTGGATCGTGTCAGAATCCTTATGGTGATAAGGTATTGGACAGTTCAAATGTCCTTGATTCCAAGAATGGCTTCACACCAAAGGTCTTATGGCAATAATCTTAGCAAGATGGAGTGTCTTTGACACTGGCTGAGCTAGTATCGATCTTAGCAAGATGAAGTGTCCTGGACACTGGCTGAACTAGTATCTATGAGTGTGATTCCTTTTGCTTATGCAATAGAATCCATCATGAATGCCATATTTTTCACTCGTCTAGATGCAGCTGACGCATAAAGCATGACGAAAAGATACCAATTTGTTCCGGTAAAAGTCACTGGACAGTTGTAAAGAATATCCCCATGTGTTTAAGAAACCCTAAGGATAGTTCTTGTTCAACTGAGAAAAATGACGAATCTGTTATGTGTAGTTAGACGGACAAAGATGATTCCCGGTTCCCACCTGGTTATGTCTCTTTGTCTGTGTAGCGGCGCTATCTGTTGGAAAGTTCTCCAAGCAGTGGACCGTAGAATAATGCTTAATAAAAGAATATCGGTGTGGTTTGTTGGAATGGTTCCAAGCAAGAACACCGCAGCATCTCTCACAACCTAAGCATGGTTTTCGTACTGTTGCTGTAGGTACTAGATATCTGAAGACGTGGTCTTGATTCTAGTGGGAGTTATGTTAGTTATGATGTTCAGATAGACATGATATGGTCATGTTTATGAAAAACTGATATCAGCATTATTTGATTATTGGATCATTGAATAATGGTCCCAAGTATTTTATGTTCATTTTATAGGTCATCAAGTTGAGGACTTGATCATGAAACCCTATAAGTAAAAGATGACATAAATTATGATTGTCCCTAGTCGAGATTGTCAAAGTGGGACACTGACAACCGCAAGAGACTAGCTTGTGAGGTGACTGTTGACTAAGTTTCATGGAGTCAATGATATGAGTATCACAGTCAGTCACATAGATATATGTTGGTGAACGTATGATCGGACATGACCCGCTAATGAGAACTCCACAGGATAGTTATATCAGTGTCATGGGAGGTTCTCATTACGACTATAGAGTATAGTCCTTAGACCTGAGTTCATCATGCTTTCTAGCATATGAATTGGTACGCTTTGACCTTGTCAAACGTCGTTCCGTAACTGGCGGCTATAAAGGCATTGCTTAGGCGTATCATGAAGTGTGTGTAGAAACATGGATGGAACAAGAAGGGATTTGTCCCTCCTATATAACAAGAGATAAATATCTCAGGGCCCATCGAAGATTTAATACTGAGAAAATGCATGGCCGTGCTCAAACGAGGTGATTGTCAGTGGTTTGTTTTATCAGTATAGATCAGGAGTTCGATGAACATGATGTTGGCTATAATAAGGATGACACAGTTCCTTTCCTTATGCCATATCGAGATAGCGATAAAGGGATTATGGGAATAGATGATTCCAGTACAAGTGGGAGATTGTTGGGATTATGTCCTGAAATCACATTGTACTTACTCTAAAGATAGTTGTATTGTCGAGATCGGACGATTCATGTGATACTGGGTAGTCATAATGTTTTGCTAGAAACCGCTTATGACAAATGAGTTGTAACTCATTTCTAGTATCGTGTGAACCTACAGGGTCACACACCTAAGCAAGCTGGATACACTTAGTATGGGATTGATCATTGGCATATGATCCGATCAATGTGTATTGGATACACATTGAATTGAGTTTAGAAGAGGTGTGTCGATCGATACAATGAGTGTGTCGATCGACGCAGGTTTTCGAATGGGTGTGTCGATCGATACAGTATGTGTATCGATCGATGCACATTGGGCTTCGAGACTGAAGTTTCGAGTTAATAACTTAAACGAGTCGGGTTTGATCCGTAGGTCATTTTTCGGTCATCCCAGGTCGATATATAATGTCTTATTTGATCGACCTGAGCCCTAGCCGTGAGTGTCGCTTCTCAGAGAGAAAGCAGAGACACAGAAACTCATAAGATCCACAGGAGATCCGATTCCCGGCACTAGCATCCCGGCGGATTCCAGCTTATGTGCGTGTGGACTACGACAGAGGCGCAACGATTGAGGCGCTATAGATCTCGATTACCTGCTCCTCCTTCCGCTGCTAATCTCCAGGTAATCACGAGGTCAGTTTTAGATTCAATCACCTAGACCCTGGATCCTAGGGAATCCAACATAAACGTCAGAATTTGAGGAAGAAAAACAGCTCCTATGGTCTTTAGACCATTGGGCACGCCATTCAGTGATTTAAGAGCTTTCCGAAAAGGTGTTGTCGGCAGTGTAGTTCCACACGGTTCAAAAGTTATGGCGTTTCAAAGGTACAAGTTTTTTTTTTTGGTAAACAAGTGAAAAAAAACAAAAAAAGGGTGCAACACGAGGACTTCCCGGGAGGTCACCCATCCTAGTAATACTCTCGCCCAAGCACGCTTATCTGCGGAGTTCTGATGGGATCCGGTGCATTAGTGCTGGTATGATCGCACCCGTTAGTAGATGCATTGCAATTCCATATATCATTTTCTTCGGACTTTTATAATTCAACGACGTGGGTCCCACTAGACACATGGTCTTGCTCGTGTGCCATAAACGGGATTTTATGTTCGTTTGGGACGCGCTCAGAAGATCTCTAAAGACCTAGCCGCATCGCTTTTATGTTGTACGATATAAAACGGTCCGGAAAAGTGTATAAACGTCAGAATTTGAGGAAGAAAAACAGGTCCTACGGTCTTTAGACCGTTGGGCACGCCATTCAGTGATTTAAGAGCTTTCCGAAAAGGTGTTGTCGGCATCGTAGTTCTACACGGTTCAAAAGTTATGGCGTTTCAAAGGTACAAGTTTTTTTTTGGTAGCCAAGTGAAAAAACAAAAAAGGGGTGCAACACGAGGACTTCCCGGGAGGTCAGCCATCCTAGTACTACTCTCGCCCAAGCACGCTTAACTGCGGAGTTCTGATGGGATCCGGTGCATTAGTGCTGGTATGATCGCACCCGTTAGTAGATGCATTGCAATTCCATATATCATTTTCTTTGGACTTTTATAATTCAACGCTGTGGGTCCCACTAGACACATGGTCTTGCTCGTGTGCCATAAACGGGATTTTACGTTCGTTTGGGACGCGCTCAGGAGATCTCTAAAGACCTAGCCGCATCGCTTTTATGTTGTACAATATAAAACGGTCCGGAAAAGTGTATAAACGTAAGAATTTGAGGAAGAAAAACAGCTCCTACGGTCTTTAGACCGTTGGGCACGCCATTCAGTGATTTAAGAGCTTTCCGAAAAGGTGTTGTCGGCAGCGTAGTTCCACACGGTTCAAAAGTTATGGCGTTTCAAAGGTACAAGTTTTTTTTTTGGTAAACAAGTGAAAAAAACAAAAAGGGGTGCAACACGAGGACTTCCCGGGAGGTCACCCATCCTAGTACTACTCTCGCCCAAGCACGCTTAACTGCGGAGTTCTGATGGGATCCGGTGCATTAGTGCTGGTATGATTGCACCCGTTAGTAGATGCATTGCAATTCCATATATCATTTTCTTCGGACTTTTATAATTCAACGCCGTGGGTCCCACTAGACACATGGTCTTGCTCGTGTGCCATAAACGGGATTTTACGTTCGTTTGGGACGCGCTCAGAAGATCTCTAAAGACCTAGCCGCATAGCTTTTATGTTGTACGATATAAAACGGTCCGGAAAAGTGTATAAACGTCAGAATTTGAGGAAGAAAAACAGCTCCTACGGTCTTTAGACCATTGGGCACGCCATTCAGTGATTTAAGAGCTTTCCGAAAAGGTGTTGTCGGCATCGTAGTTCCACATGGTTCAAAAGTTATGGCGTTTCAAAGGTACAAGTTTTTTTTTTTGTAAACAAGTGAAAAAAACAAAAAAGGGGTGCAACACGAGGACTTCCCGGGAGGTCAGCCATCCTAGTACTACTCTCGCCCAAGCACGCTTAACTGCGGAGTTCTGATGGGATCCGGTGCATTAGTGATGGTATGATCGCACCCGTTAGTAGATGCATTGCAATTCCATATATCATTTTCTTCGGACTTTTATAATTCAACGCCGTGGGTCCCACTAGACACATGGTCTTGCTCGTGTGCCATAACGGGATTTTACGTTTGTTTGGGACGCGCTCAGAAGATCTCTAAAGACCTAGCTGCATCGCTTTTATGTTGTACGATATAAAACGGTCCGGAAAAGTGTATAAACGTCAGAATTTGAGGAAGAAAAACAGCTCCTACGGTCTTTAGACCATTGGGCACGCCATTCAGTGATTTAAGAGCTTTCCGAAAAGGTGTTGTCGGCAGCGTAGTTCCACACGGTTCAAAAGTTATGGCGTTTCAAAGGTACAAGTTTTTTTTTGGTAAACAAGTGAAAAAAACAAAAAAGGGGTGCAACACGAGGACTTCCCGGGAGGTCACCAATCCTAGTACTACTCTCGCCCAAGCACGCTTAACTGCGGAGTTCTGATGGGATCCGGTGCATTAGTGCTGGTATGATCGCACCCGTTAGTAGATGCATTGCAATTCCATATATCATTTTCTTCGGACTTTTATAATTCACCGCCGTGGGTCCCACTAAACACATGGTCTTGTTCGTGTGCCATAAACGGGATTTTACGTTCGTTTGGGACGCGCTCAGAAGATCTCTAAAGACCTAGCCGCATCGCTTTTATGTTGTACGATATAAAACGGTCCGGAAAAGTGTATAAACGTAAGAATTTGAGGAAGAAAAACAGCTCCTACGGTCTTTAGACCATTGGGCACGCCATTCAGTGATTTAAGAGCTTTCCGAAAAGGTGTTGTCGGCAGCGTAGTTCCACACGGTTCAAAAGTTATGGCGTTTCAAAGGTACAAGTTTTTTTTTTGGTAGACAAGTGAAAAAAACAAAAAAGGGGTGCAACACGAGGACTTCCCGGGAGGTCACCAATCCTAGTACTACTCTCGCCCAAGCACGCTTAACTGCGGAGTTCTGATGGGATCCGGTGCATTAGTGCTGGTATGATCGCACCCGTTAGTAGATGCATTGCAATTCCATATATCATTTTCTTCGGACTTTTATAATTCACCGCCGTGGGTCCCACTAAACACATGGTCTTGTTCGTGTGCCATAAACGGGATTTTACGTTCGTTTGGGACGCGCTCAGAAGATCTCTAAAGACCTAGCCGCATCGCTTTTATGTTGTACGATATAAAACGGTCCGGAAAAGTGTATAAACGTAAGAATTTGAGGAAGAAAAACAGCTCCTACGGTCTTTAGACCGTTGGGCACGCCATTCAGTGATTTAAGAGCTTTCCGAAAAGGTGTTGTCGGCATCGTAGTTCCACACGGTTCAAAAGTTATGGCGTTTCAAAGGTACAAGTTTTTTTTTTTGGTAAACAAGTGAAAAAAACAAAAAAGGGGTGCAACACGAGGACTTCCCGGGAGGTCAGCCATCCTAGTACTACTCTCGCCCAAGCACGCTTAACTGCGGAGTTCTGATGGGATCCGGTGCATTAGTGCTGGTATGATCGCACCCGTTAGTAGATGCATTGCAATTCCATATATCATTTTCTTCGGAATTTTATAATTCAACGCCGTGGGTCCCACTAGACACATGGTCTTGCTCGTGTGCCATAAACGGGATTTTACGTTCGTTTGGGACGCGCTCAGGAGATCTCTAAAGACCTAGCCGCATCGCTTTTATGTTGTATGATATAAAACGGTCCGGAAAAGTGTATAAACGTCAGAATTTGAGGAAGAAAAACAGGTCCTACGGTCTTTAGACAATTGGGCACGCCATTCAGTGAATTAAGAGCTTTCTGAAAAGGTGTTGTCGGCATCGTAGTTCCACACGGTTCAAAAGTTATGGCGTTTCAAAGGTACAAGTTTTTTTTTGGTAGCCAAGTGAAAAAACAAAAAAGGGGTGCAACACGAGGACTTCCCGGGAGGTCAGCCATCCTAGTACTACTCTCGCCCAAGCACGCTTAACTGCGGAGTTCTGATGGGATCCGGTGCATTAGTGCTGGTATGATCGCACCCGTTAGTAGATGCATTGCAATTCCATATATCATTTTCTTTGGACTTTTATAATTCAACGCTGTGGGTCCCACTAGACACATGGTCTTGCTCGTGTGCCATAAACGGGATTTTACGTTCGTTTGGGACGCGCTCAGAAGATCTCTAAAGACCTAGCCGCATCGCTTTTATGTTGTACGATATAAAACGGTCCGGAAAAGTGTATAAACGTCAGAATTTGAGGAAGAAAAACAGCTCCTACGGTCTTTAGACCATTGGGCACGCCATTCAGTGATTTAAGAGCTTTCCAAAAAGGTGTTGTCGGCAGCGTAGTTTCACACGGTTCAAAAGTTATGGCATTTCAAAGGTACAAGTTTTTTTTTTTGGAAAACAAGTGAAAAAAACAAAAAAGGGGTGCAACACGAGGACTTCCCGGGAGGTCACCCATCCTAGTACTACTCTCGCCCAAGCACGCTTAACTGCGGAGTTCTGATGGGATCCGGTGCATTAGTGCTGGTATGATCGCACCCGTTAGTAGATGCATTGCAATTCCATATATCATTTTCTTCGGAATTTTATAATTCAACACCGTGGGTCCCACTAGACACATGGTCTTGCTCGTGTGCCATAAACGGGATTTTACGTTCGTTTGGGACGCGCTCAGGAGATCTCTAAAGACCTAGCCGCATCACTTTTATGTTGTACGATATAAAACGGTCCGGAAAAGTGTATAAACGTCAGAATTTGAGGAAGAAAAACAGGTCCTACGGTCTTTAGACAATTGGGCACGCCATTCAGTGAATTAAGAGCTTTCTGAAAAGGTGTTGTCGGCATCGTAGTTCCACACGGTTCAAAAGTTATGGCGTTTCAAAGGTACAAGTTTTTTTTTGGTAGCCAAGTGAAAAAACAAAAAAGGGGTGCAACACGAGGACTTCCCGGGAGGTCAGCCATCCTAGTACTACTCTCGCCCAAGCACGCTTAACTGCGGAGTTCTGATGGGATCCGGTGCATTAGTGCTGGTATGATCGCACCCGTTAGTAGATGCATTGCAATTCCATATATCATTTTCTTTGGACTTTTATAATTCAACGCTGTGGGTCCCACTAGACACATGGTCTTGCTCGTGTGCCATAAACGGGATTTTACGTTCGTTTGGGACGCGCTCAGGAGATCTCTAAAGACCTAGCCGCATCGCTTTTATGTTGTACAATATAAAACGGTCCGGAAAAGTGTATAAACGTAAGAATTTGAGGAAGAAAAACAGCTCCTACGGTCTTTAGACCGTTGGGCACGCCATTCAGTGATTTAAGAGCTTTCCGAAAAGGTGTTGTCGGCAGCGTAGTTCCACACGGTTCAAAAGTTATGGCGTTTCAAAGGTACAAGTTTTTTTTTTGGTAAACAAGTGAAAAAAACAAAAAGGGGTGCAACACGAGGACTTCCCGGGAGGTCACCCATCCTAGTACTACTCTCGCCCAAGCACGCTTAACTGCGGAGTTCTGATGGGATCCGGTGCATTAGTGCTGGTATGATTGCACCCGTTAGTAGATGCATTGCAATTCCATATATCATTTTCTTCGGACTTTTATAATTCAACGCCGTGGGTCCCACTAGACACATGGTCTTGCTCGTGTGCCATAAACGGGATTTTACGTTCGTTTGGGACGCGCTCAGAAGATCTCTAAAGACCTAGCCGCATAGCTTTTATGTTGTACGATATAAAACGGTCCGGAAAAGTGTATAAACGTCAGAATTTGAGGAAGAAAAACAGCTCCTACGGTCTTTAGACCATTGGGCACGCCATTCAGTGATTTAAGAGCTTTCCGAAAAGGTGTTGTCGGCATCGTAGTTCCACATGGTTCAAAAGTTATGGCGTTTCAAAGGTACAAGTTTTTTTTTTTGTAAACAAGTGAAAAAAACAAAAAAGGGGTGCAACACGAGGACTTCCCGGGAGGTCAGCCATCCTAGTACTACTCTCGCCCAAGCACGCTTAACTGCGGAGTTCTGATGGGATCCGGTGCATTAGTGATGGTATGATCGCACCCGTTAGTAGATGCATTGCAATTCCATATATCATTTTCTTCGGACTTTTATAATTCAACGCCGTGGGTCCCACTAGACACATGGTCTTGCTCGTGTGCCATAACGGGATTTTACGTTTGTTTGGGACGCGCTCAGAAGATCTCTAAAGACCTAGCTGCATCGCTTTTATGTTGTACGATATAAAACGGTCCGGAAAAGTGTATAAACGTCAGAATTTGAGGAAGAAAAACAGCTCCTACGGTCTTTAGACCATTGGGCACGCCATTCAGTGATTTAAGAGCTTTCCGAAAAGGTGTTGTCGGCAGCGTAGTTCCACACGGTTCAAAAGTTATGGCGTTTCAAAGGTACAAGTTTTTTTTTGGTAAACAAGTGAAAAAAACAAAAAAGGGGTGCAACACGAGGACTTCCCGGGAGGTCACCAATCCTAGTACTACTCTCGCCCAAGCACGCTTAACTGCGGAGTTCTGATGGGATCCGGTGCATTAGTGCTGGTATGATCGCACCCGTTAGTAGATGCATTGCAATTCCATATATCATTTTCTTCGGACTTTTATAATTCACCGCCGTGGGTCCCACTAAACACATGGTCTTGTTCGTGTGCCATAAACGGGATTTTACGTTCGTTTGGGACGCGCTCAGAAGATCTCTAAAGACCTAGCCGCATCGCTTTTATGTTGTACGATATAAAACGGTCCGGAAAAGTGTATAAACGTAAGAATTTGAGGAAGAAAAACAGCTCCTACGGTCTTTAGACCATTGGGCACGCCATTCAGTGATTTAAGAGCTTTCCGAAAAGGTGTTGTCGGCAGCGTAGTTCCACACGGTTCAAAAGTTATGGCGTTTCAAAGGTACAAGTTTTTTTTTTGGTAGACAAGTGAAAAAAACAAAAAAGGGGTGCAACACGAGGACTTCCCGGGAGGTCACCAATCCTAGTACTACTCTCGCCCAAGCACGCTTAACTGCGGAGTTCTGATGGGATCCGGTGCATTAGTGCTGGTATGATCGCACCCGTTAGTAGATGCATTGCAATTCCATATATCATTTTCTTCGGACTTTTATAATTCACCGCCGTGGGTCCCACTAAACACATGGTCTTGTTCGTGTGCCATAAACGGGATTTTACGTTCGTTTGGGACGCGCTCAGAAGATCTCTAAAGACCTAGCCGCATCGCTTTTATGTTGTACGATATAAAACGGTCCGGAAAAGTGTATAAACGTAAGAATTTGAGGAAGAAAAACAGCTCCTACGGTCTTTAGACCGTTGGGCACGCCATTCAGTGATTTAAGAGCTTTCCGAAAAGGTGTTGTCGGCATCGTAGTTCCACACGGTTCAAAAGTTATGGCGTTTCAAAGGTACAAGTTTTTTTTTTTGGTAAACAAGTGAAAAAAACAAAAAAGGGGTGCAACACGAGGACTTCCCGGGAGGTCAGCCATCCTAGTACTACTCTCGCCCAAGCACGCTTAACTGCGGAGTTCTGATGGGATCCGGTGCATTAGTGCTGGTATGATCGCACCCGTTAGTAGATGCATTGCAATTCCATATATCATTTTCTTCGGAATTTTATAATTCAACGCCGTGGGTCCCACTAGACACATGGTCTTGCTCGTGTGCCATAAACGGGATTTTACGTTCGTTTGGGACGCGCTCAGGAGATCTCTAAAGACCTAGCCGCATCGCTTTTATGTTGTATGATATAAAACGGTCCGGAAAAGTGTATAAACGTCAGAATTTGAGGAAGAAAAACAGGTCCTACGGTCTTTAGACAATTGGGCACGCCATTCAGTGAATTAAGAGCTTTCTGAAAAGGTGTTGTCGGCATCGTAGTTCCACACGGTTCAAAAGTTATGGCGTTTCAAAGGTACAAGTTTTTTTTTGGTAGCCAAGTGAAAAAACAAAAAAGGGGTGCAACACGAGGACTTCCCGGGAGGTCAGCCATCCTAGTACTACTCTCGCCCAAGCACGCTTAACTGCGGAGTTCTGATGGGATCCGGTGCATTAGTGCTGGTATGATCGCACCCGTTAGTAGATGCATTGCAATTCCATATATCATTTTCTTTGGACTTTTATAATTCAACGCTGTGGGTCCCACTAGACACATGGTCTTGCTCGTGTGCCATAAACGGGATTTTACGTTCGTTTGGGACGCGCTCAGAAGATCTCTAAAGACCTAGCCGCATCGCTTTTATGTTGTACGATATAAAACGGTCCGGAAAAGTGTATAAACGTCAGAATTTGAGGAAGAAAAACAGCTCCTACGGTCTTTAGACCATTGGGCACGCCATTCAGTGATTTAAGAGCTTTCCAAAAAGGTGTTGTCGGCAGCGTAGTTTCACACGGTTCAAAAGTTATGGCATTTCAAAGGTACAAGTTTTTTTTTTTGGAAAACAAGTGAAAAAAACAAAAAAGGGGTGCAACACGAGGACTTCCCGGGAGGTCACCCATCCTAGTACTACTCTCGCCCAAGCACGCTTAACTGCGGAGTTCTGATGGGATCCGGTGCATTAGTGCTGGTATGATCGCACCCGTTAGTAGATGCATTGCAATTCCATATATCATTTTCTTCGGAATTTTATAATTCAACACCGTGGGTCCCACTAGACACATGGTCTTGCTCGTGTGCCATAAACGGGATTTTACGTTCGTTTGGGACGCGCTCAGGAGATCTCTAAAGACCTAGCCGCATCACTTTTATGTTGTACGATATAAAACGGTCCGGAAAAGTGTATAAACGTCAGAATTTGAGGAAGAAAAACAGGTCCTACGGTCTTTAGACAATTGGGCACGCCATTCAGTGAATTAAGAGCTTTCTGAAAAGGTGTTGTCGGCATCGTAGTTCCACACGGTTCAAAAGTTATGGCGTTTCAAAGGTACAAGTTTTTTTTTGGTAGCCAAGTGAAAAAACAAAAAAGGGGTGCAACACGAGGACTTCCCGGGAGGTCAGCCATCCTAGTACTACTCTCGCCCAAGCACGCTTAACTGAGGAGTTCTGATGGGATCCGGTGCATTAGTGCTGGTATGATCGCACCCGTTCGTAGATGCATTGCAATTCCATATATCATTTTCTTTGGACTTTTATAATTCAACGCTGTGGGTCCCACTAGACACATGGTCTTGCTCGTGTGCCATAAACGGGATTTTACGTTCGTTTGGGACGCGCTCAGAAGATCTCTAAAGACCTAGCCGCATCGCTTTTATGTTGTACGATATAAAACGGTCCGGAAAGGTGTATAAACGTCAGAATTTGAGGAAGAAAAACAGCTCCTACGGTCTTTAGACCATTGGGCACGCCATTCAGTGATTTAAGAGCTTTCCAAAAAGGTGTTGTCGGCAGCGTAGTTTCACACGGTTCAAAAGTTATGGCGTTTCAAAGGTACAAGTTTTTTTTTTTTGGAAAACAAGTGAAAAAAACAAAAAAGGGGTGCAACACGAGGACTTCCCGGGAGGTCACCCATCCTAGTACTACTCTCGCCCAAGCACGCTTAACTGCGGAGTTCTGATGGGATCCGGTGCATTAGTGCTGGTATGATCGCACCCGTTAGTAGATGCATTGCAATTCCATATATCATTTTCTTCGGAATTTTATAATTCAACGCCGTGGGTCCCACTAGACACATGGTCTTGCTCGTGTGCCATAAACGGGATTTTACGTTCGTTTGGGACGCGCTCAGGAGATCTCTAAAGACCTAGCCGCATCACTTTTATGTTGTACGATATAAAAGAGGCCGGAAAAGTGTATAAACGTCAGAATTTGAGGAAGAAAAACAGGTCCTACGGTCTTTAGACAATTGGGCACGCCATTCAGTGAATTAAGAGCTTTCTGAAAAGGTGTTGTCGGCATCGTAGTTCCACACGGTTTAAAAGTTATGGCGTTTCAAAGGTACAAGTTTTTTTTTGGTAGCCAAGTGAAAAAACAAAAAAGGGGTGCAACACGAGGACTTCCCGGGAGGTCAGCCATCCTAGTACTACTCTCGCCCAAGCACGCTTAACTGCGGAGTTCTGATGGGATCCGGTGCATTAGTGCTCGTATGATCGCACCCGTTAGTAAATGCATTGCAATTCCATATATCATTTTCTTCGGACATTTATAATTCAACGCTGTGGGTCCCACTAGACACATGGTGTTGCTCGTGTGCCATAAACGGGATTTTACGTTCGTTTGGGACGCGCTCAGAAGATCTCTAAAGACCTAGCCGCATCGCTTTTATGTTGTACGATATAAAACGGTCCGGAAAAGTGTATAAACGTAAGAATTTGAGGAAGAAAAACAGCTCCTACGGTCTTTAGACCATTGGGCACGCCATTCAGTGATTTAAGAGCTTTCCGAAAAGGTGTTGTCGGCAGCGTAGTTCCACACGGTTCAAAAGTTATGGCGTTTCAAAGGTACAAGTTTTTTTTTTGGTAAACAAGTGAAAAAAACAAAAAAGGGGTGCAACACGAGGACTTCCCGGGAGGTCACCAATCCTAGTACTACTCTCGCCCAAGCACGCTTAACTGCGGAGTTCTGATGGGATCCGGTGCATTAGTGCTGGTATGATCGCACCCGTTAGTAGATGCATTGCAATTCCATATATCATTTTCTTCGGACTTTTATAATTCACCGCCGTGGGTCCCACTAAACACATGGTCTTGTTCGTGTGCCATAAACGGGATTTTACGTTCGTTTGGGACGCGCTCAGAAGATCTCTAAAGACCTAGCCGCATCGCTTTTATGTTGTACGATATAAAACGGTCCGGAAAAGTGTATAAACGTAAGAATTTGAGGAAGAAAAACAGCTCCTACGGTCTTTAGACCATTGGGCACGCCATTCAGTGATTTAAGAGCTTTCCGAAAAGGTGTTGTCGGCAGCGTAGTTCCACACGGTTCAAAAGTTATGGCGTTTCAAAGGTACAAGTTTTTTTTTTGGTAAACAAGTGAAAAAAACAAAAAAGGGGTGCAACACGAGGACTTCCCGGGAGGTCACCAATCCTAGTACTACTCTCGCCCAAGCACGCTTAACTGCGGAGTTCTGATGGGATTCGGTGCATTAGTGCTGGTATGATCGCACCCGTTAGTAGATGCATTGCAATTCCATATATCATTTTCTTCGGACTTTTATAATTCACCGCCGTGGGTCCCACTAAACACATGGTCTTGTTCGTGTGCCATAAACGGGATTTTACGTACGTTTGGGACGCGCTCAGAAGATCTCTAAAGACCTAGCCGCATCGCTTTTATGTTGTACGATATAAAACGGTCCGGAAAAGTGTATAAACGTCAGAATTTGAGGAAGAAAAACAGGTCCTACGGTCTTTAGACCGTTGGGCACGCCATTCAGTGATTTAAGAGCTTTCCGAAAAGGTGTTGTCGGCATCGTAGTTCCACACGGTTCAAAAGTTATGGCGTTTCAAAGGTACAAGTTTTTTTTTTGGTAAACAAGTGAAAAAAACAAAAAAGGGGTGCAACACGAGGACTTCCCGGGAGGTCAGCCATCCTAGTACTACTCTCGCCCAAGCACGCTTAACTGCGGAGTTCTGATGGGATCCGGTGCATTAGTGCTGGTATGATCGCACCCGTTAGTAGATGCATTGCAATTCCATATATCATTTTCTTCGGAATTTTATAATTCAACGCCGTGGGTCCCACTAGACACATGGTCTTGCTCGTGTGCCATAAACGGGATTTTACGTTCGTTTGGGACGCGCTTAGGAGATCTCTAAAGACCTAGCCGCATCGCTTTTATGTTGTACGATATAAAACGGTCCGGAAAAGTGTATAAACGTCAGAATTTGAGGAAGAAAAACAGGTCCTACGGTCTTTAGACAATTGGGCACGCCATTCAGTGAATTAAGAGCTTTCTGAAAAGGTGTTGTCGGCATCGTAGTTCCACACGGTTCAAAAGTTATGGCGTTTCAAAGGTACAAGTTTTTTTTTGGTAGCCAAGTGAAAAAACAAAAAAGGGGTGCAACACGAGGACTTCCCGGGAGGTCAGCCATCCTTGTACTACTCTCGCCCAAGCACGCTTAACTACGGAGTTCTGTGGGATCCGGTGCATTAGTGCTGGTATGATCGCACCCGTTAGTAGATGCATTGCAATTCCATATATCATTTTCTTTGGACTTTTATAATTCAACGCTGTGGGTCCCACTAGACACATGGTCTTGCTCGTGTGCCATAAACGGGATTTTACGTTCGTTTGGGACGCGCTCAGAAGATCTCTAAAGACCTAGCCGCATCGCTTTTATGTTGTACGATATAAAACGGTCCGGAAAAGTGTATAAACGTCAGAATTTGAGGAAGAAAAACAGCTCCTACGGTCTTTAGACCATTGGGCACGCCATTCAGTGATTTAAGAGCTTTCCGAAAAGGTGTTGTCGGCAGCGTAGTTCCACACGGTTCAAAAGTTATGGCGTTTCAAAGGTACAAGTTTTTTTTTTGGTAAACAAGTGAAAAAAACAAAAAAGGGGTGCAACACGAGGACTTCCCGGGAGGTCACCAATCCTAGTACTACTCTCGCCCAAGCACGCTTAACTGCGGAGTTCTGATGGGATTCGGTGCATTAGTGCTGGTATGATCGCACCCGTTAGTAGATGCATTGCAATTCCATATATCATTTTCTTCGGACTTTTATAATTCACCGCCGTGGGTCCCACTAAACACATGGTCTTGTTCGTGTGCCATAAACGGGATTTTACGTACGTTTGGGACGCGCTCAGAAGATCTCTAAAGACCTAGCCGCATCGCTTTTATGTTGTACGATATAAAACGGTCCGGAAAAGTGTATAAACGTCAGAATTTGAGGAAGAAAAACAGGTCCTACGGTCTTTAGACCGTTGGGCACGCCATTCAGTGATTTAAGAGCTTTCCGAAAAGGTGTTGTCGGCATCGTAGTTCCACACGGTTCAAAAGTTATGGCGTTTCAAAGGTACAAGTTTTTTTTTTTGGTAAACAAGTGAAAAAAACAAAAAAGGGGTGCAACACGAGGACTTCCCGGGAGGTCAGCCATCCTAGTACTACTCTCGCCCAAGCACGCTTAACTGCGGAGTTCTGATGGGATCCGGTGCATTAGTGCTGGTATGATCGCACCCGTTAGTAGATGCATTGCAATTCCATATATCATTTTCTTCGGACTTTTATAATTCACCGCCGTGGGTCCCACTAAACACATGGTCTTGTTCGTGTGCCATAAACGGGATTTTACGTTCGTTTGGGACGCGCTCAGAAGATCTCTAAAGACCTAGCCGCATCGCTTTTATGTTGTACGATATAAAACGGTCCGGAAAAGTGTATAAACGTAAGAATTTGAGGAAGAAAAACAGCTCCTACGGTCTTTAGACCATTGGGCACGCCATTCAGTGATTTAAGAGCTTTCCGAAAAGGTGTTGTCGGCAGCGTAGTTCCACACGGTTCAAAAGTTATGGCGTTTCAAAGGTACAAGTTTTTTTTTTGGTAAACAAGTGAAAAAAACAAAAAAGGGGTGCAACACGAGGACTTCCCGGGAGGTCACCAATCCTAGTACTACTCTCGCCCAAGCACGCTTAACTGCGGAGTTCTGATGGGATTCGGTGCATTAGTGCTGGTATGATCGCACCCGTTAGTAGATGCATTGCAATTCCATATATCATTTTCTTCGGACTTTTATAATTCACCGCCGTGGGTCCCACTAAACACATGGTCTTGTTCGTGTGCCATAAACGGGATTTTACGTACGTTTGGGACGCGCTCAGAAGATCTCTAAAGACCTAGCCGCATCGCTTTTATGTTGTACGATATAAAACGGTCCGGAAAAGTGTATAAACGTCAGAATTTGAGGAAGAAAAACAGGTCCTACGGTCTTTAGACCGTTGGGCACGCCATTCAGTGATTTAAGAGCTTTCCGAAAAGGTGTTGTCGGCATCGTAGTTCCACACGGTTCAAAAGTTATGGCGTTTCAAAGGTACAAGTTTTTTTTTTTGGTAAACAAGTGAAAAAAACAAAAAAGGGGTGCAACACGAGGACTTCCCGGGAGGTCAGCCATCCTAGTACTACTCTCGCCCAAGCACGCTTAACTGCGGAGTTCTGATGGGATCCGGTGCATTAGTGCTGGTATGATCGCACCCGTTAGTAGATGCATTGCAATTCCATATATCATTTTCTTCGGAATTTTATAATTCAACGCCGTGGGTCCCACTAGACACATGGTCTTGCTCGTGTGCCATAAACGGGATTTTACGTTCGTTTGGGACGCGCTCAGGAGATCTCTAAAGACCTAGCCGCATCGCTTTTATGTTGTACGATATAAAACGGTCCGGAAAAGTGTATAAACGTCAGAATTTGAGGAAGAAAAACAGGTCCTACGGTCTTTAGACAATTGGGCACGCCATTCAGTGAATTAAGAGCTTTCTGAAAAGGTGTTGTCGGCATCGTAGTTCCACACGGTTCAAAAGTTATGGCGTTTCAAAGGTACAAGTTTTTTTTTTGGTAGCCAAGTGAAAAAACAAAAAAGGGGTGCAACACGAGGACTTCCCGGGAGGTCAGCCATCCTTGTACTACTCTCGCCCAAGCACGCTTAACTGCGGAGTTCTGATGGGATCCGGTGCATTAGTGCTGGTATGATCGCACCCGTTAGTAGATGCATTGCAATTCCATATATCATTTTCTTTGGACTTTTATAATTCAACGCTGTGGGTCCCACTAGACACATGGTCTTGCTCGTGTGCCATAAACGGGATTTTACGTTCGTTTGGGACGCGCTCAGAAGATCTCTAAAGACCTAGCCGCATCGCTTTTATGTTGTACGATATAAAACGGTCCGGAAAAGTGTATAAACGTCAGAATTTGAGGAAGAAAAACAGGTCCTACGGTCTTTAGACCGTTGGGCACGCCATTCAGTGATTTAAGAGCTTTCCGAAAAGGTGTTGTCGGCATCGTAGTTCCACACGGTTCAAAAGTTATGGCGTTTCAAAGGTACAAGTTTTTTTTTTGGTAAACAAGTGAAAAAAACAAAAAAGGGGTGCAACACGAGGACTTCCCGGGAGGTCAGCCATCCTAGTACTACTCTCGCCCAAGCACGCTTAACTGCGGAGTTCTGATGGGATCCGGTGCATTAGTGCTGGTATGATCGCACCCGTTAGTAGATGCATTGCAATTCCATATATCATTTTCTTCGGAATTTTATAATTCAACGCCGTGGGTCCCACTAGACACATGGTCTTGCTCGTGTGCCATAAACGGGATTTTACGTTCGTTTGGGACGCGCTTAGGAGATCTCTAAAGACCTAGCCGCATCGCTTTTATGTTGTACGATATAAAACGGTCCGGAAAAGTGTATAAACGTCAGAATTTGAGGAAGAAAAACAGGTCCTACGGTCTTTAGACAATTGGGCACGCCATTCAGTGAATTAAGAGCTTTCTGAAAAGGTGTTGTCGGCATCGTAGTTCCACACGGTTCAAAAGTTATGGCGTTTCAAAGGTACAAGTTTTTTTTTGGTAGCCAAGTGAAAAAACAAAAAAGGGGTGCAACACGAGGACTTCCCGGGAGGTCAGCCATCCTTGTACTACTCTCGCCCAAGCACGCTTAACTACGGAGTTCTGTGGGATCCGGTGCATTAGTGCTGGTATGATCGCACCCGTTAGTAGATGCATTGCAATTCCATATATCATTTTCTTTGGACTTTTATAATTCAACGCTGTGGGTCCCACTAGACACATGGTCTTGCTCGTGTGCCATAAACGGGATTTTACGTTCGTTTGGGACGCGCTCAGAAGATCTCTAAAGACCTAGCCGCATCGCTTTTATGTTGTACGATATAAAACGGTCCGGAAAAGTGTATAAACGTCAGAATTTGAGGAAGAAAAACAGCTCCTACGGTCTTTAGACCATTGGGCACGCCATTCAGTGATTTAAGAGCTTTCCGAAAAGGTGTTGTCGGCAGCGTAGTTCCACACGGTTCAAAAGTTATGGCGTTTCAAAGGTACAAGTTTTTTTTTTGGTAAACAAGTGAAAAAAACAAAAAAGGGGTGCAACACGAGGACTTCCCGGGAGGTCACCAATCCTAGTACTACTCTCGCCCAAGCACGCTTAACTGCGGAGTTCTGATGGGATTCGGTGCATTAGTGCTGGTATGATCGCACCCGTTAGTAGATGCATTGCAATTCCATATATCATTTTCTTCGGACTTTTATAATTCACCGCCGTGGGTCCCACTAAACACATGGTCTTGTTCGTGTGCCATAAACGGGATTTTACGTACGTTTGGGACGCGCTCAGAAGATCTCTAAAGACCTAGCCGCATCGCTTTTATGTTGTACGATATAAAACGGTCCGGAAAAGTGTATAAACGTCAGAATTTGAGGAAGAAAAACAGGTCCTACGGTCTTTAGACCGTTGGGCACGCCATTCAGTGATTTAAGAGCTTTCCGAAAAGGTGTTGTCGGCATCGTAGTTCCACACGGTTCAAAAGTTATGGCGTTTCAAAGGTACAAGTTTTTTTTTTTGGTAAACAAGTGAAAAAAACAAAAAAGGGGTGCAACACGAGGACTTCCCGGGAGGTCAGCCATCCTAGTACTACTCTCGCCCAAGCACGCTTAACTGCGGAGTTCTGATGGGATCCGGTGCATTAGTGCTGGTATGATCGCACCCGTTAGTAGATGCATTGCAATTCCATATATCATTTTCTTCGGACTTTTATAATTCACCGCCGTGGGTCCCACTAAACACATGGTCTTGTTCGTGTGCCATAAACGGGATTTTACGTTCGTTTGGGACGCGCTCAGAAGATCTCTAAAGACCTAGCCGCATCGCTTTTATGTTGTACGATATAAAACGGTCCGGAAAAGTGTATAAACGTAAGAATTTGAGGAAGAAAAACAGCTCCTACGGTCTTTAGACCATTGGGCACGCCATTCAGTGATTTAAGAGCTTTCCGAAAAGGTGTTGTCGGCAGCGTAGTTCCACACGGTTCAAAAGTTATGGCGTTTCAAAGGTACAAGTTTTTTTTTTGGTAAACAAGTGAAAAAAACAAAAAAGGGGTGCAACACGAGGACTTCCCGGGAGGTCACCAATCCTAGTACTACTCTCGCCCAAGCACGCTTAACTGCGGAGTTCTGATGGGATTCGGTGCATTAGTGCTGGTATGATCGCACCCGTTAGTAGATGCATTGCAATTCCATATATCATTTTCTTCGGACTTTTATAATTCACCGCCGTGGGTCCCACTAAACACATGGTCTTGTTCGTGTGCCATAAACGGGATTTTACGTACGTTTGGGACGCGCTCAGAAGATCTCTAAAGACCTAGCCGCATCGCTTTTATGTTGTACGATATAAAACGGTCCGGAAAAGTGTATAAACGTCAGAATTTGAGGAAGAAAAACAGGTCCTACGGTCTTTAGACCGTTGGGCACGCCATTCAGTGATTTAAGAGCTTTCCGAAAAGGTGTTGTCGGCATCGTAGTTCCACACGGTTCAAAAGTTATGGCGTTTCAAAGGTACAAGTTTTTTTTTTTGGTAAACAAGTGAAAAAAACAAAAAAGGGGTGCAACACGAGGACTTCCCGGGAGGTCAGCCATCCTAGTACTACTCTCGCCCAAGCACGCTTAACTGCGGAGTTCTGATGGGATCCGGTGCATTAGTGCTGGTATGATCGCACCCGTTAGTAGATGCATTGCAATTCCATATATCATTTTCTTCGGAATTTTATAATTCAACGCCGTGGGTCCCACTAGACACATGGTCTTGCTCGTGTGCCATAAACGGGATTTTACGTTCGTTTGGGACGCGCTCAGGAGATCTCTAAAGACCTAGCCGCATCGCTTTTATGTTGTACGATATAAAACGGTCCGGAAAAGTGTATAAACGTCAGAATTTGAGGAAGAAAAACAGGTCCTACGGTCTTTAGACAATTGGGCACGCCATTCAGTGAATTAAGAGCTTTCTGAAAAGGTGTTGTCGGCATCGTAGTTCCACACGGTTCAAAAGTTATGGCGTTTCAAAGGTACAAGTTTTTTTTTGGTAGCCAAGTGAAAAAACAAAAAAGGGGTGCAACACGAGGACTTCCCGGGAGGTCAGCCATCCTTGTACTACTCTCGCCCAAGCACGCTTAACTGCGGAGTTCTGATGGGATCCGGTGCATTAGTGCTGGTATGATCGCACCCGTTAGTAGATGCATTGCAATTCCATATATCATTTTCTTTGGACTTTTATAATTCAACGCTGTGGGTCCCACTAGACACATGGTCTTGCTCGTGTGCCATAAACGGGATTTTACGTTCGTTTGGGACGCGCTCAGAAGATCTCTAAAGACCTAGCCGCATCGCTTTTATGTTGTACGATATAAAACGGTCCGGAAAAGTGTATAAACGTCAGAATTTGAGGAAGAAAAACAGCTCCTACGGTCTTTAGACCATTGGGCACGCCATTCAGTGATTTAAGAGCTTTCCAAAAAGGTGTTGTCGGCAGCGTAGTTTCACACGGTTCAAAAGTTATGGCGTTTCAAAGGTACAAGTTTTTTTTTTTGGAAAACAAGTGAAAAAAACAAAAAAGGGGTGCAACACGAGGACTTCCCGGGAGGTCACCCATCCTAGTACTACTCTCGCCCAAGCACGCTTAACTGCGGAGTTCTGATGGGATCCGGTGCATTAGTGCTGGTATGATCGCACCCGTTAGTAGATGCATTGCAATTCCATATATCATTTTCTTCGGAATTTTATAATTCAACGCCGTGGGTCCCACTAGACACATGGTCTTGCTCGTGTGCCATAAACGGGATTTTACGTTCGTTTGGGACGCGCTCAGGAGATCTCTAAAGACCTAGCCGCATCGCTTTTATGTTGTACGATATAAAACGGTCCGGAAAAATGTATAAACGTCAGAATTTGAGGAAGAAAAACAGGTCCTACGGTCTTTAGACAATTGGGCACGCCATTCAGTGAATTAAGATCTTTCTGAAAAGGTGTTGTCGGCATCGTAGTTCCACACGGTTCAAAAGTTATGGCGTTTCAAAGGTACAAGTTTTTTTTTGGTAGCCAAGTGAAAAAACAAAAAAGGGGTGCAACACGAGGACTTCCCGGGAGGTCAGCCATCCTAGTACTACTCTCGCCCAAGCACGCTTAACTGCGGAGTTGTGATGGGATCCGGTGCATTAGTGCTCGTATGATCGCACCCGTTAGTAAATGCATTGCAATTCCATATATCATTTTCTTCGGACATTTATAATTCAACGTTGTGGGTCCCACTAGACACATGGTGTTGCTCGTGTGCCATAAACGGGATTTTACGTTCGTTTGGGACGCGCTCAGAAGATCTCTAAAGACCTAGCCGCATCGCTTTTATGTTGTACGATATAAAACGGTCCGGAAAAGTATATAAACGTCAGAATTTGAGGAAGAAAAACAGCTCCTACGGTCTTTAGACCATTGGGCACGCCATTCAGTGATTTAAGAGCTTTCCAAAAAGGTGTTGTCGGCAGCGTAGTTTCACACGGTTCAAAAGTTCTGGCGTTTCAAAGGTACAAGTTTTTTTTTGGGTAAACAAGTGAAAAAAAACAAAAAAGGGGCTTTAGACCATTGGGCACGCCATTCAGTGATTTAAGAGCTTTCCGAAAAGGTGTTGTCGGCAGCGTAGTTCCACACGGTTCAAAAGTTATGGCGTTTCAAAGGTACAAGTTTTTTTTTTGGTAAACAAGTGAAAAAACAAAAAAGGGGTGCAACACGAGGACTTCCCGGGAGGTCACCCATCCTAGTACTACTCTCGCCCAAGCACGCTTAACTGCGGAGTTCTGATGGGATTCGGTGCATTAGTGCTGGTATGATCGCACCCGTTAGTAGATGCATTGCAATTCCATATATCATTTTCTTCGGACTTTTATAATTCACCGCCGTGGGTCCCACTAAACACATGGTCTTGTTCGTGTGCCATAAACGGGATTTTACGTACGTTTGGGACGCGCTCAGAAGATCTCTAAAGACCTAGCCGCATCGCTTTTATGTTGTACGATATAAAACGGTCCGGAAAAGTGTATAAACGTCAGAATTTGAGGAAGAAAAACAGGTCCTACGGTCTTTAGACCGTTGGGCACGCCATTCAGTGATTTAAGAGCTTTCCGAAAAGGTGTTGTCGGCATCGTAGTTCCACACGGTTCAAAAGTTATGGCGTTTCAAAGGTACAAGTTTTTTTTTTTGGTAAACAAGTGAAAAAAACAAAAAAGGGGTGCAACACGAGGACTTCCCGGGAGGTCAGCCATCCTAGTACTACTCTCGCCCAAGCACGCTTAACTGCGGAGTTCTGATGGGATCCGGTGCATTAGTGCTGGTATGATCGCACCCGTTAGTAGATGCATTGCAATTCCATATATCATTTTCTTCGGACTTTTATAATTCACCGCCGTGGGTCCCACTAAACACATGGTCTTGTTCGTGTGCCATAAACGGGATTTTACGTTCGTTTGGGACGCGCTCAGAAGATCTCTAAAGACCTAGCCGCATCGCTTTTATGTTGTACGATATAAAACGGTCCGGAAAAGTGTATAAACGTAAGAATTTGAGGAAGAAAAACAGCTCCTACGGTCTTTAGACCATTGGGCACGCCATTCAGTGATTTAAGAGCTTTCCGAAAAGGTGTTGTCGGCAGCGTAGTTCCACACGGTTCAAAAGTTATGGCGTTTCAAAGGTACAAGTTTTTTTTTTGGTAAACAAGTGAAAAAAACAAAAAAGGGGTGCAACACGAGGACTTCCCGGGAGGTCACCAATCCTAGTACTACTCTCGCCCAAGCACGCTTAACTGCGGAGTTCTGATGGGATTCGGTGCATTAGTGCTGGTATGATCGCACCCGTTAGTAGATGCATTGCAATTCCATATATCATTTTCTTCGGACTTTTATAATTCACCGCCGTGGGTCCCACTAAACACATGGTCTTGTTCGTGTGCCATAAACGGGATTTTACGTACGTTTGGGACGCGCTCAGAAGATCTCTAAAGACCTAGCCGCATCGCTTTTATGTTGTACGATATAAAACGGTCCGGAAAAGTGTATAAACGTCAGAATTTGAGGAAGAAAAACAGGTCCTACGGTCTTTAGACCGTTGGGCACGCCATTCAGTGATTTAAGAGCTTTCCGAAAAGGTGTTGTCGGCATCGTAGTTCCACACGGTTCAAAAGTTATGGCGTTTCAAAGGTACAAGTTTTTTTTTTTGGTAAACAAGTGAAAAAAACAAAAAAGGGGTGCAACACGAGGACTTCCCGGGAGGTCAGCCATCCTAGTACTACTCTCGCCCAAGCACGCTTAACTGCGGAGTTCTGATGGGATCCGGTGCATTAGTGCTGGTATGATCGCACCCGTTAGTAGATGCATTGCAATTCCATATATCATTTTCTTCGGAATTTTATAATTCAACGCCGTGGGTCCCACTAGACACATGGTCTTGCTCGTGTGCCATAAACGGGATTTTACGTTCGTTTGGGACGCGCTCAGGAGATCTCTAAAGACCTAGCCGCATCGCTTTTATGTTGTACGATATAAAACGGTCCGGAAAAGTGTATAAACGTCAGAATTTGAGGAAGAAAAACAGGTCCTACGGTCTTTAGACAATTGGGCACGCCATTCAGTGAATTAAGAGCTTTCTGAAAAGGTGTTGTCGGCATCGTAGTTCCACACGGTTCAAAAGTTATGGCGTTTCAAAGGTACAAGTTTTTTTTTGGTAGCCAAGTGAAAAAACAAAAAAGGGGTGCAACACGAGGACTTCCCGGGAGATCAGCCATCCTTGTACTACTCTCGCCCAAGCACGCTTAACTGCGGAGTTCTGATGGGATCCGGTGCATTAGTGCTGGTATGATCGCACCCGTTAGTAGATGCATTGCAATTCCATATATCATTTTCTTTGGACTTTTATAATTCAACGCTGTGGGTCCCACTAGACACATGGTCTTGCTCGTGTGCCATAAACGGGATTTTACGTTCGTTTGGGACGCGCTCAGAAGATCTCTAAAGACCTAGCCGCATCGCTTTTATGTTGTACGATATAAAACGGTCCGGAAAAGTGTATAAACGTCAGAATTTGAGGAAGAAAAACAGCTCCTACGGTCTTTAGACCATTGGGCACGCCATTCAGTGATTTAAGAGCTTTCCAAAAAGGTGTTGTCGGCAGCGTAGTTTCACACGGTTCAAAAGTTATGGCGTTTCAAAGGTACAAGTTTTTTTTTTTGGAAAACAAGTGAAAAAAACAAAAAAGGGGTGCAACACGAGGACTTCCCGGGAGGTCACCCATCCTAGTACTACTCTCGCCCAAGCACGCTTAACTGCGGAGTTCTGATGGGATCCGGTGCATTAGTGCTGGTATGATCGCACCCGTTAGTAGATGCATTGCAATTCCATATATCATTTTCTTCGGAATTTTATAATTCAACGCCGTGGGTCCCACTAGACACATGGTCTTGCTCGTGTGCCATAAACGGGATTTTACGTTCGTTTGGGACGCGCTCAGGAGATCTCTAAAGACCTAGCCGCATCGCTTTTATGTTGTACGATATAAAACGGTCCGGAAAAATGTATAAACGTCAGAATTTGAGGAAGAAAAACAGGTCCTACGGTCTTTAGACAATTGGGCACGCCATTCAGTGAATTAAGATCTTTCTGAAAAGGTGTTGTCGGCATCGTAGTTCCACACGGTTCAAAAGTTATGGCGTTTCAAAGGTACAAGTTTTTTTTTGGTAGCCAAGTGAAAAAACAAAAAAGGGGTGCAACACGAGGACTTCCCGGGAGGTCAGCCATCCTAGTACTACTCTCGCCCAAGCACGCTTAACTGCGGAGTTGTGATGGGATCCGGTGCATTAGTGCTCGTATGATCGCACCCGTTAGTAAATGCATTGCAATTCCATATATCATTTTCTTCGGACATTTATAATTCAACGTTGTGGGTCCCACTAGACACATGGTGTTGCTCGTGTGCCATAAACGGGATTTTACGTTCGTTTGGGACGCGCTCAGAAGATCTCTAAAGACCTAGCCGCATCGCTTTTATGTTGTACGATATAAAACGGTCCGGAAAAGTATATAAACGTCAGAATTTGAGGAAGAAAAACAGCTCCTACGGTCTTTAGACCATTGGGCACGCCATTCAGTGATTTAAGAGCTTTCCGAAAAGGCGTTGTCGGCAGCGTAGTTCCACACGGTTCAAAAGTTATGGCGTTTCAAAGGTACAAGTTTTTTTTTGGTAAACAAGTGAAAAAAACAAAAAAGGGGTGCAACACGAGGACTTCCCGGGAGGTCACCAATCCTAGTACTACTCTCGCCCAAGCACGCTTAACTGCGGAGTTCTGATGGGATCCGGTGCATTAGTGCTGGTATGATCGCACCCGTTAGTAGATGCATTGCAATTCCATATATCATTTTCTTCGGACTTTTATAATTCACCGCCGTGGGTCCCACTAAACACATGGTCTTGTTCGTGTGCCATAAACGGGATTTTACGTTCGTTTGGGACGCGCTCAGAAGATCTCTAAAGACCTAGCCGCATCGCTTTTATGTTGTACGATATAAAACGGTCCGGAAAAGTGTATAAACGTAAGAATTTGAGGAAGAAAAACAGCTCCTACGGTCTTTAGACCATTGGGCACGCCATTCAGTGATTTAAGAGCTTTCCGAAAAGGTGTTGTCGGCAGCGTAGTTCCACACGGTTCAAAAGTTATGGCGTTTCAAAGGTACAAGTTTTTTTTTTGGTAAACAAGTGAAAAAAACAAAAAAGGGGTGCAACACGAGGACTTCCCGGGAGGTCACCAATCCTAGTACTACTCTCGCCCAAGCACGCTTAACTGCGGAGTTCTGATGGGATCCGGTGCATTAGTGCTGGTATGATCGCACCCGTTAGTAGATGCATTGCAATTCCATATATCATTTTCTTCGGACTTTTATAATTCACCGCCGTGGGTCCCACTAAACACATGGTCTTGTTCGTGTGCCATAAACGGGATTTTACTTTCGTTTGGGACGCGCTCAGAAGATCTCTAAAGACCTAGCCGCATCGCTTTTATGTTGTACGATATAAAACGGTCCGGAAAAGTGTATAAACGTAAGAATTTGAGGAAGAAAAACAGCTCCTACGGTCTTTAGACCATTGGGCACGCCATTCAGTGATTTAAGAGCTTTCCGAAAAGGTGTTGTCGGCAGCGTAGTTCCACACGGTTCAAAAGTTATGGCGTTTCAAAGGTACAAGTTTTTTTTTTGGTAAACAAGTGTAAAAAACAAAAAAGGGGTGCAACACGAGGACTTCCCGGGAGGTCACCCATCCTAGTACTACTCTCGCCCAAGCACGCTTAACTGCGGAGTTCTGATGGGATCCGGTGCATTAGTGCTGGTATGATCGCACCCGTTAGTAGATGCATTGCAATTCCATATATCATTTTCTTCGGACTTTTATAATTCAACGCCGTGGGTCCCACTAGACACATGGTCTTGCTCGTGTGCCATAACGGGATTTTACGTTCGTTTGGGACGCGCTCAGAAGATCTCTAAAGACCTAGCCGCATCGCTTTTATGTTGTACGATATAAAACGGTCCGGAAAAGTGTATAAACGTCAGAATTTGAGGAAGAAAAACAGCTCCTACGGTCTTTAGACCATTGGGCACGCCATTCAGTGATTTAAGAGCTTTCCGAAAAGGCGTTGTCGGCAGCGTAGTTCCACACGGTTCAAAAGTTATGGCGTTTCAAAGGTACAAGTTTTTTTTTGGTAAACAAGTGAAAAAAACAAAAAAGGGGTGCAACACGAGGACTTCCCGGGAGGTCACCAATCCTAGTACTACTCTCGCCCAAGCACGCTTAACTGCGGAGTTCTGATGGGATCCGGTGCATTAGTGCTGGTATGATCGCACCCGTTAGTAGATGCATTGCAATTCCATATATCATTTTCTTCGGACTTTTATAATTCACCGCCGTGGGTCCCACTAAACACATGGTCTTGTTCGTGTGCCATAAACGGGATTTTACGTTCGTTTGGGACGCGCTCAGAAGATCTCTAAAGACCTAGCCGCATCGCTTTTATGTTGTACGATATAAAACGGTCCGGAAAAGTGTATAAACGTAAGAATTTGAGGAAGAAAAACAGCTCCTACGGTCTTTAGACCATTGGGCACGCCATTCAGTGATTTAAGAGCTTTCCGAAAAGGTGTTGTCGGCAGCGTAGTTCCACACGGTTCAAAAGTTATGGCGTTTCAAAGGTACAAGTTTTTTTTTTGGTAAACAAGTGAAAAAAACAAAAAAGGGGTGCAACACGAGGACTTCCCGGGAGGTCACCAATCCTAGTACTACTCTCGCCCAAGCACGCTTAACTGCGGAGTTCTGATGGGATCCGGTGCATTAGTGCTGGTATGATCGCACCCGTTAGTAGATGCATTGCAATTCCATATATCATTTTCTTCGGACTTTTATAATTCACCGCCGTGGGTCCCACTAAACACATGGTCTTGTTCGTGTGCCATAAACGGGATTTTACTTTCGTTTGGGACGCGCTCAGAAGATCTCTAAAGACCTAGCCGCATCGCTTTTATGTTGTACGATATAAAACGGTCCGGAAAAGTGTATAAACGTAAGAATTTGAGGAAGAAAAACAGCTCCTACGGTCTTTAGACCATTGGGCACGCCATTCAGTGATTTAAGAGCTTTCCGAAAAGGCGTTGTCGGCAGCGTAGTTCCACACGGTTCAAAAGTTATGGCGTTTCAAAGGTACAAGTTTTTTTTTGGTAAACAAGTGAAAAAAACAAAAAAGGGGTGCAACACGAGGACTTCCCGGGAGGTCACCAATCCTAGTACTACTCTCGCCCAAGCACGCTTAACTGCGGAGTTCTGATGGGATCCGGTGCATTAGTGCTGGTATGATCGCACCCGTTAGTAGATGCATTGCAATTCCATATATCATTTTCTTCGGACTTTTATAATTCACCGCCGTGGGTCCCACTAAACACATGGTCTTGTTCGTGTGCCATAAACGGGATTTTACGTTCGTTTGGGACGCGCTCAGAAGATCTCTAAAGACCTAGCCGCATCGCTTTTATGTTGTACGATATAAAACGGTCCGGAAAAGTGTATAAACGTAAGAATTTGAGGAAGAAAAACAGCTCCTACGGTCTTTAGACCATTGGGCACGCCATTCAGTGATTTAAGAGCTTTCCGAAAAGGTGTTGTCGGCAGCGTAGTTCCACACGGTTCAAAAGTTATGGCGTTTCAAAGGTACAAGTTTTTTTTTTGGTAAACAAGTGAAAAAAACAAAAAAGGGGTGCAACACGAGGACTTCCCGGGAGGTCACCAATCCTAGTACTACTCTCGCCCAAGCACGCTTAACTGCGGAGTTCTGATGGGATCCGGTGCATTAGTGCTGGTATGATCGCACCCGTTAGTAGATGCATTGCAATTCCATATATCATTTTCTTCGGACTTTTATAATTCACCGCCGTGGGTCCCACTAAACACATGGTCTTGTTCGTGTGCCATAAACGGGATTTTACTTTCGTTTGGGACGCGCTCAGAAGATCTCTAAAGACCTAGCCGCATCGCTTTTATGTTGTACGATATAAAACGGTCCGGAAAAGTGTATAAACGTAAGAATTTGAGGAAGAAAAACAGCTCCTACGGTCTTTAGACCATTGGGCACGCCATTCAGTGATTTAAGAGCTTTCCGAAAAGGTGTTGTCGGCAGCGTAGTTCCACACGGTTCAAAAGTTATGGCGTTTCAAAGGTACAAGTTTTTTTTTTGGTAAACAAGTGTAAAAAACAAAAAAGGGGTGCAACACGAGGACTTCCCGGGAGGTCACCCATCCTAGTACTACTCTCGCCCAAGCACGCTTAACTGCGGAGTTCTGATGGGATCCGGTGCATTAGTGCTGGTATGATCGCACCCGTTAGTAGATGCATTGCAATTCCATATATCATTTTCTTCGGACTTTTATAATTCAACGCCGTGGGTCCCACTAGACACATGGTCTTGCTCGTGTGCCATAACGGGATTTTACGTTCGTTTGGGACGCGCTCAGAAGATCTCTAAAGACCTAGCCGCATCGCTTTTATGTTGTACGATATAAAACGGTCCGGAAAAGTGTATAAACGTCAGAATTTGAGGAAGAAAAACAGCTCCTACGGTCTTTAGACCATTGGGCACGCCATTCAGTGATTTAAGAGCTTTCCGAAAAGGCGTTGTCGGCAGCGTAGTTCCACACGGTTCAAAAGTTATGGCGTTTCAAAGGTACAAGTTTTTTTTTGGTAAACAAGTGAAAAAAACAAAAAAGGGGTGCAACACGAGGACTTCCCGGGAGGTCACCAATCCTAGTACTACTCTCGCCCAAGCACGCTTAACTGCGGAGTTCTGATGGGATCCGGTGCATTAGTGCTGGTATGATCGCACCCGTTAGTAGATGCATTGCAATTCCATATATCATTTTCTTTGGACTTTTATAATTCAACGCTGTGGGTCCCACTAGACACATGGTCTTGCTCGTGTGCCATAAACGGGATTTTACGTTCGTTTGGGACGCGCTCAGAAGATCTCTAAAGACCTAGCCGCATCGCTTTTATGTTGTACGATATAAAACGGTCCGGAAAAGTGTATAAACGTCAGAATTTGAGGAAGAAAAACAGCTCCTACGGTCTTTAGACCATTGGGCACGCCATTCAGTGATTTAAGAGCTTTCCAAAAAGGTGTTGTCGGCAGCGTAGTTTCACACGGTTCAAAAGTTATGGCGTTTCAAAGGTACAAGTTTTTTTTTTTGGAAAACAAGTGAAAAAAACAAAAAAGGGGTGCAACACGAGGACTTCCCGGGAGGTCACCCATCCTAGTACTACTCTCGCCCAAGCACGCTTAACTGCGGAGTTCTGATGGGATCCGGTGCATTAGTGCTGGTATGATCGCACCCGTTAGTAGATGCATTGCAATTCCATATATCATTTTCTTCGGAATTTTATAATTCAACGCCGTGGGTCCCACTAGACACATGGTCTTGCTCGTGTGCCATAAACGGGATTTTACGTTCGTTTGGGACGCGCTCAGGAGATCTCTAAAGACCTAGCCGCATCGCTTTTATGTTGTACGATATAAAACGGTCCGGAAAAATGTATAAACGTCAGAATTTGAGGAAGAAAAACAGGTCCTACGGTCTTTAGACAATTGGGCACGCCATTCAGTGAATTAAGATCTTTCTGAAAAGGTGTTGTCGGCATCGTAGTTCCACACGGTTCAAAAGTTATGGCGTTTCAAAGGTACAAGTTTTTTTTTGGTAGCCAAGTGAAAAAACAAAAAAGGGGTGCAACACGAGGACTTCCCGGGAGGTCAGCCATCCTAGTACTACTCTCGCCCAAGCACGCTTAACTGCGGAGTTCTGATGGGATCCGGTGCATTAGTGCTCGTATGATCGCACCCGTTAGTAAATGCATTGCAATTCCATATATCATTTTCTTCGGACATTTATAATTCAACGTTGTGGGTCCCACTAGACACATGGTGTTGCTCGTGTGCCATAAACGGGATTTTACGTTCGTTTGGGACGCGCTCAGAAGATCTCTAAAGACCTAGCCGCATCGCTTTTATGTTGTACGATATAAAACGGTCCGGAAAAGTATATAAACGTCAGAATTTGAGGAAGAAAAACAGCTCCTACGGTCTTTAGACCATTGGGCACGCCATTCAGTGATTTAAGAGCTTTCCAAAAAGGTGTTGTCGGCAGCGTAGTTTCACACGGTTCAAAAGTTCTGGCGTTTCAAAGGTACAAGTTTTTTTTTTGGGTAAACAAGTGAAAAAAAACAAAAAAGGGGCTTTAGACCATTGGGCACGCCATTCAGTGATTTAAGAGCTTTCCGAAAAGGTGTTGTCGGCAGCGTAGTTCCACACGGTTCAAAAGTTATGGCGTTTCAAAGGTACAAGTTTTTTTTTTGGTAAACAAGTGAAAAAACAAAAAAGGGGTGCAACACGAGGACTTCCCGGGAGGTCACCCATCCTAGTACTACTCTCGCCCAAGCACGCTTAACTGCGGAGTTCTGATGGGATCCGGTGCATTAGTGCTGGTATGATCGCACCCGTTAGTAGATGCATTGCAATTCCATATATCATTTTCTTCGGACTTTTATAATTCAACGCCGTGGGTCCCACTAGACACATGGTCCTGCTCGTGTGCCATAAACGGGATTTTACGTTCGTTTGGGACGCGCTCAGAAGATCTCTAAAGACCTAGCCGCATCGCTTTTATGTTGTACGATATAAAACGGTCCGGAAAAGTGTATAAACGTAAGAATTTGAGGAAGAAAAACAGCTCCTACGGTCTTTAGACCATTGGGCACGCCATTCAGTGATTTAAGAGCTTTCCGAAAAGGTGTTGTCGGCAGCGTAGTTCCACACGGTTCAAAAGTTATGGCGTTTCAAAGGTACAAGTTTTTTTTTTGGTAAACAAGTGTAAAAAACAAAAAAGGGGTGCAACACGAGGACTTCCCGGGAGGTCACCCATCCTAGTACTACTCTCGCCCAAGCACGCTTAACTGCGGAGTTCTGATGGGATCCGGTGCATTAGTGCTGGTATGATCGCACCCGTTAGTAGATGCATTGCAATTCCATATATCATTTTCTTCGGAATTTTATAATTCAACGCCGTGGGTCCCACTAGACACATGGTCTTGCTCGTGTGCCATAAACGGGATTTTACGTTCGTTTGGGACGCGCTCAGGAGATCTCTAAAGACCTAGCCGCATCGCTTTTATGTTGTACGATATAAAACGGTCCGGAAAAATGTATAAACGTCAGAATTTGAGGAAGAAAAACAGGTCCTACGGTCTTTAGACAATTGGGCACGCCATTCAGTGAATTAAGATCTTTCTGAAAAGGTGTTGTCGGCATCGTAGTTCCACACGGTTCAAAAGTTATGGCGTTTCAAAGGTACAAGTTTTTTTTTGGTAGCCAAGTGAAAAAACAAAAAAGGGGTGCAACACGAGGACTTCCCGGGAGGTCAGCCATCCTAGTACTACTCTCGCCCAAGCACGCTTAACTGCGGAGTTCTGATGGGATCCGGTGCATTAGTGCTCGTATGATCGCACCCGTTAGTAAATGCATTGCAATTCCATATATCATTTTCTTCGGACATTTATAATTCAACGTTGTGGGTCCCACTAGACACATGGTGTTGCTCGTGTGCCATAAACGGGATTTTACGTTCGTTTGGGACGCGCTCAGAAGATCTCTAAAGACCTAGCCGCATCGCTTTTATGTTGTACGATATAAAACGGTCCGGAAAAGTATATAAACGTCAGAATTTGAGGAAGAAAAACAGCTCCTACGGTCTTTAGACCATTGGGCACGCCATTCAGTGATTTAAGAGCTTTCCAAAAAGGTGTTGTCGGCAGCGTAGTTTCACACGGTTCAAAAGTTCTGGCGTTTCAAAGGTACAAGTTTTTTTTTGGGTAAACAAGTGAAAAAAAACAAAAAAGGGGCTTTAGACCATTGGGCACGCCATTCAGTGATTTAAGAGCTTTCCGAAAAGGTGTTGTCGGCAGCGTAGTTCCACACGGTTCAAAAGTTATGGCGTTTCAAAGGTACAAGTTTTTTTTTTGGTAAACAAGTGAAAAAACAAAAAAGGGGTGCAACACGAGGACTTCCCGGGAGGTCACCCATCCTAGTACTACTCTCGCCCAAGCACGCTTAACTGCGGAGTTCTGATGGGATCCGGTGCATTAGTGCTGGTATGATCGCACCCGTTAGTAGATGCATTGCAATTCCATATATCATTTTCTTCGGACTTTTATAATTCAACGCCGTGGGTCCCACTAGACACATGGTCCTGCTCGTGTGCCATAAACGGGATTTTACGTTCGTTTGGGACGCGCTCAGAAGATCTCTAAAGACCTAGCCGCATCGCTTTTATGTTGTACGATATAAAACGGTCCGGAAAAGTGTATAAACGTAAGAATTTGAGGAAGAAAAACAGCTCCTACGGTCTTTAGACCATTGGGCACGCCATTCAGTGATTTAAGAGCTTTCCGAAAAGGTGTTGTCGGCAGCGTAGTTCCACACGGTTCAAAAGTTATGGCGTTTCAAAGGTACAAGTTTTTTTTTTGGTAAACAAGTGTAAAAAACAAAAAAGGGGTGCAACACGAGGACTTCCCGGGAGGTCACCCATCCTAGTACTACTCTCGCCCAAGCACGCTTAACTGCGGAGTTCTGATGGGATCCGGTGCATTAGTGCTGGTATGATCGCACCCGTTAGTAGATGCATTGCAATTCCATATATCATTTTCTTCGGACTTTTATAATTCAACGCCGTGGGTCCCACTAGACACATGGTCTTGCTCGTGTGCCATAACGGGATTTTACGTTCGTTTGGGACGCACTCAGAAGATCTCTAAAGACCTAGCCGCATCGCTTTTATGTTGTACGATATAAAACGGTCCGGAAAAGTGTATAAACGTCAGAATTTGAGGAAGAAAAACAGCTCCTACGGTCTTTAGACCATTGGGCACGCCATTCAGTGATTTAAGAGCTTTCCAAAAAGGTGTTGTCGGCAGCGTAGTTTCACACGGTTCAAAAGTTATGGCGTTTCAAAGGTACAAGTTTTTTTTTTTGGAAAACAAGTGAAAAAAACAAAAAAGGGGTGCAACACGAGGACTTCCCGGGAGGTCACCCATCCTAGTACTACTCTCGCCCAAGCACGCTTAACTGCGGAGTTCTGATGGGATCCGGTGCATTAGTGCTGGTATGATCGCACCCGTTAGTAGATGCATTGCAATTCCATATATCATTTTCTTCGGAATTTTATAATTCAACGCCGTGGGTCCCACTAGACACATGGTCTTGCTCGTGTGCCATAAACGGGATTTTACGTTCGTTTGGGACGCGCTCAGGAGATCTCTAAAGACCTAGCCGCATCGCTTTTATGTTGTACGATATAAAACGGTCCGGAAAAATGTATAAACGTCAGAATTTGAGGAAGAAAAACAGGTCCTACGGTCTTTAGACAATTGGGCACGCCATTCAGTGAATTAAGATCTTTCTGAAAAGGTGTTGTCGGCATCGTAGTTCCACACGGTTCAAAAGTTATGGCGTTTCAAAGGTACAAGTTTTTTTTTGGTAGCCAAGTGAAAAAACAAAAAAGGGGTGCAACACGAGGACTTCCCGGGAGGTCAGCCATCCTAGTACTACTCTCGCCCAAGCACGCTTAACTGCGGAGTTCTGATGGGATCCGGTGCATTAGTGCTCGTATGATCGCACCCGTTAGTAAATGCATTGCAATTCCATATATCATTTTCTTCGGACATTTATAATTCAACGTTGTGGGTCCCACTAGACACATGGTGTTGCTCGTGTGCCATAAACGGGATTTTACGTTCGTTTGGGACGCGCTCAGAAGATCTCTAAAGACCTAGCCGCATCGCTTTTATGTTGTACGATATAAAACGGTCCGGAAAAGTATATAAACGTCAGAATTTGAGGAAGAAAAACAGCTCCTACGGTCTTTAGACCATTGGGCACGCCATTCAGTGATTTAAGAGCTTTCCAAAAAGGTGTTGTCGGCAGCGTAGTTTCACACGGTTCAAAAGTTCTGGCGTTTCAAAGGTACAAGTTTTTTTTTGGGTAAACAAGTGAAAAAAAACAAAAAAGGGGCTTTAGACCATTGGGCACGCCATTCAGTGATTTAAGAGCTTTCCGAAAAGGTGTTGTCGGCAGCGTAGTTCCACACGGTTCAAAAGTTATGGCGTTTCAAAGGTACAAGTTTTTTTTTTGGTAAACAAGTGAAAAAACAAAAAAGGGGTGCAACACGAGGACTTCCCGGGAGGTCACCCATCCTAGTACTACTCTCGCCCAAGCACGCTTAACTGCGGAGTTCTGATGGGATCCGGTGCATTAGTGCTGGTATGATCGCACCCGTTAGTAGATGCATTGCAATTCCATATATCATTTTCTTCGGACTTTTATAATTCAACGCCGTGGGTCCCACTAGACACATGGTCCTGCTCGTGTGCCATAAACGGGATTTTACGTTCGTTTGGGACGCGCTCAGAAGATCTCTAAAGACCTAGCCGCATCGCTTTTATGTTGTACGATATAAAACGGTCCGGAAAAGTGTATAAACGTAAGAATTTGAGGAAGAAAAACAGCTCCTACGGTCTTTAGACCATTGGGCACGCCATTCAGTGATTTAAGAGCTTTCCGAAAAGGTGTTGTCGGCAGCGTAGTTCCACACGGTTCAAAAGTTATGGCGTTTCAAAGGTACAAGTTTTTTTTTTGGTAAACAAGTGTAAAAAACAAAAAAGGGGTGCAACACGAGGACTTCCCGGGAGGTCACCCATCCTAGTACTACTCTCGCCCAAGCACGCTTAACTGCGGAGTTCTGATGGGATCCGGTGCATTAGTGCTGGTATGATCGCACCCGTTAGTAGATGCATTGCAATTCCATATATCATTTTCTTCGGACTTTTATAATTCAACGCCGTGGGTCCCACTAGACACATGGTCTTGCTCGTGTGCCATAACGGGATTTTACGTTCGTTTGGGACGCACTCAGAAGATCTCTAAAGACCTAGCCGCATCGCTTTTATGTTGTACGATATAAAACGGTCCGGAAAAGTGTATAAACGTCAGAATTTGAGGAAGAAAAACAGCTCCTACGGTCTTTAGACCATTGGGCACGCCATTCAGTGATTTAAGAGCTTTCCGAAAAGGCGTTGTCGGCAGCGTAGTTCCACACGGTTCAAAAGTTATGGCGTTTCAAAGGTACAAGTTTTTTTTTTGGTAAACAAGTGAAAAAAACAAAAAAGGGGTGCAACACGAGGACTTCCCGGGAGGTCACCAATCCTAGTACTACTCTCGCCCAAGCACGCTTAACTGCGGAGTTCTGATGGGATCCGGTGCATTAGTGCTGGTATGATCGCACCCGTTAGTAGATGCATTGCAATTCCATATATCATTTTCTTCGGACTTTTATAATTCACCGCCGTGGGTCCCACTAAACACATGGTCTTGTTCGTGTGCCATAAACGGGATTTTACGTTCGTTTGGGACGCGCTCAGAAGATCTCTAAAGACCTAGCCGCATCGCTTTTATGTTGTACGATATAAAACGGTCCGGAAAAGTGTATAAACGTAAGAATTTGAGGAAGAAAAACAGCTCCTACGGTCTTTAGACCATTGGGCACGCCATTCAGTGATTTAAGAGCTTTCCGAAAAGGTGTTGTCGGCAGCGTAGTTCCACACGGTTCAAAAGTTATGGCGTTTCAAAGGTACAAGTTTTTTTTTTGGTAAACAAGTGTAAAAAACAAAAAAGGGGTGCAACACGAGGACTTCCCGGGAGGTCACCCATCCTAGTACTACTCTCGCCCAAGCACGCTTAACTGCGGAGTTCTGATGGGATCCGGTGCATTAGTGCTGGTATGATCGCACCCGTTAGTAGATGCATTGCAATTCCATATATCATTTTCTTCGGACTTTTATAATTCAACGCCGTGGGTCCCACTAGACACATGGTCTTGCTCGTGTGCCATAAACGGGATTTTACGTTCGTTTGGGACGCGCTCAGAAGATCTCTAAAGACCTAGCCGCATCGCTTTTATGTTGTACGATATAAAACGGTCCGGAAAAGTGTATAAACGTCAGAATTTGAGGAAGAAAAACAGCTCCTACGGTCTTTAGACCATTGGGCACGCCATTCAGTGATTTAAGAGCTTTCCGAAAAGGTGTTGTCGGCAGCGTAGTTCCACACGGTTCAAAAGTTATGGCGTTTCAAAGGTACAAGTTTTTTTTTTGGTAAACAAGTGTAAAAAACAAAAAAGGGGTGCAACACGAGGACTTCCCGGGAGGTCACCCATCCTAGTACTACTCTCGCCCAAGCACGCTTAACTGCGGAGTTCTGATGGGATCCGGTGCATTAGTGCTGGTATGATCGCACCCGTTAGTAGATGCATTGCAATTCCATATATCATTTTCTTCGGACTTTTATAATTCAACGCCGTGGGTCCCACTAGACACATGGTCTTGCTCGTGTGCCATAACGGGATTTTACGTTCGTTTGGGACGCACTCAGAAGATCTCTAAAGACCTAGCCGCATCGCTTTTATGTTGTACGATATAAAACGGTCCGGAAAAGTGTATAAACGTCAGAATTTGAGGAAGAAAAACAGCTCCTACGGTCTTTAGACCATTGGGCACGCCATTCAGTGATTTAAGAGCTTTCCGAAAAGGTGTTGTCGGCAGCGTAGTTCCACACGGTTCAAAAGTTATGGCGTTTCAAAGGTACAAGTTTTTTTTTTGGTAAACAAGTGAAAAAAACAAAAAAGGGGTGCAACACGAGGACTTCCCGGGAGGTCACCCATCCTAGTACTACTCTCGCCCAAGCACGCTTAACTGCGGAGTTCTGATGGGATCCGGTGCATTAGTGCTGGTATGATCGCACCCGTTAGTAGATGCATTGCAATTCCATATATCATTTTCTTCGGACTTTTATAATTCACCGCCGTGGGTCCCACTAAACACATGGTCTTGTTCGTGTGCCATAAACGGGATTTTACGTTCGTTTGGGACGCGCTCAGAAGATCTCTAAAGACCTAGCCGCATCGCTTTTATGTTGTACGATATAAAACGGTCCGGAAAAGTGTATAAACGTAAGAATTTGAGGAAGAAAAACAGCTCCTACGGTCTTTAGACCATTGGGCACGCCATTCAGTGATTTAAGAGCTTTCCGAAAAGGTGTTGTCGGCAGCGTAGTTCCACACGGTTCAAAAGTTATGGCGTTTCAAAGGTACAAGTTTTTTTTTTGGTAAACAAGTGTAAAAAACAAAAAAGGGGTGCAACACGAGGACTTCCCGGGAGGTCACCCATCCTAGTACTACTCTCGCCCAAGCACGCTTAACTGCGGAGTTCTGATGGGATCCGGTGCATTAGTGCTGGTATGATCGCACCCGTTAGTAGATGCATTGCAATTCCATATATCATTTTCTTCGGACTTTTATAATTCAACGCCGTGGGTCCCACTAGACACATGGTCTTGCTCGTGTGCCATAACGGGATTTTACGTTCGTTTGGGACGCACTCAGAAGATCTCTAAAGACCTAGCCGCATCGCTTTTATGTTGTACGATATAAAACGGTCCGGAAAAGTGTATAAACGTCAGAATTTGAGGAAGAAAAACAGCTCCTACGGTCTTTAGACCATTGGGCACGCCATTCAGTGATTTAAGAGCTTTCCGAAAAGGCGTTGTCGGCAGCGTAGTTCCACACGGTTCAAAAGTTATGGCGTTTCAAAGGTACAAGTTTTTTTTTGGTAAACAAGTGAAAAAAACAAAAAAGGGGTGCAACACGAGGACTTCCCGGGAGGTCACCAATCCTAGTACTACTCTCGCCCAAGCACGCTTAACTGCGGAGTTCTGATGGGATCCGGTGCATTAGTGCTGGTATGATCGCACCCGTTAGTAGATGCATTGCAATTCCATATATCATTTTCTTCGGACTTTTATAATTCACCGCCGTGGGTCCCACTAAACACATGGTCTTGTTCGTGTGCCATAAACGGGATTTTACGTTCGTTTGGGACGCGCTCAGAAGATCTCTAAAGACCTAGCCGCATCGCTTTTATGTTGTACGATATAAAACGGTCCGGAAAAGTGTATAAACGTAAGAATTTGAGGAAGAAAAACAGCTCCTACGGTCTTTAGACCATTGGGCACGCCATTCAGTGATTTAAGAGCTTTCCGAAAAGGTGTTGTCGGCAGCGTAGTTCCACACGGTTCAAAAGTTATGGCGTTTCAAAGGTACAAGTTTTTTTTTTGGTAAACAAGTGTAAAAAACAAAAAAGGGGTGCAACACGAGGACTTCCCGGGAGGTCACCCATCCTAGTACTACTCTCGCCCAAGCACGCTTAACTGCGGAGTTCTGATGGGATCCGGTGCATTAGTGCTGGTATGATCGCACCCGTTAGTAGATGCATTGCAATTCCATATATCATTTTCTTCGGACTTTTATAATTCAACGCCGTGGGTCCCACTAGACACATGGTCTTGCTCGTGTGCCATAAACGGGATTTTACGTTCGTTTGGGACGCGCTCAGAAGATCTCTAAAGACCTAGCCGCATCGCTTTTATGTTGTACGATATAAAACGGTCCGGAAAAGTGTATAAACGTAAGAATTTGAGGAAGAAAAACAGCTCCTACGGTCTTTAGACCATTGGGCACGCCATTCAGTGATTTAAGAGCTTTCCGAAAAGGTGTTGTCGGCAGCGTAGTTCCACACGGTTCAAAAGTTATGGCGTTTCAAAGGTACAAGTTTTTTTTTTGGTAAACAAGTGTAAAAAACAAAAAAGGGGTGCAACACGAGGACTTCCCGGGAGGTCACCCATCCTAGTACTACTCTCGCCCAAGCACGCTTAACTGCGGAGTTCTGATGGGATCCGGTGCATTAGTGCTGGTATGATCGCACCCGTTAGTAGATGCATTGCAATTCCATATATCATTTTCTTCGGACTTTTATAATTCAACGCCGTGGGTCCCACTAGACACATGGTCTTGCTCGTGTGCCATAACGGGATTTTACGTTCGTTTGGGACGCACTCAGAAGATCTCTAAAGACCTAGCCGCATCGCTTTTATGTTGTACGATATAAAACGGTCCGGAAAAGTGTATAAACGTCAGAATTTGAGGAAGAAAAACAGCTCCTACGGTCTTTAGACCATTGGGCACGCCATTCAGTGATTTAAGAGCTTTCCGAAAAGGCGTTGTCGGCAGCGTAGTTCCACACGGTTCAAAAGTTATGGCGTTTCAAAGGTACAAGTTTTTTTTTTGGTAAACAAGTGAAAAAAACAAAAAAGGGGTGCAACACGAGGACTTCCCGGGAGGTCACCAATCCTAGTACTACTCTCGCCCAAGCACGCTTAACTGCGGAGTTCTGATGGGATCCGGTGCATTAGTGCTGGTATGATCGCACCCGTTAGTAGATGCATTGCAATTCCATATATCATTTTCTTCGGACTTTTATAATTCACCGCCGTGGGTCCCACTAAACACATGGTCTTGTTCGTGTGCCATAAACGGGATTTTACGTTCGTTTGGGACGCGCTCAGAAGATCTCTAAAGACCTAGCCGCATCGCTTTTATGTTGTACGATATAAAACGGTCCGGAAAAGTGTATAAACGTAAGAATTTGAGGAAGAAAAACAGCTCCTACGGTCTTTAGACCATTGGGCACGCCATTCAGTGATTTAAGAGCTTTCCGAAAAGGTGTTGTCGGCAGCGTAGTTCCACACGGTTCAAAAGTTATGGCGTTTCAAAGGTACAAGTTTTTTTTTTGGTAAACAAGTGTAAAAAACAAAAAAGGGGTGCAACACGAGGACTTCCCGGGAGGTCACCCATCCTAGTACTACTCTCGCCCAAGCACGCTTAACTGCGGAGTTCTGATGGGATCCGGTGCATTAGTGCTGGTATGATCGCACCCGTTAGTAGATGCATTGCAATTCCATATATCATTTTCTTCGGACTTTTATAATTCAACGCCGTGGGTCCCACTAGACACATGGTCTTGCTCGTGTGCCATAACGGGATTTTACGTTCGTTTGGGACGCACTCAGAAGATCTCTAAAGACCTAGCCGCATCGCTTTTATGTTGTACGATATAAAACGGTCCGGAAAAGTGTATAAACGTCAGAATTTGAGGAAGAAAAACAGCTCCTACGGTCTTTAGACCATTGGGCACGCCATTCAGTGATTTAAGAGCTTTCCGAAAAGGCGTTGTCGGCAGCGTAGTTCCACACGGTTCAAAAGTTATGGCGTTTCAAAGGTACAAGTTTTTTTTTGGTAAACAAGTGAAAAAAACAAAAAAGGGGTGCAACACGAGGACTTCCCGGGAGGTCACCAATCCTAGTACTACTCTCGCCCAAGCACGCTTAACTGCGGAGTTCTGATGGGATCCGGTGCATTAGTGCTGGTATGATCGCACCCGTTAGTAGATGCATTGCAATTCCATATATCATTTTCTTCGGACTTTTATAATTCACCGCCGTGGGTCCCACTAAACACATGGTCTTGTTCGTGTGCCATAAACGGGATTTTACGTTCGTTTGGGACGCGCTCAGAAGATCTCTAAAGACCTAGCCGCATCGCTTTTATGTTGTACGATATAAAACGGTCCGGAAAAGTGTATAAACGTAAGAATTTGAGGAAGAAAAACAGCTCCTACGGTCTTTAGACCATTGGGCACGCCATTCAGTGATTTAAGAGCTTTCCGAAAAGGTGTTGTCGGCAGCGTAGTTCCACACGGTTCAAAAGTTATGGCGTTTCAAAGGTACAAGTTTTTTTTTTGGTAAACAAGTGAAAAAAACAAAAAAGGGGTGCAACACGAGGACTTCCCGGGAGGTCACCCATCCTAGTACTACTCTCGCCCAAGCACGCTTAACTGCGGAGTTCTGATGGGATCCGGTGCATTAGTGCTGGTATGATCGCACCCGTTAGTAGATGCATTGCAATTCCATATATCATTTTCTTCGGACTTTTATAATTCACCGCCGTGGGTCCCACTAAACACATGGTCTTGTTCGTGTGCCATAAACGGGATTTTACTTTCGTTTGGGACGCGCTCAGAAGATCTCTAAAGACCTAGCCGCATCGCTTTTATGTTGTACGATATAAAACGGTCCGGAAAAGTGTATAAACGTAAGAATTTGAGGAAGAAAAACAGCTCCTACGGTCTTTAGACCATTGGGCACGCCATTCAGTGATTTAAGAGCTTTCCGAAAAGGTGTTGTCGGCAGCGTAGTTCCACACGGTTCAAAAGTTATGGCGTTTCAAAGGTACAAGTTTTTTTTTTGGTAAACAAGTGTAAAAAACAAAAAAGGGGTGCAACACGAGGACTTCCCGGGAGGTCACCCATCCTAGTACTACTCTCGCCCAAGCACGCTTAACTGCGGAGTTCTGATGGGATCCGGTGCATTAGTGCTGGTATGATCGCACCCGTTAGTAGATGCATTGCAATTCCATATATCATTTTCTTCGGACTTTTATAATTCAACGCCGTGGGTCCCACTAGACACATGGTCTTGCTCGTGTGCCATAACGGGATTTTACGTTCGTTTGGGACGCACTCAGAAGATCTCTAAAGACCTAGCCGCATCGCTTTTATGTTGTACGATATAAAACGGTCCGGAAAAGTGTATAAACGTCAGAATTTGAGGAAGAAAAACAGCTCCTACGGTCTTTAGACCATTGGGCACGCCATTCAGTGATTTAAGAGCTTTCCGAAAAGGTGTTGTCGGCAGCGTAGTTCCACACGGTTCAAAAGTTATGGCGTTTCAAAGGTACAAGTTTTTTTTTTGGTAAACAAGTGTAAAAAACAAAAAAGGGGTGCAACACGAGGACTTCCCGGGAGGTCACCCATCCTAGTACTACTCTCGCCCAAGCACGCTTAACTGCGGAGTTCTGATGGGATCCGGTGCATTAGTGCTGGTATGATCGCACCCGTTAGTAGATGCATTGCAATTCCATATATCATTTTCTTCGGACTTTTATAATTCAACGCCGTGGGTCCCACTAGACACATGGTCTTGCTCGTGTGCCATAACGGGATTTTACGTTCGTTTGGGACGCACTCAGAAGATCTCTAAAGACCTAGCCGCATCGCTTTTATGTTGTACGATATAAAACGGTCCGGAAAAGTGTATAAACGTCAGAATTTGAGGAAGAAAAACAGCTCCTACGGTCTTTAGACCATTGGGCACGCCATTCAGTGATTTAAGAGCTTTCCGAAAAGGCGTTGTCGGCAGCGTAGTTCCACACGGTTCAAAAGTTATGGCGTTTCAAAGGTACAAGTTTTTTTTTGGTAAACAAGTGAAAAAAACAAAAAAGGGGTGCAACACGAGGACTTCCCGGGAGGTCACCAATCCTAGTACTACTCTCGCCCAAGCACGCTTAACTGCGGAGTTCTGATGGGATCCGGTGCATTAGTGCTGGTATGATCGCACCCGTTAGTAGATGCATTGCAATTCCATATATCATTTTCTTCGGACTTTTATAATTCACCGCCGTGGGTCCCACTAAACACATGGTCTTGTTCGTGTGCCATAAACGGGATTTTACGTTCGTTTGGGACGCGCTCAGAAGATCTCTAAAGACCTAGCCGCATCGCTTTTATGTTGTACGATATAAAACGGTCCGGAAAAGTGTATAAACGTAAGAATTTGAGGAAGAAAAACAGCTCCTACGGTCTTTAGACCATTGGGCACGCCATTCAGTGATTTAAGAGCTTTCCGAAAAGGTGTTGTCGGCAGCGTAGTTCCACACGGTTCAAAAGTTATGGCGTTTCAAAGGTACAAGTTTTTTTTTTGGTAAACAAGTGAAAAAAACAAAAAAGGGGTGCAACACGAGGACTTCCCGGGAGGTCACCCATCCTAGTACTACTCTCGCCCAAGCACGCTTAACTGCGGAGTTCTGATGGGATCCGGTGCATTAGTGCTGGTATGATCGCACCCGTTAGTAGATGCATTGCAATTCCATATATCATTTTCTTCGGACTTTTATAATTCAACGCCGTGGGTCCCACTAGACACATGGTCTTGCTCGTGTGCCATAACGGGATTTTACGTTCGTTTGGGACGCGCTCAGAAGATCTCTAAAGACCTAGCCGCATCGCTTTTATGTTGTACGATATAAAACGGTCCGGAAAAGTGTATAAACGTAAGAATTTGAGGAAGAAAAACAGCTCCTACGGTCTTTAGACCATTGGGCACGCCATTCAGTGATTTAAGAGCTTTCCGAAAAGGTGTTGTCGGCAGCGTAGTTCCACACGGTTCAAAAGTTATGGCGTTTCAAAGGTACAAGTTTTTTTTTTGGTAAACAAGTGTAAAAAACAAAAAAGGGGTGCAACACGAGGACTTCCCGGGAGGTCACCCATCCTAGTACTACTCTCGCCCAAGCACGCTTAACTGCGGAGTTCTGATGGGATCCGGTGCATTAGTGCTGGTATGATCGCACCCGTTAGTAGATGCATTGCAATTCCATATATCATTTTCTTCGGACTTTTATAATTCAACGCCGTGGGTCCCACTAGACACATGGTCTTGCTCGTGTGCCATAACGGGATTTTACGTTCGTTTGGGACGCACTCAGAAGATCTCTAAAGACCTAGCCGCATCGCTTTTATGTTGTACGATATAAAACGGTCCGGAAAAGTGTATAAACGTAAGAATTTGAGGAAGAAAAACAGCTCCTACGGTCTTTAGACCATTGGGCACGCCATTCAGTGATTTAAGAGCTTTCCGAAAAGGCGTTGTCGGCAGCGTAGTTCCACACGGTTCAAAAGTTATGGCGTTTCAAAGGTACAAGTTTTTTTTTGGTAAACAAGTGAAAAAAACAAAAAAGGGGTGCAACACGAGGACTTCCCGGGAGGTCACCAATCCTAGTACTACTCTCGCCCAAGCACGCTTAACTGCGGAGTTCTGATGGGATCCGGTGCATTAGTGCTGGTATGATCGCACCCGTTAGTAGATGCATTGCAATTCCATATATCATTTTCTTCGGACTTTTATAATTCACCGCCGTGGGTCCCACTAAACACATGGTCTTGTTCGTGTGCCATAAACGGGATTTTACGTTCGTTTGGGACGCGCTCAGAAGATCTCTAAAGACCTAGCCGCATCGCTTTTATGTTGTACGATATAAAACGGTCCGGAAAAGTGTATAAACGTAAGAATTTGAGGAAGAAAAACAGCTCCTACGGTCTTTAGACCATTGGGCACGCCATTCAGTGATTTAAGAGCTTTCCGAAAAGGTGTTGTCGGCAGCGTAGTTCCACACGGTTCAAAAGTTATGGCGTTTCAAAGGTACAAGTTTTTTTTTTGGTAAACAAGTGAAAAAAACAAAAAAGGGGTGCAACACGAGGACTTCCCGGGAGGTCACCCATCCTAGTACTACTCTCGCCCAAGCACGCTTAACTGCGGAGTTCTGATGGGATCCGGTGCATTAGTGCTGGTATGATCGCACCCGTTAGTAGATGCATTGCAATTCCATATATCATTTTCTTCGGACTTTTATAATTCACCGCCGTGGGTCCCACTAAACACATGGTCTTGTTCGTGTGCCATAAACGGGATTTTACTTTCGTTTGGGACGCGCTCAGAAGATCTCTAA